>OX608073.1:241065360-241657135 GCA_951509635.1 Eupeodes luniger
ATCAGAAACATTGCTCTGTTTGGAGTATAATAGAAAGGAAATTTGGTGTTCTTGTGAACTATCTAAAATGCTTGGCACGTTCTTTAAAATACCAGTCCAGTAAGGTCGTATAAATAATAAACGTGACCCACGCATTGCACAACATTTGCAAACACTAAAAAGTACAATATGAAGAAGCCGAAACCTTTGCTTTATATAGTTAATAACGAAGTAGGCAGCCTATGACAGTGTCCGGGAAAGAACTATACCGTTCTATGTCGAGTTTTGGTATCTATGCCAAACTGATATGACTTATCAGGATGATGTTGGAGAATTCTCGTTGCTGCGTCAAAATTGGTAGAGGCTCAACCGAAACCTTCAAAACAGCCAGATGACTTCGACAAGGTGATGCGCTGTCATGTAAATAAATATATAAATTAGGTGGCGCAAAAGTCCGTTGAGAACTAGGGCCTAGTGACTTACAACTCTCAACCATTCCTGTGTGCGAATATTGTTGTCAGGGATGGAGAGGACCTACAGTTTTAAGCCGAATCCGAACGGCCAATTTGAGAAAGTACTTTTTATGACTCTTGGAGGATTTGTCAATTCCTCGCAAGAGGCAGTACCCGTGAAAAAAACTTTTTAGATGTCACAGGCAGGGATCGAACCCAACACTGCGCTGTCATGTACCTACTTCAATATTAAGAGTCGTGCGAAACACCAACGTCAACACCAATGGCACCATCTTTCAAAAATTCACACAATATCTTGGATATGTCAAAGATGACTTTGACATTATGGGAAGAACCCAAACGAGCAATTACGGGTGCCTTTTCCGGTATCGAGTCTGAAGTGAACAAATAGGTCTTGTGATTAACGTGGACAAAACGAAGTATTTACTGTCATCGAATAGACTCAATTCCCACTTACACTCGGTCACAACGTGACCATTGATAGGTATATCTTCAATGCGGTTTGTGTCGACAGGCAAAATAATATCTGGCGGAGGCGATGAAATCACAAACTATACGAGCTGTACAGGGACTTGCCACTAGTCAAAAAACTACGTGTTAAACGATTAAGATGGCTAGGGCATGTAAAGCGAATGAACATCGAAGGGTGTTTAAGGGGGTCATCCCATGTGACGGCCTGTATTTTAAGGAATTTTTAGGGTTTTTTTTTACGACCAGTAAATAGATACAACTTTATTAAGTTTATTATCATTTATTAACATAGTTCGACAGTATAAATATAAAATTTGAATTAAAAATATTGTACAGAACACGAGTTACACCGGTGTGAACAACACCACCTCGAAAAAATGGGCTCGCACTTCCTCCACGATTCCGACGGATTGGCTTATCTAAAATAAAAAAAGTATACGGCGTTTTAATCTGTGAGCCTAAATGCATGGAATGAACTATCATCAAATGAATATACAAAAAATTGGACTTTTGGGAGACATTTGAAAAAAAAGTCGTGAATTTTGCGTTTTTTTTTTGTTTTTTGCTATAAAAAAATCGAAATATTTGGAATTTTTGCTTGTCGATAGTTCATTCCATGCGTTTACATGTGCTGAATCCAACCCATCAAATTTCAAGTCATTCGGTCAAGCCGTTTTTGAGATACGATGGAGGAAAGTTTGAAAAACACAGTTTTGCGAAAAACTCGTTTAAAGTTTCAAGTCCTCTTAACTATGAAAATATCAACTTACCTTTCAATTGACGATGCCTGGTCCATAGAGTATTTCTTCCTCTTCTTCTTGAAACTCTTTCAAAGCAGATTGTTCAGCTCTTGAATCAATTCTGGCTTGTTTAACGGCATCACTTACGCGCCGCTCAGACCATGAGATGCGCTTTTCATCACGTTCCTCAACATAAGTATGGGCTTCGCGGCCTATAGGGCATCCCATAACCGACATTACTTTCAAATTACCTTCGAAACCTTCATTAAAGATGATAAGTAGGATCCCTATGTAAGTTTTACTGTCACCATCGCCGACGTATGTATGTAAAATACTTTACCCCATATTTTTTTGTTTACACTTCAGAATTTTCAGAAAGTAGTTAGCTTATAGCAAGCTTCAAACGACTTCGAATTTTGAAAAATCCCTTTACTACCGTATTCTAGACGTATTAAACAAGCAATTTATGAAAAAAAAATCGATTTTTTGAACCCATCACATGGGATGACCCCCTTAACACCAACTCTGGGGGAACCAGAAGCAGATGTGATCAAGTTGAGGCTGACTCACGCCGCCGGCTTGTTATTCGAAACTGGACACAGAAAGCTAGAGATCAAGTAAGCTGGCGGGATCTATTACTTGAGGTACAGGTGTTCAATGAGTAAAGTAATGTTCCAATGGTTTCAATAACGGGTACTTGGTTCTGTCTTTTTCTGGTATTAACAAGAATTGTCTCTCTGTTTGTGTCGTGCAAAGCTATCAAAAATCAGTTTGATAGATTTCCATCATTATCCTGAGTCAACGTGTTTGAAATTCAAACATAATTGATATTTCTAATTTGTTGAAAAGACATTCTGCCGGCACTTTGTTTTGTGACACTTTTGAAACTATTCAACTTTTTAGTATTTTCTTTTTATTATTTCTTTTTTTTTGTTTACTTTTTGCCAACAACTTGTATTATTTCTCGGCTGTACTATTATAGCGCTTTACTTCGCCACTCGTTCGAAACTTTTGTCCAGATCTTGGTGATTCTCCATGAAGCAAACAAAATTTGCTGTCTGTTCACAGTTCTTATTCTCACACTTGTTTGAATCTCTTAGACTTAGGAGTCAAGTGAAAGATATGGAAGACAAACAACTGTCTGAGCAAATTTACAACGGAATTCATGATATTGATATGGTGCGTACAAAGCCGTGGATGCCATTTGTATAATATCGTTTTCATTGTTAATAGCATACCTTCGTCTTTAAAATGAAATAAGCGTCAATTGATTTTTCTTAAGAAAAAATTGCTTTATTTTTAACATCATATAAAACTTCTTAATGGAATACACTTCATATGGTCTTTTACCCTAGGTATGAGCTACAATTTCTTGTTTATACGGATTTTAGAATTATCATTAGACATACTGTAAACTCCTACTCTGTTGATTCTTATTTAGAGCCTTAGAAAACTAAAAGTTATTTGATAAGTAAATTTAGAAGAATTAGTTTATGCATAAAACCTATCCATCCAGATGCTGCAAATGCAAATAAAACTTTAAAATTATTTAAAAGTAGCAAGTGAAATTGTTAAAGCTGGAAATTTAAAAATATTTAACACACAAGTATTCAATACTAATCTTTTTTAACGGTGCAAGGCCTTAGGAAAGAGTTGATAGCATAAGAAAGGAGAAGACGATACACATTGATATTGAGTTTCTTTACATCGCAATGAATGGGAAGTATTGAGCCGGGTAAAGCATTTCACATTCGTGTAGTGCAACTATAAACAGAATCTCTGAATACAGATCGTCCAAAAATTGAGATCAAGGGTGAACTGATGAAGTTCGGGTATTAATATTAATGCAGGAATGTGACTAAATATTTCAATTGAGTATGTATGTATACTATATGGTACCTAAATACATAAAATGCATACAAAATTCCTTTATTTCATGATATGAAACTTTTTTAAGAAAGAACAAATCATGAATTAGCAATTAACATAAGACTGCCATGAGTTTCTTTCCTTTTAAAGGAGTAGAACAGTATTAACAGTTTAACATATTCTGTTAAAATCCAACCAGTTGCATTCTCCACAAAACTCAACTTATTCCCATTTTATATTCATGCGCATTAGGACCTCAACTCATTTTAACTCAATCACCCACAATTTTCACTCGAAAAAGTCCCTAACATTCAACAAGAATTACCAAAATATTGCTTCGAAATATCCCAGCGCTCCCGCTCCTTTAAATATCCTGCTCTCGTTCATTCCGAATTCAGTTCACTTCGCGACGTGAATCTGAATTGTTCAACACTGGATTAACGTTTGTGTCAATTTTGAAATCCAAGTCTCCTTCTGTTATGACGTTGTGTCTAGTCTAGTCTAGTCTAAAGTGCCGGCTTTTTGTTGATGGAAATTCGATAAAATTGTGCCAATCATACAAACAAACTCATATCCAATGTATGCAACCACCCACTTTATTCATTATTATACCACCCTTACCGTTATTCCAACACGAACCCTTACAATTTGTTTGCATTTTTGTTCGACTTCGTCATCGTCAACCCCGTCGCCGTTGTCGTTGTTGTCGTCATACAATCGATAAAACATGTGACCAAATTAAATTTAATATTTTCTCTCTTCCATCCATAAAACAGGAAACATCTAACAACAATTCTGGTAAACCGTAATAATTGTGTTCTGACCGCAAAAATATATCAAAAATAAAAAAATTGTTTTAAAAACAAACAAAAAAAACCAACGGTAGATAGGTATACCTGAGTAGAGTATATATGAAGTGTAAACGTGGCATTTGTGGCGCCCCCTATTTTCTAATATTTTTGTTCTCGTCCTCGTGTTCGCTGGGAATTCTTTGTTGATGTTGTTGCTACATTGTCCTCTTCAGGAAAGTTAAAATGTGCGGGTTTGTTGTCTAAGCTCGAAGCGAATGTTTTGTATCTTGTGGATAGATAGATAGATAGATTTCTATACGAAGGACGAGTACGAATTATGTACGAATATAATAAATGAGTTTTTGGTATACGATGTTTTCGAGTTCGAGTTGGAGCTTCTTGTGCCACATCACAAAGGTCCTTGCCCTGTTGTGTAAACAGACCTAATTGGATACGCTTTTGTCACCATTCAAGATACAAAATCTTGTTAAAGGTATGTTTTGTGTTGAAGTTTGATGTGTCTGAAGGATAAGAGTATACAATTATGGTTTTGTATTTATTGGTTTTATTGTGACCATCTCCTCATTGCTATGAAATTAAGTTAAGCTTAGGATATGGGAATGAAAAAAAAAGGACCACCACCCACACGACACGAAACGACAACGAAGAACTCAAATAAGTTTCTTATCTATGTTAGCCGGGGGCAATCTGAGGGATTTATTTAAAGAGTCCTTTGTAAAGCCTTAGGCAATATCATCGACGACGACGGCCAACAACGTCGACATGGATTGGGTATGGCTGATAGCTGATGGCTATGACTAATGGGGGTGGAACATTCAGAAAGCACGTGTAAAAATAGGGTTTCGGTTCGGAAGAAGAACCCACAACGTGATTGGGTGCTTAAATTAAAGTTTCAGCCTTTGATAAAAGCGTAGATAATATGCCACTTGCCAATTTAATTAATTCAAATAAAGTGGATGGCTATATATTAAATGTGTTTATTACTATAATTGAGATTTTCGTCAATCGTTTAGCGTTGGAGAAGTAATTATTATATTTTAGGTGGTGTAGGCGGCCGGCGCGGCGCGACATTGGGTTGGGCAGCGGGGTAGGTGCTTGGTTCATAGGTATATTGGGAGGAAAATGAAGAGTTTAATGTGTGTCATTATGTCTGTTTTTTCTTTTTTTTTTAATCAGCGAAAGTGAATAATATACAGCTTCAATTAAGATAATGGTGGAAAAAAAGGAAATGCATTAAAAGATTGAGTTGGCATAAATTAATTTTGTTTCGTATTTTATTGGTTTTATAAACTTGGGTTACTCTTACATTAAAACAAAATCCGTCTGGATTTCTGGGGATTTTGTATTTTTAAATATTCAAATGAGTTTGTCCCTGAATATAAAAAAAAAACTTTGTGGTTATAGGTAGGTACTACGAAAACTCGTAGTACGTACGGACGTAGAAAACACTTATGAGATCTTTACAAGAAAAAAAGAAGCTGATTAAACAAGTTTTGCTTGAGTAAATTTTCTATCCACTGGAATAATTCAATGGAAAAATAATAATCCTTGCTAGGTCGGTTAAGACAGCCAGGCTTACCATAACGAGTCTACCTATCTAGAGTTTAATTGAAATGTAATGCTGGTTTTCGTAAGGTGGTTTTTTAATGATTTGTTTTTTAATATCACCTTGAATCAATTCTCATTAAATTAAAATTCACAATCATGTATATTGTATATACCCGCTGTGTTTTGTTTAAGAAGTGCGACAAAAAAGCTGAAATAATGAGGTGTCTAAGGGTGAAGTCCAGACAAGAAAAAAGTATGTTGATAAATTAAAATAGGAAAAAATAGAAAACAAACACAGGGTGTCTTAAAACAGAGTATAATATTAAGTCTTAAAAAATAGAAATTGAATATTGAACAAGGGCTTATTTACTAAGTAATCACATTTATTAAAGAGTAAATAAACAATTTTTGAATTCGTGTTTAGCAAAATATCAGTGAAGTTTGCCGAGAGTTCGACAATCCTTATTGATTTTTCCTCTAAAATATCAAAATTGTTCAATTTTACTGAACTTCTTTGTATCCTTCAAACATTTATAATTTTCCCTCTTACATGTCATAATTATTCAAATAAAGTTATTTTCTCATGAAAGTGCTAATTTTGTCTGCTGAAAAAAAAGTGTTAAAAGAAAATAAAATTTCTAGTGAAGTTTATTAAAAATGAATCTTGTTTTTCAATCTTTAGTCTTAGTTTTTCTTGCATTGCAAATCTTGATCAAGAACTGTCGAAAAGGATAGAGAAATATAAATAAGTAAAAAACTTTTTTATTTCGCCCAATAATAATATTTTTAGAAAGGAAACACTTCCCATTTCCCACTTGTATGCTGTTAAAAAATTGCCGCTCTAGTAGTTTTCCCACAAATCACAAAGAAAGCTTAGCTCGTCCCTAAATGGCTCATAATGAAAGCAAAAACTCATCAAAAAATGTATGAAATACAGAAAAACGCCTCTTTATAATTAAGACACTATTTGAAGGAACTATTTAAATAAACAAACCTTTCCCCAGTATTACAATAAAAGTAAAGTATTTCGACATTTTAAGAAGTCTCAAGAAAATACGTTCTCTTTTGGCAGTTAATTTTTTTAAAATTTGTTCAATTTACCGGAAATGAAGACCTTCTAACGAAATAATATATGCATATAATAGTTCAGATTAGTTAAATACCATTGCATTTATTTTTATTTATAAAATATCTAAAATTTTAAAATATGTTTCAAATTTGTTTTTTAGTTCTACTACTTCTTAAAGTTGTACTTATTTCAATAATGCTTTTATCTGCATGTAAAACGATGTATGTAAATTGTCTTCAAAATATTGCTTGAAATTTAATTTAAACAATAATTTGGCCTTATTTAAAAAAAATGTCTCTCAATTTTCCAATGCATCTTATAAAGATTGTTCAATTAAGAATTGCTATAAATTGCTAATATGTCCTTGGCCCCATTATATATAATTTTTTTCACATATGATTTTCCTACCTTCTCCAAATGTGAAAAAAGCAATTTTCGCCGATGATACTTGTATCTTTTGTTCAGTTTTAGTTTATTTCTGAATCGAAACCAACTTGCAATCTGCATTACATGAAGTGCGAAACTACTGCAATGCTTTTAAAATTAAAATGAATGCTTTAAAAACTGATTTTTCACTCGAAAAAGTAAATCCTGTGTTTGCCAAGCAACAATTTAGTTATCTACGATAGGGTTCGAACATAAAATTATCTGTGGATAAACCTCGATAAAACCTTTATTTTTTGCCTTCATGTGCAAAAAATAGTGAAAAAGTTGAAATCACATCAAAAGTTTTATACACTTTCATCAATCTTAATGGAAAATGAAAAATAAGTTGTTGATATTCAAAGTTGTATTTCAAGCAATACGGTTCTTCATCGTGAGTAAGTCAGGTTTGTAGGTTACAAATAATTCAAAATAAAGTCTTGAAAATGAAATTTTTCGACAGAATAATTGTATCAAATGTTTAATATTGACTTGTATCAACTTGTAAGGCTATAATATTTTCCCGAATAGGGTGAAATCTATCAAACCCAAAGAGAACTCATGGTTTGATTCGAGCTGTAAAGAGGTTATTAGGTTCAGAGATGTAAGTTTCCGTTGTTATAAAGCCAACTCGAATGAGGAAAACCGGAATAAGTTCAAACAAGCTAGAAAGACCTGTAATGGTCATATTCGACGAACCAAATTTTTGCATGATCAGAAATTAAGGCAAAAAATACTACAATGGCTCAAAGGTAGTAACAATTTCTGGTCGTTTGTAAAAAACGTAGGAAACACCACGTCATCCTCGGTTCCAACGCTCGTCAACAATGACACTCCCTATGTAAGCTCGATTGATAAAGCCAATTTACTTGCAGCACAGTTTGCTGTTAATTCGACGCTACCGGAAAGTGTCATGAGTCCTCCTGTTCTTGAGAGCGTAAATGATTCTATGGGACGAATCTTCTTTCGCACTCATGCAGTCGCAAGAGTACTGAAAGACCTTGAAATACACAAATCCGCTGGCCCGGATAGTATTCCCCCTATTGTTCTTAAGAGGTGTTCTTCAACGCTGGCAAAACCACTGCGTAAGCTTTTCCATCTGTCCTATTCTACAGGTCTCTTCCCCAGTGGATGGAAAACTGCATTTGTCCAGCCTGTCCCTAAAAAAGGCGAATCCTCCTCCCCCTCAAACTATCGTCCAATTGCACTTACGTCCCTTCTTTCCAAGGTCATGGAAACGCTGATTAATTTTCAGCTTAAGAAATATCTTGAAGAACGGAAGCTTCTCAATGACCGACAGTATGGCTTTCGTAGCAATAGATCCACTGGTGATCTCATGGTTCATCTCACCGAACAGTGGAACAAATCTTAACATCGTTTTGGAGAAAGTAAGATTATTGCACTTGATATTTCAAAAGCATTTGATAGAGTTTGGCACCAAGCTCTCTTATCGAAAATGCGTGCTTTTGGTATTGATGAATCTCTTCTTCGTTGGATTAGAAATTACCTTTCTAACTGAAATTCAAAAAATAAATGCTGGTGTCCCCCAGGGCTCCGTTTTGTCTCCGACTCTCTTCCTTTTATTCATAAATGATCTCTTGTCTGTCACTTCTAATCCATTAAACTGTTTCACCGACGACAGTACCCTCAGATTTTCATATTCGTTTCTAGATTCACATCCTTGTCCTTCGGATGTGGAACTTCAACGGCAGCGTATGATCAGCTCATTAAATTCTGATCTTGACAGCATTGTCCAATGGGGAATCAAAAACCGTGTAGAATTTAATGCTTCGAAAACTCAATGCTGTCTCCTGTCGTTAAAGTGTAACGCTCCCCCGATGCCACTATCTATAAGTGGCACTTGCATCCAGGAAACCAATCAACTATCAGTACTCGGTATGTGTATTACAGATCACTTCTTATGGAATGATCACATATTCGATATCGCCAAAAATGCTGCCAGGTGCTTAGGATTTCTCCGACGATGCAAAAAATTTGTCTCCCCTTCTGATCTGGCTATAATCTACAAAGCTTTCATCCGTCCAAAGCTTCAATATAATTCGCATATCTGGGCAGGTGCCCCTAAAACAAGTTTAAATCTCTTGGATAGAATTCAAAAAAGGGCTTTAAAAATGATAGGCGACAGAACTATAATCGAAACATTTACATCGCTAGAACACCGCCGCCGCAATGTTTCATGCCTTTCGTTGTTTTATCGATATTCTTACAAACAATGTTCTGTCGAATTAGCCAGTTGCATTCCATCCCTTAAACTATTCAGCGGTAATACTCGCACTTCTAGGAATGCTCATCAGTTTACCCTTGAGCTCAATTTCGGGCGTACTGTCAAGTATAGAGATTCTTTCTTAAATCGCACATCGAGAATGTGGAATGCTTTGGACAACTCTGTTTTTCCCTTTCATTTTGATGTTCAGATGTTCAGGTATCTCCTTTTAAATACTTCCTTATTTTCCTAACTCTCGTACTGTGTTTAAATATAAACATATAAAGGGTACTAATAACCCCTTGAGTGCTTGTGAATTATAAAAAAAAAACATATTTTTAAAGATCCGAAGTCGAAAGAGCATTTTTGTCCACATTATCTTATAGTAAATTTTTTTTTTTTTTTTTAAACTTTTTTCGCGGTACTGAGACATTATAAAATATAAACTTTTCGGACTTACCGCGATTATAAATCAAAAATCAAATTTGTATTTGATAAAATATCCCGACGTTTCGATCAGATTTCACTGATCGTGGTCACGGGTTGACTGATGGCTTGTGGGTGGATGTTGTTTTGTCATTGTTTTGTTCTTGTTCGTAGGTTATACCGTTTCGGTTGTTCTTGCATTTCAGATGGTATATTATGCTGCAACTGCACTGGATGTTGTTGTTGTGAGCTTATGTACTCTTGTGAGCATGCAAAACTAATTGCATCAGTTAGCTGGTTGTTTTGATTTGTGTGTTTGTTGTCATCATTAGCTTTGATTTTATTAAGCTTTAATATGTTAATCAGAGGATCCCATGACGACGAAAGATTAAAACTTTGGTCTCTGTTGAAGTTTGAGTGCATTTTTATTTCGATTGCTTCTCTCACCAACCTAGGGACATAAAATCTTTCGGTGGAAATAGATTTAGCCTGATCAAAACGTATAAAATGATCTTCATTATACGCTAAATGCTCACATATTGCCGATTTTGTCACTTCGTTCTTTTGTATGGCTTTAATATGTTCCTTTAGTCTTGTTGATATTGCTCTTTTAGTCTCACCTATATAAGATGAGCCACAACTACATGGAACCGAGTAGACTCCTGGATTTTGAAAGGGAATTTTATCTTTTGGAGATCTTAATAATTGGCGGATTTTTTCTGGTGGCTTAAATATTGATTTTATGCCCTGCTTTAATAAGATTCGTCCTATTGCTTCAGAAACGCCTTTTCTATAGGGCAAAAAAGCCCTTTTTTCTTGTTCTTTGTCTTTTTCTTGAATTGGGTTTTCTGAGACTGTTTTTTCTTTCGGTTTCCACGAGCGTTGTTTGGAATTATAACCATTTTTCAAAAGAGCTGCGTCAACGTGTTTTAATTCTTCTTCACGGTGGTCATTGTCACACAAAGCAAATGCTCTATTAACGAGAGCTGACACAACGGATGTAAAATTTGATGGGTGGTGATGTGAAGTCGCATTCAAATATCTGTCGGTGTGGGTGGGCTTCCTGTATACCGTGTGTCCAATAGTTCCATCTTGTTTTTTAATAAGTTTTACGTCTAAGAATGCCAACGAATTGTCTTCTTCAACTTCCATTGTGAATTTGATTTTTGGATGCACCGAATTTATGTGGTTAAGAAAAGTACCAACATCATTTTTGTTGAGAATACAAAATGTGTCATCAACATATCTTTTCCAAATAAGCGGTTTTACTGGAGATGTCTCTATAGCCTTTTCCTCAAAATGCTTCATCCAAATATCTGCAATAACAGGGGCAAGCGGGGAACCCATAGCTACTCCGTCAACTTGTAAGTAAAATTTTCCATTATAAAGAAAATATCCGGATGTAAGGCACAAATGAAGAAGTTCTACTAATTTTGAGTCATTATCGGAAGAAGACAAATTAGTACGTATTACATCGAGGCACTCCAAGACAGGAACATTCGTGAACAATGATGTGACATCGAAACTCACCATGATTTCATTTTCATTTACGTGTAAATCTTTAATTATTGATATGAAATGCAAAGAGTTTCTTACAGATGAAGAGCAATTATGTACCATCGGCTTTAGTAGCATAGCTAGTTCTTTAGCAACAAGGTAAGTAGGGGAATCAATTTGGCTAACAATAGGCCTCAAGGGGACATTTTCTTTATGAACCTTAGGCAGACGATACAGTTTTGGCGGTTGAATACATGAAGGTATACAATTCTTTTTATTAATAAGTGATTTACATTCGGCCAATTTTTGCCTCACTTTTCTTGTCACCCTTGCTGTTGGATCATAATTCACTTCTTTATATGTATCCCTATCACTAAGAAGAATTTCTATTTTAGAACAATAATCCACTGTATCTAGAACTACAGTGCAGTTACCCTTATCTGCAGGTAGGACAATCAACTCTTTGTCTGCTCTTAGTTTTTTGAGGGCAGCTCTCTCACTGAAGGTGATGTTTTGTTTTATCGGTTTTGCTCTGCGAATTAAAACTGAAACATCTTGCCTAATTGTTTCAGACGTCAATTTTTCAATTTTATTCCTACGCAGACACTCTTCTACACATCCTATTATTGCCTCAGTAGGAATATTTAGTGGTGTCGGTGCAAAATTCATTCCTTTTGAGAGTATAGACACAGTATTGTCATCAAGTTCTTTACTAGATAAATTTCTCACAGTGTCAACCGCGTATTGATCTTTAGTTGTTGTATCCCTTACCCTTGCTATGAGCTTTTCATATTTCTTAACATGTCGATTGCTACAATTTTCCGCAATTCTCTCACTCTGACTATGTATCAGCTTGTCGCACAAATCATAAACTTCAGCACTCATGCTATTAGACAACATTAAATGACATTTATATATTTCACTGGTCACATGATTAAGCTCAGAGTAGTTATTAGAAATAACCTTATTTAATAAGATTTCACTGGTTCTTTTTATGATCTTATCAGAACCTTTAATATGCACTTTGTTGCTTATTTTAACACAATTAGGTACAATATTTTCTTTACGACACCTTTTTAAGAACACAATAGAATTTAATAGACGCACACGTTTGGTACGAAGCTTTTCAAACCATCTTAATTGTTTATGCATTGCCTCTCCGTATAGGCTTACAATAGTAAATTTTAAACTTTTTTCGCGGTACTGAGACATTATAAAATATCAAAAATCAAATTTGTATTTGATAAAATATCCCGACGTTTCGATCAGATTTCACTGATCGTGGTCACGGGTTGACTGATGGCTTGTGGGTGGATGTTGTTTTGTCATTGTTTTGTTCTTGTTCGTAGGTTATATCTTATGTTTAAAGTTCTCCAGAATATCTTGGTTTATATTTAAAAAAGTGTATTCAATCTATCCAACTCAACTTTTGGGTTAATAAATGTTTTCTATAAGCGTTAGGGCCTCAGGCAACTTCATATTATATAGATGACAAGAAATAAATTATTCATTAAAAAATGGCAAACCAAATTGAGCATAAATCATGTGATAGCTGTGAAAAAGAGGAACTCCGAAAAAAGTATAGCGAGTTTGAAAACCACATGTTTTGAAAAAACACATGTTATGTAATAAGTGCTATAGAAGCACGTATGGTTTTTGCTATAATATACCCTTGGGTAAATGGCAGATTTTTTAAGTGAAAAATGAAAATTTTCGATTTAAAATCGTCAGATAATTGTTAATCACAAATGCACTTTGTATCATAATAAAAAAACTTCGTAATACTCCTTCCAAAGGGAATGTATTCAGTTAATTGAGATAAGCGCGCTTGAAGTTTTGAATAGTAGAAAATCTTGAATAATTATGTAATGAACAAACTCAAACATTTTTAAACACACTAGATTTTAACAAATTAGAAAATACATTAGAAACAAATTGTTTTATCTCTTCTATTTCTTTATTTGTTTCCGCTTTTGTTATACATATAGTCATCAAAGATTTTTAATTGATTTGATATTTAATTAACAACCTTTTTTCTATTCCCTTTACTGTTGTTGACATGTTGACATTTTTTAATAACTTTCTTCTTTTATTTATTTTTGCACACAAATTATTCCTTTATTCAATTCTATTCATTTCAATTTTATGATTGCTTAATACTGCAACAGAGTTCGATACATTATCCTTATGAACCATAAATTCTAAATTTTTAAGTTAAAATACAAAAAAAATAGGTGAACAATTTTAATTTATTAATTGTTTCTTATACTTCTTGAGAATTTAAGTATTTGAAGAAGAAAAACGTGTTCTTATTTCTACTCTCCCCCAGTTTTGGTTCTTCTATTATTCTGATGTCGCGTGGGAGGTAAATTATAAAGCGAACTCTTTTAACGAATAATTATTTTCGTTACTTGAAGTCAAGGATAAATAAATTGTCTGATACAGATATTGCGTGTGCGATTCACGTGTTAACAATATTATTCTTATGATAAAAGTTTTTATGAGTTTGATTCACGTTTCTGGGATAAACGATTTGAAGGCTATCAGGGAACTTTAGGCATCATAGCTTTTTCTACTGCAATTAATTAATATGGTAACCCCAGGTACGACTGTGGTTAAAGAGTTTGCCAATATTGTATATTGTTTCAAAATATTCAAACGAAATTGGGTTCTAAGTGATACAGAAGAAAGGAAGTAATAACTTTAGAGTTTTGATTTATTATCAAATTTTCATAAAGGGTATATTTTAGCTAGTACATGAGAAGATTCGATGGTTGTATATGTTTTGCCATTTGAGAATGTCAAACAGTTTTGATAAAGCAATTCATCATAACTCGTTTAACGCAAGAAAAACGCTTCGAAATTGATAAAATTTACTTTAAAAAAATAATAAATCTGCTAACTAAGTTTGTATATATCACTTCGTCCATTTAACAGAAATAAGTTATCTACCACATTATAATAATAAAAAAGAGGCTGGGATGCGACCCACACTGATAACTTCTCATCCAGTCTGTCGATTTGTCTTGCTAAAAAGGTTTGTAGGTTTTCGTGTTTTGTTAAAAAAGTTGTCGGTTGAAAAATTGCCAACAATTTTTTGCATATGATGAAATAGTTTGATTTCAAAATCTATTTTTGATAACTAGATTTTTAGTCCAAAACCAATTTTTACCAATTTTAGTAGCATTTGTGTACTATTTTTTGTAGATTTGAATTTTTATGAAAAAACTGACTGTTGGATTTCTACAAAAAATGTACCGAATATCAAAAACAATATTTTCTGTGAGATAAAATTAGTTTGAAGATAATATTTTTAATTTTTGAAAAGATATTTGAGTCGAAAGTAAATTTTTACTATAGGTTTTAGTATTTTTTTTTTTAAGATTTTTATTTTTTGTAAAAAAAGCTGTCGATTCGATTTTTGTCAAAATTGTACCGAATGTTGAAAACACTATTTTTTTTAAAGACAAAATTAGTTTTAAGCCATAATCTCAAATTTTCGAAAATATATTTGAGTCAAAAATCAATTTTTACCAACTTTGAGTAATGTTTTTTTATTTTTTATTTTTTTTTTTATTTTTTATAGAAAAAACTATCAATTCGATTTTTCTCAAAATTTTACCAGATGTCAAAAACGTTATTCTGTATTGCACAACAATATTTTGAATATGAAATCGTTTTTTGTTCTTAAAATATTCGAGGTGACATATGATAATACACAAATTAGGAAAAACAAAAAAGTTTATTTTCAACATTATTTGCGGGATCTCAGGATTTTAACTCCCTTTTTCGGGGTCACACCCGCTCACGCAACTCCGTTGCTCCGCTTAGGGTTTGTAAAGTCGCCAGGCAGGCGCCTATATCAACAACTTCTTTCAATAAAAGCACCTGAGGGTGGCCCGCTTCGCGGGTTCTCAGGATTTTAACTCCCTTTTTCGGGGTCACACCCGCTCACACCCGCTCACGCAACTCCGTTGCTCCGTTTAGGGTTTGTAAAGTCGCCAGGCAGGCGCCTATATCAACAACTTCTTTCAATAAAAGCACCTGAGGGTGGCCCGCTTCGCGGGTTCTCAGGATTTTAACTCCCTTTTTCGGGGTCACACCCGCTCACGCAACTCCGTTGCTCCGTTTAGGGTATGTAAAGTCGCCAGGCAGGCGCCTGTATCAACAACTTCTTTCAATAAAAGCACCTGTGGGTGGCCCGCTTCGCGGGTTCTCATGATTTTAACTCCCTTTTTCGGGGTCACACCCGTTCACGCAACTCCGTTGCTCCGCTTAGGGTATGTAAAGTCGCCAGGCAGGCGCCAATATGAACAGCTTTTTTGAATAAAAGCACCTGTGGGTGGCCCGCTTCGCGGGATCTCAGTATTTAAACTTCACAAAACAAAGTCTTGTGGTATTGAAGTGCTCCAAGTTTTGTCATTTGGTGATTCTTATTAAGTGGGACATTAGCCCCAACATTTTTATTTGGGGCTTCGGTCTTACTTGGGTGGGACTAAAGGCCCAAATTCAATTTCGGTTTTATGCCCCACCGAAGTGAAACATAAGCCCCAAAAAAAAAAGTTGGGCGTTATGTCCCTGGACCCTATGTCCCTGCGCCCAATTATTGTTCATTGTATTGAAATACAAAAACTTTATATTCTTTTTTGGCTCTGCAAAAATTTGGGGACAATGTCCCATTTTTAACAAACAAATTTGGAACTTAGGTCTTACTTGGGTGGGATTTAGGGCCCAAATTAAATTTCGGCTTTATGTCCCACTCGGGGGGGACATAAGCCCCAAAAAAAAATTTGGGCGTTATGTCCCTGGGCCTTATGTCTCTGCGCGGATTATTTTTATGGAATGTACAATAACGCTTTTGACATCTGGTATAAATTTTAGAAAAATAAAATGGTAATTAATGGTATTGCTATCAAAATTTAGTAAGAAATAATATTCAACTTAAATATCTTGAAAAAATTAAAGTATATTGACGTCAATAATATTTTTGAAAATAAACAAACTTGGTGACGCAACAGCTAGTAGAGAGCCATGACCTAGTGACTTACAATTCTCAGCCATTTCTGTGTTCGAGTAATGTCAGGTATGGAGGAGGCCAACAGTTTTAATACCGAATCCGAACGGATAATTTGAGATTTCACTTTTCATGAAACGAATTATTACTTTTAAGGGATTTAGGTGGTACAGGCAGGGATTAAACCTGCCAGGGCAGAATTGTCAAATTCATATCCCGATTGCAACTAGATGCCTAAAATGTGAATTTAATATTAAAAGTTTGGCATTTTACTTACCAGGGTTATTAGTGTTAACTTTACTATATAAATATTAAACATAAAAATCTTCATTTGTGTAAAAAGTACACATCAATATTTCCGTATAAAATATTTCTATTTAGTTTACCTAAAGTTCTTGAAAAACATTATAAGCATTCTTGAAGTCTAAAACACCCATTGCAAATTACTCGTATATAAATTCTCAGGAAAAATAATGTAAAAGAAAGAATTTAAAAAAGTATTTTTAGTTGAACTTTCATTCAAGGAAAGTTTCTTAGTAGTAAGTCTTCCTGAATATTTCTATAATTCAAGCAAATATTTGTGTAGTTTCATATGTGAGCATTTATGACTAAAATCATATCCATTTAAAGGTTAGATTACAAATTCTGTTAAATTACCCTTTCCCCTATCGATTTTTCAGTATCCAAGCCAAACAAAATACCATTTTAGGGTTATTAAAAATAAATTGTTTGTATCTAAAACTATGCACATACTCGTAGTACCTATATTTCTTACTGGTGTAAGCTTCAAATTCATATTAGATCTCTGCTTCATTTATAACAATTAAATAATCTTAAGGAATACATCCTATCCGTTACCTTTTTCCATTAAGATTCAAGTAATTGGTATATCCCTTTCCATCTATATACATATATAAATTCTATAGTTTACATCAAATATCCATTTATTTGCTTTTCACCTATCATTCGGCTTTTATTATATGAAAGGTACCGAACATACCTTGTTGAAAGGTGTCCTTGTTAGTATGAAAGGATATGAGCTTGAGTAGGTATGTAGAATGAAAGGTATGTACATTTACTTTTACTTCAAAAGACCATTGTTTGGCTTAGTAAGTGATATATCCTTCCGTGTGCCTTAGTTTTGTTATACTTTCAACCAAAAACTGATGTAGGTTTAGAAAGAATGCAAACAATGTAGGATAACACACATTCCTATGCTTACTCTTCTAACTTTTGATAAGAGCTATATAGTAATGTGTTCATTTTTATTTTTATCAACATGGGTTTTTGTGGTTTAGAAAATAAACATATATACTTATATACCTATACAGCTGCATTTTCTAAATTAAAATCTAAAATGTTTATCTTCAAAGTTTTGCCATTATGAAAACAATAAAATGTTTAACAATATTTAGGAGAATCATGGTCAAATTATTTAAACAAGGAGGTAGGTATCTATCTTCTAACTTAGTTTAAATATAAATAGAGTAAAATATAAATAGAATTATGTGTGTTCAATGCATATAATGAAATAGATGAACATTACAACAAAATTTCTTGAAGCAAAAAAAAAGTGAAAAATATAAAATATGAAAGGACCTAATACCCGACCAGACCAGACGTTGCTCTGCTAGCAAATTTCGATTTTTCATGAATACAAAAATTGTATCACATTGAAAACTACTAAGCTCTTAAAAATTATATTAATAAATTAAATTTTATAACCAAAATTTTGTATGAAATTTTATAGCCAAGATTTTATATATAATTGTATGGTATACTTCACTTACATAATGTTTATATTTTAAGTAGTCAGAGCTTAGAACTCGTAATATACGTTCTACATTAATTTAATCTTAGTAAAAAATTATGACCCATTTAGGGTCAAAGGGGGTAATTGTAAACGATTTTGCATTTTTTTATTTTTTTTTTCACTTGTAATGTTTGTAACAGCTTAACCATGCAATTTCGAACATTTTTGTTTATGCTACTTAAGTCTGGATTGTATTATTTATCAAAGAGTAATAATCTTAATGGCGTTTGTTAATTAGTTTTCATAAAATTTGATGTTTACAAAATGGGGTAAATGAAAACGGTACCAGTCGTCCTACCATTGTGGAAAGGGGTAACCAAGTTCTCTGTCCTTATATATGAGGGTACCTACTAGACAAAGGAGATCATCCTTATCGCAAGGGTAACCAGCACGAGATCTGAAATAAGGTACCTTGCTATAGTGTCCTCCACGTCTGACGAAAGTGCTGGTTTTCTGCCTCAAGATATAATGACAGTAGGATTTTTCCCTTCACCGATCCTCTGACGTGGATGATGGAGCTGTGGTTTTTGGTTGATATGTACGTGGCATCTTTTTGATATAAAATATTGTTAGATGAACACCAAAGCCATTGAAAATGAATGTTTACAATTACCCTAAATTGTTCACTTTTACCCCATTTCGGTGTTTACATTTACCCATGATAGGAAAATAATGGGGTAATTGTAAACAACCAATAACTTTTAAATTTTGTTATACAGACAAATAAAAACATATAGCAAGCATTTATACTCATATTTCACTTTCTTAAAGATAAAATTAAACTTACTTCGATCGCCTTTGTTTGTTTTGCAACAATTTTAATTAGCACTGAAAAACTCAAAAACGCAGAAAAACGAAAGACTCATGGAAACGAACAAAACATGAATAACCCTTTGACAGATAAGGCCTTCCAGACGTCAATATGATTTAAATATAATGTCTTTTCAAATAATTTCATGGCATGCTTCAAATTATAAACGGTTTTGAGAAAATAAAGTGTGTTTACAATTACCCCTGTTTACAATAACCCCCCTTGACCCTATGAGATAAAGAATTTTGAAAAACAAATTTAATAAATTTAAACAAAACATTTTGACTTTTTTGATCATTAAATTTTATTGAGGTAGTTAGTAAAATAGCATGTGCAGAAAGAAATTATTATAATCATTAAAATCGGTTTATTAGTTCTTGAGAAAACTTAAAAAAAAAAAAACGGTTCGATCCTCCTGAAGCAATACAAAAATATTTGTTATTGAAAGCAGCCGAATTAAGAAAACAAATTGGAGAAAACATAATACAAATCCATCGGTTCGTTTTTGAGAAATTTTCGAATTTTCGTTGTTTGACCAAATTTTTGAGCACTACTGTTATTTTTAATCTTAAACAAATGAATCTGCTTTAAACCTTAATTTTCAATTTTAAACTTAATCTACACAACCCACGGAATCGGGGGACCAACTTTTTTCGATTTCTACCACCGTAATGCCAAAAACAGAAATAAATTGGTTGGCGCAACAGTCCGTTGAGAACTAGGGCGTAGTAACTTACAACTCTCAACCATACCTGTGTGCGACTACTGTTGTCAGGGATGGAGGGGACCTACAGTTTTAAAGCTGAATCCGAACGGCTAATTTGAGAAAGCACTTTTCATGACAAGAATTACTCTTGGAGAATTTGTCAATTCCTCGCAAGAGGCACTACCCGTGAAACAAACTTTAGATGGCATAGGCAGGGATCGAACCCAAGACCTCTGGCATGACAGTCCAACGCACTAACCATCATGCCACGGGTACAGAAATTGAATTAATAAGCTCTATATAACTGCATACTAAAAATATTTTTAAACTTAAATTGAAAAATGTTATTTATAAAAATGAATTAAAATGCTCAAACGATTTTTAAATTAACATTTTTAAAAATAAAGTTTTGTTAAGAAATCATTTAAAGTTTTTGAAAACAAACTTTTTTTGCAGGTACATTTTCAAATGTACAAGGTTGGGATCAAACGAGTCTAACTCCCCTCCCCGTGATCTTTCACGAGCAGTCATATTTTAGTGATTTCTCCAACCTCCCAAACAGGAATGGTTGAGAGTTGTAAATCACTAGGACGTAGTTCTCAACGGATTGTTGCACCACCTACTTATTTTTTTAAGTTGAATTGCCTTTAACTTTATAATGTCATAAGAAAGTGGAATGTACATAGAGCTTCTATGCTTTTGAAACCATCGATAAAAAGCTTTTTCCATATGTGGATATTCAGAAGACTTCAACGTTACCCGTTTAACTGGTCCAGTTACAATTCTAGCCACAAATTGTCTTAAAGAAGTTTCCTTTTTTTTATTATATTTTTCAAAAATTGTTTCTACTGGCAAAACCATTTCCAATTCTGTTTGTATTGTATACATCACTTAATTTTTTTAAAAATGACAATTTTGCAATATTTCTTGAAATACACATCCGTACAAAATTTTCCGTAACCACTGATGCAAATGAAATCGCAGCTGTTTCAAACAAACACAGATGCATTTTATGATTTTATAAGTTTGTGTATTATTTTTACAAGGAATTTTGTTAAGACAAACTAGCTGTAAATTAACAGATGGAATGCAATATCAAAAGGACAGTATGAAAATAAAAAACAGATGAAAAAGCACAAGTAGTTGCAAAAATCGAGGAAGTATTTTTGAAAAGTTGCACTTTTAGAATAAAGACGTGCGTAAAGGCTATGTAAATCTAGTTCATACACATCCAAAATATCTATATTCCTGGTTATTTCATGAATGTTGTCCATTTTTTCATTGCATTTTCGAAAAAATAACCAAATATGCAGATTTTAAGAGTGGTCCTATACATGGTTTGGTTATACCTTATACCTACTTTTCAGTGGAAGGGGATAATAGCAAATCATCTAAATTTGTATGTAAATATTGTGAAATATAACATAATTATTATGTACCTAACCTACAAAAGTATGCATGTTATATTTGTTTTGAAAATGATTGCATAAAATTCTGCATCATCAATTCTAAGCATTTTTAAATTAAAATCCTGAAAGAATTTAATTTAAAAACCATAGGTTTTTTGTTTTCAACAAAAATTGTATTCCATTTGAACTCAATTAAAAACATATAAAAAAATTAAAAGAATGCAAAAATGTATTAGGAATGTCCCATCAGTTATTTTATCCAAATGGTTCCGTGCGTCGCATCGGTTTGTCGGCTCCCTAACTATAAACATTCACAACAAAAGTATTTTCAACGAGCATCATTTACATACCTATACAAAAAAGTTAAAATTAGAAAACTCGTTAAGTTCTCCTCTATAGTATAGTTGGAAACTACAGGTTGCCCCAATGACCTTGCCAGAAGAAAACTATACTTTCCTGCGGTCAATTTAAGTCAAATTACTTAAGAGATACATTTTCCATTAGCGCATCCTTTTTGACATCATATTGTTTTTTTTTTTAAGATTTTGGAACAAGATATCTGTTACTCTGCCAAATTTAAACTGATTATTACATTTTGTATGGCAACCCAGTTAACTTTTTTAACATACCATTTTTATGCAACAAAAAAAAAAAACTTTTTAACAATGTTATCTCACGACACACGATGTGTTTATTTACTTTTTAGCCAGTAATTCCCTGTAAATTTTACTAATTTTCGGATCTTAGAACAATTTTGAATGCTTGTAAGTAGTATTTTCGGCCGCTTAGCGATTGTAGACGGTACTTTTAGAAATTATCTGGTGATATTAAACAATATCTAAAAGATCATTGGCGAACAAATATTTCTATAGTATTGTTGCCTCGATACTTGGTTAAAAGTGGTCTCTTTTCGAGATGTGCACTTCCAAATTGCAGAATAGAAATATGTATGTATGACTTTAATTTTGGTGTTAAAAAACCAATATTTTAAAGTATTTAAATCAAAGATTATTTTATTTTATTTTTAAGAATAAGGTAAACCATTAACATTCAAAAACAATATCAGTTTAATTATCTCCACGGCTACGGTTGCAGCACTATATCAAAAAAAAAGCCAAGAGACCCTGGTGGCCTATTTTAACAACCTTTTCAAGAAAAAACCCACATAACGCCATTTTTCTATTGAATTTAAATAAATTTCATTTGACAACTGTCAAAAAAGCGGTCTGTTTAAAATGAAACTTCGTATTGGAAAAACCAATAGTTTTAATCGACGAGCTAATAAAACATTAGAAACCGTCCCAGACTATTCATCAAACCTCCAAAAGTGGTCTAGTTAGTAACGGACGGTGACGGTTTCGCTAACTCTCACTGAAATCATTATTGTTTAAAGTACGTCTACAATGCTGAAATGTGGTTTAAGCTAACCCAATTTAAAAACTTGAACGAAAACATCGAAATAGAGCCTCAACTACTCCTAAGCACCACAGTGTGCGGTTTTCACCTTCAGTTCTTCTTCAACCTTGACGATTCCTCCTTGAATGTTCTTCTTCAGTCTCCCGACTATTCTGCCTTTTTGAGTGATTGGATTCCCATTTCCTGTCCTGCAATGCAATCATTACTTTTTTAAAGTATGTATCCAATCCACTGCCAGTTGGATTGCCTTCCTATATCAGCGTCAATGGGTTTCTGACCAGTTATCTTATATAATTCTTCATTAGATATACATTGGACCAGAAAACCCGTATAGTATGTTTCGTAAAAACTTTTTAATGAATGTTTGCAGTTTCCTGGTAATCGTTGCTGTTATTTTCCAAATGCTGCATCCGAATAAAATATACTGATTCGACGTTTTAGCGAAACAAGCGTAGCTTTGTTAACAAGCTGTGAGCGTTGTTCTTCCAAACGTTAAACGCATCCTGAACGCCGCGCCCGCCTCAGATTTCCCAATTTCGATAGACAAAATACTTCCAAGAAACGGGAAGCTCTCTAATTTGTTTCTGCTTTTTATTGACCATTGATTACACTGCTTTTCTTATTGGCATTAAAATTGAACTTTTTTAATGGGTTTTGGCTGCCTTAATTCACAAACGTATTCGAAATTATTTTATTACGTCAGGTTTTTGAGATATCACTTTATAAAATTCTAAAAAAACACGCATACGAGGTGTGTTCAAAAAGTACCCGGAATTTTTAAATTCCGCGGGTCTGGAGAGTCCGAAGGTCAAAATTATTTTTGCATTGTGTTGGTATACATGCCCCTAAAGTATGATTCAATTTTCAAATATATTCACTGTTTACTTTGTCTGTGGTAGTTGCTAAGGTTCGACGTGTTTTTATGAGCTCGGCGATTTTTGCTGAAACTGCTGAATTTTGATCAAAAAAACAATCGCATGAACATCGCTCAGGAGTTGTTAAATGACGTCAACGACGATCCAAGTTTGCTTGAAAGGGTCATAACTGGTGATGAAACATGGGTGTACGGTTATGATGTCAAAACCAAAGCACTATCGTCTACCTGGAAGCATCTAACGTCAAGAACGAAAAAAGCACGTCAAGTTCGATTAATTGTGAAGGTTTTGCTTACTGTTTTCTTATAATGGTATAGTGCATCAAGAGTTCTTACCACAAGGTCGTACGGTTAATAAGGAGTATTACCTTGAAGTCCTTCCAAGATTGGAAAAAATTCTGACATAAGTGTATTATATCTGGGAGGGACTACTTTGAAGGGGACCACATTGATATAAACGAATAAATAAATATTTTTTTGAAAAAACGAAAATTCCGGGTACTTTTTGAACACACCTCGTATAAGGCTTTTTGAGGGTATTTAAATTTATGAAGTAGATTTTTACCAATAAAATCTGTGATAGTTTTTCGAATCTATAATAATTTTCTTCAATATTCAGTTGAAATATTTATATTATTTCATTTAATATTTGAAAAAACTTCAAAAGATTTCACCTGTCTTACAAAAATTTAAAAAAAACGCTAAAATAAGGCAAAACGGTTTGAAAGTAAGTTTTGTTCTTGCAACGAATCTGTTGTCTATTAAACAAGGTTTCGAAATATATTAAAAATATAAAAACAATGGAAACGGATATTTTTAAAACTTGAGGAAATAGTAAAAATTAGAGTTTGAATTCGCTTAAGTAAAATACTTTAAATAGAATCGAAAAGAGAAAGATTTGTACTTTTCAAAATTTTAAGAGAGATTTTGAGTTTTAACTTAGTAAATCCCGTTTTTGGTTGTTTTTATCATATTTTAAAAACCTGATGTGATAGAAAAATTTGAATGCGAGATTCGAATTAAAGACATCTTAAACCTTTAAAAGTATTGTGCAACAGAAAAAAAAAAGTAATTTTGTCAACCAGTGCTATCAAAGAGGATGACTGAGAGTTTTCAAAGCTAAACATCTTAGTTTTACCCATGTTCACTTCCAAGGCACTTCCTCCTTGTTGCAAGCATGCATAGGCAATAGGCATACATCGTCTGCGTAGTCTATGTGTTTTAGGTATGTTTTTATTGTCCATCTTTTACATCCGTCTCCTGTCAAGGTTGCTATTAAGCACAACTCTGATCACTAACAACAGAACTGATGACAGTATGCAGCCCTGCTGACTCCAATTTGGATTTCAAACTCTTCTCACAACCTACCTCCATGAAACACGTGACACTTGGAGCAATCATAAGTCACTCATAAAATGAGTTCTCCCTGTTGACGCTGTCGAAAGCTTTCTCAAAACCGATGAATTTGAACACCTGATAAACAAAATGCAATAATGCCTTTCCAATTTTTGCAGTTCATCAGGCCTCCTTTTTTGAGAGCTTGACAACTTAAGCAACTTTAGCGACTTTTGTTGTTTCTTTTTTTTTGTGTATTCAAACTTTGACAGTGCTACAAATGACTGCTAAAGCCATATTTAGTAAAAAAAAAATCAACTTTCCTTGAACTCCTCACAAGATTGTGTCAACATGAGAATTGGCTCTCGAGTTATCCTTCTAACGGTGTTTATTTTTAACTCCCAGAGGTTATCATGGTGAAATTGGATGAATGCAATAAATTTTAAAATTCTTCTGCAGTTTTAAAAGTGTTGCACTGAAACAATTTAATTTTTAGACTAAATTGCATGGCCACCTTGTTTTCAGGGAAAACGATATTATTCTGTTTTTGTTTTAGTATTTTCAAATTTATTTTCTCTATAAAAACAAGAAAAATAAAATAAGACAGACCATAAATTCTGTTTTCTTTTAAAATATGTACATACGTAAGCGAAAAAATTTAAAAAAGATCACAATTTCGCAACAGAATTGTGTTTTTATTCTCTGAACTACGATTTTAAACGGTCGCAGGAAGTGGGTTGGGAATTTTTATTTTGTTTCACCCAAAACGGCGGAAGAGACAACGCTACGGTACGGTAAAGTTGGTAATCAAACACCAGGTTACAACAAAAAAATGGTGGTAAACATAAGTTGACGAAACATTAAGAACTCCGCAAACATGACAAAATTCCACAGAAGGCCATCAATATAGCTGCAACATGAATCCTTCGTTGGACGCATTTACCAAAGCTGAGTGTGAGTTTATATTCGGTCGATGAAAACTGAGTCCTTGTTTCATGGTCCATAGTCGATGGTCGATGGTCGTTTCGTCGTAAGCCTTCCTGATGCCCAGAGTTGCACGAAGGATGATAAAAGAATCCTGTCAGTTAAATCTACCCTCCTCTATCTCCTTATTTTTCTGGAACTGTGACTGCAACGGAGGCAAGTAATAGGTATGCTATGCTATGAATTCATGCATTCACTATATATAGATACATGGAGTTCCTGTAAATTGAGTAGATTTAAAACATTTTCCTTATGATTCCTACAGTGAGTGCAAGCATAGTCCATAGCGTAGCACTCGTTTTAACTCCTACAACAGGGTATTTCAATGTTAAAGTTTTTGTTTGGATTCATGGAACAATTTTAAGCAAAAATCAAATATTTTTTTGCTCAACATTCCAACCATGTTCTAGAAATTTCTTTGATGCTAACTTTTAATCAAGTTATAACATTTAATTTAACTTAAAGAACTGGAAAAACGGAACAATAAATTTTTATAAACAGTAAAAATAAACATTTTGGGAAATTATTGTTTGTTGTCTTTACAAGATTCTATATCTAAAAATTCTGAAAATGAAGTCAAGCTAAAGGTTCCGTGTGGAAAACATAGCTAATTTAGCGCGAAATTTATGTACAAGGCATCGTATAGTCAAGCACCAAATAAATTAATAAAGCAGCGTGCATGGAATGGATTCAAAAATTGTTGCTGAAAAATTATTAAAAAAATCAAACCAAGCGTAATGAGAAATAAATTAATTTAACTTAGAAACCTCTGGATTTGTTTAAGATACCAAAGCGAGGATAATTACCAATTTATTTAATAAATCCAAAGGATTAAGATTTTATACATAGAAAAGATATACATATGTACCTAACCTATGTACTTATAGTACACGTTTCTTAAATGAAATCGTTCGTTTGAGAGCACAGATATGACCCAGAATACAAATAGTTTTATAATAGCTGTAATTTGATCCTTAATTGATGTTTGGATGGTGTAGCAGATGCAATCAATTAAAAGTCTAGATGTGTTTATAGATATATCTGTTATAGAAAGATTTTAAAATCGTTTGAGCTTTAGATTAAATTGTCATTTAAAGAGCGTGTGCATCAATGCGCTTGCGCTTAAAGTATAGTTTGTAAAAGAAAAAAACAACATTTTTTTAAAATAATACCCAGAGATTGGTGAGTGAACCAACGCACCACATAAATAAGTAAATCTAGTGTCACTCCTCGTTATGATAAATTAATAAAAATGGAACCTGGAAATGGCATATTATAATGGAAGGTAAACAAAATTGATGAAAATCATTGTTCAAAAAACTTAGTTAGTTTAAAAAATTCAATGAGACTTTTGTAATATATGTATAAATAAAATATGAAATCAAGGAATTTTTGGATAAGCATATTTAGGTCTTTATAAAAGCTTAAGACGGTGTTCTGTTCACAGCAGTCCTGTTAGTACTAATATACTTAGGTAAGGTACAATTCAAGTACAACTGCTTGGTACTTGAACGTTTTAAGTATAACATCAAAAATATTACCTACTTTGTTCTTGTACTTGAATTGTCAATTTATTCTGTACTTGAATTACTATTGTGTTGATTTCTTATCAATCACTTTTATACTTGAAAACAAAACTGAAAGTACTAAATTTAAGTACATAACGAATTGTGAGTTATTAAAGTATAGAAAAAGTTAAAAAGGAATTGAAATCATGTGACGTACAAGTCCAAGTATTGATTTTTAAAATTTGTATGTACTTAAAAAAATCAAGTAACAATAAATCTTATTAGTACTTTTTTCTTTTACTTTTACTGACTGTTTCAGTCACTTATTTTGTTTGTAAGAACAAGCACATCAAAAATCAAATGTTTATGTCGTAATAATTAACTTTAATTGTACCAAAATACTTTACTTTTTAACGTTTAAATTTTCTATCTCTGGTACTAAGAACTTCCAAATTTTTTTAAAGATTTTAATATAAAAAAAAAATAGAAAGCTGCTCTTAAAAATTTACTGACAACAGGTCAGGTCGTCATTATTAATGATTATTTAAAATTTGAAATGTCTAAAAATGTAGTTTATTTTGCTGTTAAGAATATTTTATGAATGATTTTTATTAGGTAATGATAAAAAAAACACATTCGGAAATGTATGAACAAATGAGGGTAAATAGTTCCTTTTTTTTTAAATTTTAAAATAGTTTAAGTTGGTAAATTTATTTTAGATTCAATATTTTTTAACTATGAAATGCGGCCCTTTTGATACTGAAATCAAACTTATTTAATCATAGGCAAAATATTGTTAGTTTTAGTTGTTTTTTTGGACAAATCATATTGAAAACTGTTTTACAAATAAAATAAACGACTGGGTCCCAGAAACTTCCTCATGTATCCAAAGAGTTTGCTTCACAATATTTAATGTATTTTAAGATTTGTTTTCAAAAATTAAGACGCCATTTTTTTGATTTCTCAAAAAAAAATTAATTTTCCATTTTTTTTATTTGAAAATGTTTTTTTTTTTAAATATTTTTGAATGCATACATTTCTTCAATTTTAGTTTTAAAAATATTTTTGGTATGCAGTTATTATTATTATGCATTAAGTCTGCCGATTTGTATTGCTTGATATCGGTTTTTTTTAAATAAAACAAAAACGGTTTTGGATATCAATGAAATTCTTTATTAATGTCAAAGTACCCTCGATGCCATTACGTATGGAACTCGATTTCTTTTGCTGCATGGCCACCACGGGCACGCTTGCAGAAGTCCAGACGCTGAGCCCAATTTTCGACGGTTTTCAAGCATAAATCCGGCAATACTGCTGCAACTTCACGTTCGATATTCGTACGAAGTTCATCAACCGTCGCTGGCTTGTTAACATAGACCATAGACTGAACGTAGCCCCACAGAAAATTATTCTAACGGCGCGGCGTCAAATCGATCGACCGAGGCGGCCAATCGACTGGACCATTTCGTGAGATAACACGTTCTCCAAACTTTGTTTCCAATAAATTGATTGTGACATTCGCTGTGTGGCTTGTGGCGCCGTTTGTTGGAACCACATGTCCTCCAAGTCCATATCATCCAATTGGGGCCAAAAATATTCGCTTATCATTGAATGGTAGTGATCCCCATTCACATTAACTTGCCGGTCTTGATCTTCACGGAAGAAGTACGGCCCAATGACCCCGCCGGCCCATAAGACACACCAACCCGTAATTTGTCTGTGATGCAATTATGACTCATGGAGCACGTGTGGATTGCTGCCTGACCAATACCGCATATTTTATTTATTGACGAAGCCATTCAGCCAGACATGAGCCTCATCACTGAAGATGATTTTTCGATGAACATCTGAATCATTTTCAAGTTGTTGCCCAGCCCAATTCACGAACATACGACGCTTCTGGTGGTCAAGCGACTTCAGTTCTTGCGTCAATTTAATCTTGTAAGGTTGTAAGCCAAGATCTTTTCGCAAAATTCGCCACAACGACTTTACAGAGATGCCCAACGCTTGAGAACGACGTGTGAGAGACACATTTGGGCTTTCTGCAACTGAAGCCTCAGTGGCAGCAATATTCTCGACACTAGACGCTCAATTGTTGATCTGCTAGGACGATCATGACGACCATAAATTGGACATAGCGCTCTTAACGTTGAGGCCACTGACTCCGAATTTCGGTAGTAAATTTTAATAATTTCGACTCGTTGTTGGCTCGCATATCTTTCCATCATGAAATGGCAAACCTTACTGAAGAGAAATGTCAAAATAGCGGCATGGAATATGGACTATGTCCCGTCGTTCTACTTTTGTAGCGTCCTTGTTGAAAAACCCTGTACTTTAACCAAATATTCACAATAATATTTTGTGTGAGATAAATAATTTTAAGTCAATATCTTTTTTTGTTCTCCTAATTCTTGAGTCTAAAGCCATTTCTTTGTTGTTGTTTTTGTAGGTTTTCTAAAAAAGGTGTCCGTTGAATTTTTCTAAAATATTAACTAAACATTACCACCAAATTTCGAATATGGTGAAATAGCTCGATTTCAAAATCTATTTTTGTTACGAAATTTTTATTCGAAGACTAATAATACCAATTTCTTGAAAGTTATTATTTCTTATATACACAATTACCTACATATTGTTTTTTTCTAAGACCATTTAGTACAGAATGAAATCATTTTGAAGTCAATGCCTTCGTTTATTCACGACATATGGAGAATCGAACACTAATTTTTAATAATTTTGTGATTTAATTTTTTTATGAAAAAAACTGACTGTTATGTTTTTATAAAAATTTTACTGACTGTTGAAAACAATATTTTCTATCAGATGATTGGCTTGAAGCCAATATTTATTTATTTATTTATTTATTTCGTCAATCAAGTTACAAAAACTTTATAAAGACTATCATATATACATAATTTAAACTAACGAATAAATAACATACATATTTACAAAGTATAAAAATAATAATATTATAATGAATTCAATATATCTCTTTTAATATCTATCCTACTTTTATTAAAATCAATGACAAGATCAAGATCATTCAAAGCAATACAAGAGCTAGTAATTGGATTATGTTTGGCGTAACTTGTACTATGATATGGAACATAAACGAGATTTCCATCTCTAGGTCGCAAAATACGGGAAGGTGCATAAATATAGTACATTGAAAGCAGCATCGAACAGTTAATATTTGAATTGAGGATATCAAAAGCGAAAAGAGCAGAATATGGTTTCCTTCTGAGTACTAAGGGCTTTAAATCAATAAAGGCACATCTGATCTCATAAGACGGAAGATTTGCATTTCTAAATGTTTTCCGCAAGGCAAATTTAGTAAACCTTTTCTGAATTTTTTCAATACGAAGAATGCTTGTTTGAGTATATTGATTCCAAATAACACAACAATACTATAGCAGAGGTCTAACAATAGATAAAAACAGAGTCTTAAGGGTGTAAGGATCTTCAAAAGACTTTGAATTTCTCATTATGAAACCCAACATCGAATTTGCTCTGGAGATTACTTGGTCAATTTGAAGCGAAAAATTCATTTTAGAATCAAAGATAACTCCAAGGTCCTTTTGACTCATTAATCTTTGTAGGTTTTGACCATCAAGTTTGTAATCGAAACAAATAGGATTGAGTAATCTTGCATAAGTTACAACACTACATTTATTATTATTGAAAAATAATCCATTTAGATTACACCAGTGAACAATATTATTAAGATCATTTTGAATTTTACACGCATCTAGTGGAGATTTAATGCAACTAAAAATCTTGAGGTCATCGGCATATAATAAGTACTTGGAATATGAAATAAAACTAGACAAATCATTTATAAAAAGAATGAAAAGGAGCGGTCCAAGATGGCTGCCCTGTGGTACACCGGAAAAATTTATGATTTCATTTGACAGGACATTATCAATTTTGACATATTGTTTTCGTCCAACTAAATAACTATGTATCCATTTAAGAAGTGCGGAGTGAAATCCAAATAATTGAAGTTTTTTCACTAGAACATTGTGTTGTACCCGATCGAAAGCTTTCGAAAAATCAGTGTAAATAACGTCAACTTGATAACGGTTTTCTAAATTACAAAGACAGTAATTAGTGAATAAAGCTAAATTAGTTGTTGTCGACCGTCCACTCATAAACCCATGTTGGTTTTCAGAAATATGATTTTTAATCAAATTATAGAGCTTGTTCTTTACTATTGCTTAAAATACTTTAGGTATCAGCTGAAGTTTAGCAATTGGTCTGTAATTTTCAACAGCCGATTTCGATCCCGACTTGTGCAGAGGAGTTATCAAGGAATGTTTCCAAGTATCCAAAAATACACCTTGTCTTAGAGACAAATTGAATATATAACATAGTGGAGCAGCTAGATGCAATTTACAGTTCTTTAAAAGAAGCGGTGTTATATTATCTGGTGCAACAGAAAAACTGTTATCAAGAGATGATAGTGCTTCCAATACATCATCAATAGATAAATACAGACAACCAGTCTCAATACAAGAGTTATTATAGCTATTTACCATTTGAACATAATTAATGTTTAACTCAATAAAATTTTATTGAAAAAAAGACGCAAAGTTGTTACAGATTACATTAAGATTATCAGAAGAGACGCCATTATACGACACGTTCGCTGGAATCCCAAGAGATTTTCGTTTTGTATTTAGGAATGACCAAAAACATTTAGAATTATTTTTAATCTTCGAATCAAGAGACCAAATATATTGCTTATAAGTAAACTTTTTCAAAAATTCATATTCTTTTCGAGTTTGATAAAATTTTTCACGAAAAACATCCGAAATCTTACTTTTTTTATGAAGCTTATTCATAACATTTTTCAATCTCACTAGACTATTGTTAAACCAAACTGGCCTTTTTGAATTTTTTGATTAATTAATAGGACCGAAATTTAAAATAGCAGAATCTAAAATGTTCCGAAACATAGTAAAAGCTAGCTCTAGATCATTACAGTTAAAAATAAGTTGACAGTCAACTGATTCTAAATAATTATTCATAGATATAAAATCAGCATTTTTAAAATTATGTTTCTGCTCTGTATTACAAGATTGTGATTCTATTATAACAGACAAATTAAAAGTAATTTCAAGTGCCTTATGAAATGATGAATACTATTATCGAGCAAATTAAAACTAGCTTCATCTAAGTAAGCTTCAAGATTCTTATCAATAAAAACCAAATCTAAAATACGGCCAATGGAATTGCCATATATTGAATATATTTAATATTTAAAAAAGATATTTGAGTCATACAAATCATTTTTTACCAAGTTTTAGTAATGTTTTTTTTAGGTTTTTATTTTACCTACAAAAACAGTCAATTCGATTTTTCTAAAAATTTTACCAGATGTCAAAAACGTTATTCTTCGTTTCATACAATTATTTTAAAGATCATTTGTTGTTCGTAAAATATTAGATGTGAAAAGTATTTTGTCCACATTTTTTGATTTATAAAAACCGTTAATTGATTTTTTCGAAATAAGATTAGTTTTGTATCACGTCACATTATAAAATATGCAATTTGATTGAAGTTGCTAGCATTATTGGTTCGTGAGATATTTTTTGTAAAACAAAATTTTCACTATTTTTTAAACTGCTATAATAAAAAAAAACACCCACTCAATATTTTTAAGAGTCCTTTCTACATCTTTCTGGATTATTATCTATTTAACAGAGTTTATTTGAAGTCGATTTCTCTACTCGTTCGTGAGCTATGGACAACGAAAAAAGCTTCCCGAACGTACGGACGTACGAACGTACATATACTCTTAGACATCTTTCATATTCATTCCTGTACCCTGTAAAACTGGGTCTAAAAATGTGTCACGTCCTTTCACAGTCAAATAAAAAAAATAGAACAAAGTACCATCATACTTCACAAAAAAAATATTTGGCTCTTCGCCAAAGTCAAAGTCAATGTTATTGAATATTGATGCTTTTAATTAGGAGTGTTTTTAGAATTCCTTCGATGTTGCTTAGTTGCTCAACCTTCAACTTTCTCTTGGAAAATTATTTTAATTTTGCACTTTTGCTTTAAAAATAATTCTGGATTATGTTTTAACAAAATAAAAAATATTGCGCTGATTTGAGTTTTCATCGTACTAGATTCAACATTATCCCATCTTGTTGAGGTAAATTATTTGATTTTAAAATGTTTTATAACGAAAAAATAGATACTTTAAAACTTAAACTCACATCAACTATAAAGTAAGAAACGTATGACTCTCTCGTATTCCGTGCACTTCATAAATTTCTACGATAACATATTATTTCTTTTTTGATTTCATTTAAAATGAAACGAGCAAGTTAAAGGCATAACTCAATAGAAAACCAATCCAAGGACATTTTTGCAAGACAACATAAATTAATTAGAAAAGTTCAAGTCACTCTTCAAAACAAAAACCCTTAGTTGTTTGAAATTTAATGTAACAAACTAATGGTACGCTTGAGAACAAATATAATGAATAATTCAATAGTTTAAACATTCTTCATCTGGTTGAAAATGCTTTTAAAGTTTAGGACCTAAATAATCAAATCAGCATTTGTTGACATAATTTAACAATTTGTAACATTTGGGTTGTAAGATAAGTAATTTAAAAAACTATATCTTTAACTAATTTAATAACAAAACCTATTTGATTTCTTAGTGTTCTTCAGTACAGCTTTGTTCTTTATATTTTTCAATTTAAATCGACCTAGTTTCTTTTAAAGTGAATTTAATTATAGTTAATGCACGTGTAGGTAATTGATGATTGGCAATAGTGGCAATATAAGACAAGAAAGCTTATTATAGCATGAAATGAAAGAATTATTTAATCTTAAGGTAATTGTGTACAGATAAATTTTTCTTTTAGTTTATTTACATGCTACAAAGAAACACTCACCGTGACTAGTTTGACTTCAGAGCAAAAGATACGTTTTGGAGTTCGAATTTAATTATCTGCTCAAATTTTAAAAGTACTTGTATTTTTATATTTCAGTAACTAATTTCAAAAACTTGACGTTATAGCCTTGTCAAAAGGATAAATTCCGGTAGAAAAACCATTTTGCTTTAAAAACTGTTTTAGCGAAACTGCTTCAGTGCTTCTTCAATATTCATGAGAGAAAGGCGGAAATGTTTCGAAAATTGTACAAAACATTATAAATATTTTGTATTAGCAGTACCCGTAGCGGGATGGTTAGTGCGTTGGACTCTCCTGCTAGAGATCTTGGGTTTAAACCCTGCCTGTGCCATCAAAGTTTTTTTTCATGGGTACTGCGTCTTGCGAGGAATTGACAAATCCTCCAAGAGTCATTTTTGCCATGAAAAGTGCTTTCTCAAATTAGACGTTCGGAATCGGCTTAAAACTGTAGGTCCTTTCTATCCCTGACAACATTACTCGCACACAGGAATGATTTGGGAGTTGTAAGGCAATAGGCCCTAGTTCTCAAAGGACTGTTGCGACACCTAATTTATTTTGTGTATAAATATTTCAACTGACTATATGAAGAAAGGATTATAGATTTGGTAACCCGTCATGCATAGCCCCAAAAAGCCTTAAGTATAGATACAAATTTAAAATAATATATCAATTTTTACATGATTTGAAACACAAAATATTAAATAGGAAACTTTCAATTGCAATAACTGGTTGTAGAGTTATGGAAAACTATTGCGGTAATTTAGAGCATGTTTGCAGTATCTATAGATAGTTGACCATCCAAAGTCTCCATTAAGGATTTCATAGAGCCGAGTTGTGGGAAGAAAACTCAGTTCGAAATACAACCGTCGAATCTCTTGGAGTAGAGTACTCGATGAAAAGAAGTGTGTGATGTCTTCTGGTTCTCCGGTGTTACAAAGGCTACAGATTTGTGGAAGATCAGTTCGATGCGGCATAGAGATTCAATATTTCGATTCGGGCTCTAAATATGTAACTTATAGCCTCAGAAGAAAACTCGTTACTGAAATAATTAGCCTGTGATGTTATTTGGTGATTGAGGTTTGTATACACATTTCTTGATAATGTTGTTGAAGCTCTTGAAAGATGTTCACTGAAGATATGTTCATCAGTTCTGGCGATCAGATCATTGAACATGGTGTGCCATTGATTCAAATTGAACTCCAAAAAGAATAGATTACTGCCATATGAAGAAGCTATCTGGTTCCATTCCTTAAACGGGGAGGCATTTGTTTGCATAAGCCTTGTCATAATGGATTTGTGAAGGCGTCTTTCATCCCTCCTCATAACCTTCAATATGTAGTCTAAATTGGTTTTAAGGTTTGTCATGTAAAGAGGTGTTATGCCAGACTCTACATATATAGTATAATTGGGTTTTGAAAAAGGCAATCTGAACAAGCGTTTGAAAAAATACCTTTGCACGGCTTCAAACTCCTCTAGTTGTAAATATCCAAAAACTTGGGTACCGTAGCACATGCAGCAGTTCACAGTTGCTTGAAAAACACGATATTTGGATTTAACATCAATTTTTTGGTTAGAGTAAAACTTGGGCCACATCAAGTTTAGAGCTACTTTGGCTTCGTTGCTTTTTTCTTTCACGTGTTTCGAAACATTAAGATTGTAAGACAGCAAAACTCCAAGATATTTGAAATAATGAACGACCTCAATAGGCGCGTTGTTTAGGGACCAGTTTTCTTCTGCGAGTCTTCTTCTCTGACGCGGTTCAAAAATCATTATTTTTGATTTGCAGCTGAAGGGTAGATGGATTGTCAGCCAGTAAAACTAAATCGTCGGCGTAGAGCATACTTTGTATGCATATTTGTATACCGGCAAAGAGTACTCCTCCCGGAAGTACATCACAAACGTCATCAATAAACAAGGCGAATAATATCGGGCTTAATATACACCCTTGGGGGACACCTGGACCTGATGTTGTTTCAAACCATTCAGAGAATTTAGTTCCGTCTCACACTGATGCAGTATAGATAAGGCAAGAAATTTGACATAGAACATTAAGAATTTACGTGAGATTCCTAAGGATGACAATTTGTACATCAAGGCATTTCTATTTACCTTGTCAAAGGCTGCTTTAAAATCCACAAAACAGGCACATAATTTCTTTTTCCGCTCAATCGATCTCCTGGCATTACTCATCAGAGCGAATATATGGTCTTCCGTTGAGAAACCCGACCGAAATCCTGCCTTTAACATGTTGAGTCGGTTGTTGTTCTCAATCCATTCCATCAACCTTTCATAAAGAATTGAAGTCAGAATCTTTCTTAGCGAGTTGGGAATCGAGATTTCTCTATAGTTCTCTGGCTGATTGGTATCTCCTTTTTTGAATATTGCGAATATAACCGCTTTGTTGAAATTGTTTGGAACAAAAGAATTTTCGTAAAGTTTGTTGAAATATGCCAGAAGATGATTTTTAAACGGTTCCGTACTATTTTTGTAGAATTCAATCGGAATGCCATCTATGCCAGGAGCCTTATTATTTTTCATTTTACTTAGAGTAGTTTCAAGCTCAGGTCGAGTAATCGGATTATCCAGTTCGCAGATAGTGACTTTGGGTTGTGCATAAAAGAAAGCATGGTGATGGTGATTCTCATCAACCGACAAAAAGTTTTAAAATGAGCTGCTAGTGTCTCAACTTCGAGCGTAGTAACCATTCTTCTATCACGAACACCCAGCTCACGAACACTGTTCCAGAAAGCCTTCGAGTTCTTACAATTTGCCAGTTCTTTTGCAACATTGTTGACGTAGTCAACTTTTTTTTGGAACAAAGTTTTTTGAAATCCTTGTTAATATGAAGTTAAATGTTTTTAAAAATTAGAGCATTTGTAGATCTGAACAACTTAAGATAAACAAATGAAAGTTTACGGAGTTTCGCACAATCATTATTAAACCATTTGTTTTTTGGTGTACAATGATTTCGGCTGTTGTAACTGTGGGCAAATGGTGCTGAGGCCTTGATAACTCTTGTAATATGTCCATCATAACTTTCTAGACTGTTATATTGACACGAAGGAATAGTGCTGATGTTACGGCTTAGCAATGATTTGTATAGATCGGCACAATTCTCTTTCCATCTCAATTTTAAAAAGTTAGTTGATTGTCTCAGTAACCTGAACCTTTACTTCAATTGGAAAGTGAGATGAGAAATTCGCCACTCCTACTTCAAAATCTAATGATAGATTAAGCCACTTAAGAGATATAGCTGCAATATCAATAACAGATTGTCCTTGGCCACTTACGAATGTAAATTAAGTATATGTACATTATGTGTTTTTGCGAATTTCAAAAAGTAATATCTCGAAAACTCGAGCTAATAGAGTAATCTTGGAGTTAGAAAAGAATTCAAGCAATCAAAATTCATCAGAAAAGTGCAATTTGTTTCCATAAACAAAATCATACCAACCAGTGATAGCTTTTAGCTAAAAACCGAGTTTGTTCGAACACTGTAATATCTCGAGAGCGTACTGTTTTTAATTGTTGTGTTTGTCTCCGTCCTGATAAACAGAGTATCTGTAAAAAAATTGGAAAATTCTGACGATTATTCGGAAGTTTGAAAAAGAAAGCTAAGAATTTTTTTTGAGAATTAAATTTATTGTGATTTTACATTTTTCGAAAATCAGCTCATTTGTGTTTTCAAACTTTTGACGGCAAGTGTAAATGTATATGTACAATAGCAACCTTATGTTTATCGTATCATAATAAGATTTTGCATTATCCAACCTACCTCATTAAACCTTTGCCACCCTCTATGATTACAATTCATTACTCGCTTTTCTTCTCATCTTTACAACATCAATGTTGTAATTATATTCGCAGATATAGATACAGATACAGATATAACACATAATGTATACGTAACATAACACGAGTAGGTATTTTTATAGGGAAAGAAGGGAGAACGATTTCTGGAATGTTTTCATAGCAGAGCTGTTATTTAACGAGCTCGAAAAGATATAATGTAGTCAAGGTATTGATGTGGAAATACAGTGATTCCTTTTTTTCTGCGAGAGAATGAACTTTTTATACTATTTTTATTAACTGCGGGCTATGATACTCATGGCCCGGTTAATGGTTGATTCAAAACAAAAAATTCACTTCTTCCTTTAGGTACAATAGACTTTTGACTTAGATCACAGATAATAGAGTTACATAGATATCGCATCCAGTGCAAATAAAAATGATCATATTTTTTACCCCCTATTTAAAGCGATTTGTTGAAGTCAAACCTTGCAACCATATTCAACATAACAAAATAAAACCTATAATACAATATCAAAGCAACAGACGACAGACGTTGACCTGTGAGTTGCGTTCGAGTTCTTTTTACGTCGTCGCTTCTACGTTCCAACACACTATTTGCTGTGCAGGGTTTTTTGTCTATATAATTTTGCAGCAACCAACGCGTTGCAACGCTTTCTTTTTCTTCGCTTCTCAATCTAATCGGTTGAGCGAGCGATTGACTGGAAGGTATCGGGATCGGGATGGCTCCTCTGGTGTGTCGTTGGATTTGTTTGGTCGTGTCGTGCGTAGGTATGTATACTGTATAGTGTGTATACATTTTCTATATTTTTTTGGGTTGTGCGATCGGGGTTTGTGTGTGGCTTCTTCTTTTTATTTTGAAGTTATTTAATTTACTTCATTCGTTGTCGACTTTCGAACGATTTGGATGTTCATTTATGTATATATGATTGAGCAATACATTTTTCTTTGTTAATTTTACAGTCAGTGGTCCTTTTTTTCAGCGATTTTATTTGTCAACGTTTTTTTTAATAGCAATGGGTGATAAGAGATTATCTGGGGTTTCTTGTTCCGTTTGTATGAAAACGAAAAGAGATTACCCTAATTTGAAATTTTTTAAGTGCCCTTCTAGGGAAAAAAATGAAATTTTGAATAATTTGTGGAGGCAGGCATGTGGATTCAGAAATGAAGGCAAATACTTTGTATGTGGAGACCATTTTTGTCCCGAGTTTGTGGGAAGAAAATATCTTAAGAAGGATGCTATTCCTTCTTTAAATTTAAATTCTGATTTGGGTTCAGACTTAAATTTAGAAGATCTTAATAAGTCTCCTCCAACTAAACGAAGAAGAACTTCGAGCAGTTGTAGCATTTCATGTGTAAGGTGCGATCAATTATCACAGAGATGTGCAAAAGAGGAGAAAAAAAATGCAATTTAAAAAAAAAAATTATCAAGTTTAAAAATTCAAATAAAAAACTTAAAAATAAAGCATTATAAAAAAAAGAGAGCGCATACTGCTTTAAAAGTTTCAAAAAAAGGGAGATTATCTTTATCGTCTCAAATCCAAGGGCTACATATTTCCGACCATTCAAAAACATTTTGCGATATGTTGATGGGGTTGTCGAAATCTGCAAAATATAATAACAACGAAAAAGAAATTTCCCAAAATATATTTTATAGATCGCAAAGCGCCTATAAATTTTTGAGGGATGGGCTGGGCTTCAGGCTTCCCCACATATCCTCTTTATACAGATGGGCTCCTGTTAAAGGAATTCAACCAGGATATGTAAACAATGCCCATTTGTATCTAAAATCAAAGTTCGCTTTATTAAACGAGCGAGAACGTTGTGTTGTGTTGATATTTGATGAGATTAGGATTCGTCAAAACCTCACATATAATATTTTAAATGATTTAATAGATGGTTTCGAAGACCTAGGAGCAAAAAGAAACAGAATTTTTGCCAATGAAATATGTAAATGGTTTGTTTGATAGTTGGAAAAGTGTTTTAAACTATTTTGTGTCAGCAAACGGTGTAAATGGGGCTAGCCTAAGCGAAATTATAAGAAATAATTTGAAAATCTGTCAAGATCTTGGTCTTAAGGTTTGCGCTGTAGTCTGCGATCAAGGACCTAATAATAGAAAAGCTTATCAAATATTAGGTGTTTCTGAAGAAAAACCATTTACAATTTTTAATGATGAAAAAATATTTTGTTTTTATGATTTTCCTCACTTATTAAAATCAATTCGTAATGTTCTACTGAAATCAGATTTACAAACTTCAGATGGTAAGGTTTCTTTTAATGTTTTCAGAGAAATATACAATTTAGAAATTGACAACGTGGCTAAGACATGTTTAAAATTTAGAAGTTCTCATATAGCACCAAATGCTTTTGAAAAAATGCATGTTCGTCTTGCTACGCAAATATTTAGCAGGACAACTGCGGCATCTATTCAAACTGCTTTTGAACTTAATTGCTTAAAAGAAAGCTCGAAGGAAGCTATAGCAACAAAAGAGTTCACACTTAAGGTAAATAATGCATTTGACTGCATGGATAGTGGTTCACATTATGACAAAATATTTTAAAGCGCGGAGTTCAGCTAGGGAATCCAACTTATAGTGAGTTGAAACTATTTTTGTCTTACTTAAAAGAAATACAAAAATCAGATAACCTTCCAAGAAACTTTTGTTTAAAAGGTATGGAGCAGACGATAAACGGAGTTTTATTACTTAGTCAAGATATAAGTAATGGCCTATATAAGAACGTGGATTATTTACTCACAAAGAGAATTCACCAAGACGTATTAGAAAATTTATTTTCTATTATTCGCATCAAAGGTGGGAATAACAAAAATCCATCTGTTTACGAGTTCAATGTTCTGATGTCAAAAATTCTTTCATCAAATCTTATTACTTTTTCTCCTTACAGTAATTGTGATGATGATGATCTAATTTAATTTAAAACAGAATGTTCCTATTTATTTCAATATAATAATGTACCTACATAGTATGTACTATATATGTATACATGTACCTAATTTATGAATTTGTGAGACTTGTTCTAGTCAATGTATGTTTTCGTTATATGGATGTAAAATAAAATGAAAAAAAGAGGCTGGGATGCGACCCACACTGATAACTTCCCATCCCGTCTGTCGATTTGTCTTGCTTAAAAGTTTGTCAAAATATATCAATTCTTACCAAATTTGCGTTCTATTTTTTGTAGATTTTATTTTTTTATGAAAAAACTAACTGTTGGATTTTTATAAAAAAATTACTGAATATCAAAAACAATATTTTCTGTGAAATAAAATAAGTTTGAAGCCAATATTTTTAATTTTTGAAAAGCTATTTGAGTCGAAAGTAAATTTCTACCAAGTTTTAGTATTGTTTTTTTTAGGTTTTTATTTTTTGTAAAAAAAAACTGTCAATCCAACATTTCTCAAAATTTTACCGAATGTTGAAAATAATATTATTTATAAGATAAAATTATTTTGAAGCCAATATCTCAAAGTTTTGAAAAGATATTTGAGCCGAAAATCAATTTTTACCAACTTTTATTAATTTTTTTGTTTAGGTTTTTATTTTTTGTAAAAAAACTGTCAATTCGATTTTTCTCAAAATTTTACTGAATGTTGAAAACAATATTTTTTGAAAGATAAAAGTAGTTTAATGCCAATATCTCAAAGTCTTGAAAAGATATTTGAGTCGAAAAACAATTTTTACCAACTTTTATTAATTTTTTTAGGTTTCTATTTTTTGTAAAAAAACTGTCAATTCGATTTTTCTCAAAATTTTTCCTAATGTTGAAAACAATATTTCTTATAAGTTAAAATTAGTTAGAAGCCATAATCTCGAATTTTTGAAAAGATATTTGAGTCGAAAATCAATTTTTACCAACTTTTGTTAAATTTTTTTTTCGGTTTTTAATTTTTTGTAAAAAAACTGTCTTCTATTTTTTTCAAAATTTTACTGAATGTTGAAAACAAAAGTTTTTGAAAGGTAAAAGTAGTTTAAAGCCAATATCTCAAAGACTTGAAAAGATATTTGAGTCAAAAATCAATTTTTACCAACTTTGAGTAATGTTTTTTTTAGGTTTTTATTTTTTGTAAAAAAAACTGTCAATTAGATTTTTCTCAAAATTTTATCAGATGTCAAAAACATTATTCTTCGTTGCAAAAAATTGTTTTGGAGATGAAATCATATTTTAGTCGTAAAATTTTCGAAGTGACAAATTTTTTTTTTCAGTTTTTTTGATTTATAAAAAAAACCGTTAATTGGATTTTTTTCCAAAAATATAATTGTTTTGTATCACCTTACAATATATAATATAAAATTTAAATCAATAGGTACTCTAGCGTTATTGGTTCATGAGATATTTAAGGTTAACCAAAATTTTCACCTTTTTTTTAAACTGCTATGGTAAAAAAACCACCCACGCAATTTTCTTGAGAGCCCTTTCTGCATCCTTCTGCCTTATTATCTGTATAACAAAATTTATTTGAAGTCGATATCTCTTCTGGTTCTTGAGCTATGGACGACGAACGTACGGACGTACGTACACACGCACGCACAGACATCTTTCTAAAAATCTTTTATTTCGACTCTAGGGACCTTGAAACGTCGAGAAATGTCAAAATTTTCAATTTGACAAATCACCCAGGAAATACAAACAAAATTCACACACATCGTTAAGAAAGATCAACATAAAATACACAAAAGACAAAAAAAACTATAAGGCACAAGAAGTAAAAAAAAGAAAATACAACAAGTTATACAATGCAATAAAATGTTTGAGTATGATTCATGCTAGTTCGATCAAACTGGGACGTAGTGGTACGTCCCAGTCGATTGAAAAATGGTCATTTTTTTTTCCTCTGCGTGCGATATCTATGGAACTATAGTATCTGTGCTTAGATTCTTTTAACCCTGAAACGCCGAGAAATGTCAAAATTTTCAATTTAACAAATCGGACTGATTGTAATAAGGAAATTCATTCCAAAAGCCAAAAGGACATCTCTCCTGTATTACTATCCAAAGTTCTGAAACTCTTAAAAAGCACCCCCGATGTAAAGTCATTCTCAAGGCAATATAATTTCGTCGTCGTTCTATGAAAACTCCCTAAGTCCATTTTCCGCAAAAATGAAATAAATACACCAAGTTCTTGCAAATGACAAAATTTATATTTTCTCAAAACTTCCTAGGCTCTACGATGTTCAATTTTTCAATTATGAAGAATTAAAACTGCCAAAATCTATTAATTTGCATATTGATTTCAAACTTCAAATGCAAATATCTCAAAACACAAAAAATGGACTTAGGGAGTTTTCATAGAACGACGACGATTTGTTGTTCGTAAATAAAGCAAACTATTTTCTTTATTTTAGCAGTGAAGACCTTAACTGATAATTTCAATTGCTTTCAAGTCACTCAGAGGTTGAAACTAATGTGTTGTGGCTCTCCTTGTTATGAAGGAAACCAGTAAATCCACATTGCATGATATTGCACTGTCATCGCGTATGAAAAGAGAACCGTCATTTTCAGATTCCCTTAACTCAACATATACCTAAGTCTATGTCCTGTCCATGACATTAACAAGCAATATAAGTAGTTTTCTTGCTTCTACGAGTAAAGTTAGCTTTTTGTTGTTAGGAAAAGCTTCAACTTTGTCCTGCAGCTTCCAGTAGTTTGGTGAAAAACCACGGTGACATATTTTTTGATGAAGATGTTTTTATGAATAACGTTGAAAATATTGCCTCTCATATGCATTTGAAACGCATATTTCTGGACGAACACATCACACAATATAACCCAATATACTCTTATGCATATAGTTCCATCAGCTATACAATTTAAAGGACTTAAATCCTTCCTAAAGTATGTACATATATCTCATGAATTGCCAATAAATAAATTATTCAATAGCTTATTTTATTCAATCAGTTAAAGTAGGTTCCGATAAGCTTTTTTTTGGCATTTCGTTTTAAGTGGGAGAAATTGAAAACCTTCTTGAATACAAATCCTTCAGAAAAAAAAACGAAATAAAGGATAATGGACAGTTTCATTCCATATGTTGCTTTACACTTTAAGAGACGAATATAGGAATATTTATGAACGTGTGATGTATTTTCATACCATAAAAGGTCTTTAGTGAGTGTTTTTTTATGGGCATTAGTCTGAATACCGTAAAGGGAAGGTGCTATACTGTTTTCATTAATCCTTTTTACCACTTTTTGTTGCCATAAATGTGTAAATTTTATTATTGTATGAGTGTTATATTTTTATTTTATGGGGTAAATACGACCGTATATTGTAGATTGAACCTTGACCTCAATCCTCCAAGTCATTTCACAGTGACACGATTACAAATGGATGCGCCAAAGGAGATACTATATACTCGTAATAACTCGAAAACAGCACCACCTTAATAACTCATAACACCTAACACTTTGAATAAAGTGGAAACTCTAAAAGGAAGGTAACCCTAATTCCCTCGAAGTTTCAACAAAACAATAACATACTCACTCATGTTGTGGGTAGGTAAGTTAGGTACACATGTACTCCTGTGTTTATGCCTAAAACCTCAAATCCTGCATAAACACAATACCACAGTCATTCCTAGATTTAGCCTTTGACCACAATGATGATCCCTTTGTGAGGGCCAAGTCCGAAGTTTTTATTATATGAATTGTTACGTGATAATTTTTATAATATTGAATGAATGAATGAATTTCATAACAAATGTGAATGCCTCGTAAATAATTTGAGCTTGAGCCAACCCTCGTCATATTGTACAAGTATAGAAGGTATATATAAATAGTAGCTAAGGGAAACATCTGTTTTAACAATGAATTCAATGATATCAAGAGGGAAAATAATAATTTAATAAGGATATATACATATGTATAAAATATGTACAATGCTTAATATTGCTGGTATAGATATGTATAATGAGATTATGGAAAACCTTCATAAAATAAAATTCATCGAAAAAAAATATGATTTTTCTTTAACGTCTGTCTGACGTTTTGCTGAACAAGGTTATTATTTTTGTTTGTGTGTTGATTGAATGAAAATGAGTTCAAGTGAATTCATTTTAACAATCCTATGTTCTTCTTTTACTTCAATAATAATTGGGAATTCTGCTAAGTGAATTTGATAATTAAATTTTTGTATTTAAAAATCTCTGTTATCGTATTTACAAGGAAATCCCCAGATTTTTTTGAAATCAAAAAGGGGTGTGGGTAAGAAAACGCAAATAACAGCTAAAGATGCATTCTTAAAACTGATGTGGGAAGATAAAGTTAGCTAAAATATTAAAAACAAAGCTAAAAATAATAAAATGCACGACTGGATCGCACGAACTTGCTCCTGTATTCAAAGAGTCTGTTTAAAAAAGTACCTATGTTTATAAGATTTAAAAATATACCTGTAAAATAAGTTTGTCTTCAAAGATATAAATGCCATTTGATTTGTCGAAAAAACCTCCATTTTTCAATTTCTTTGGAAGGGGGTTACATTTAATACAGTTAAAATAATTTAAAAAAAAACTAATTTAAGATTCAAAATTTTACCTGAAAAATAAGTTTGTCTTCAAAAATTTAAATGCCATTTTATAAATCAAAAAAAACTTGATTTTCAATTTTTTTTTCGAAAATCGTTAGAGCGGTTTTTTTTTTAATTAATTTTGTATATATAAAATTTTTCAATTTTGTTCTAAAAATATTTTTAATATGCAGTTATTTAGTGATTATAAATATACGCTCTATATTTGAATTTCGTAAAAAAATGTTGACCCGTTTTTGAGATACAGAATTTTGAAAATAAAAAATTTCAATATTTTTTTAAAAATCCAATCAAAATAAAATTACACTTTTAATAATCAAATATTGTTAAGGCAGTATAAGAGCTCGTTCAAAAAAAAATTATTGAAATCGGTTCATAAGTTACTGAGAAAATTAAAAAACAAAAAAACGGTTCTATATGAGCGGTAGGTACCTTTCCTGAGCAATACAAAAATATAGCAAATAGCAAAGTAAAAAAAGAAAATTTTAAAGAAAATTAAAAAAAAATCTATCGGTTAGTTTTTGAGAAAATTCGAATTATCGTTTTTTGAGCAAAAAAATTGTATGGGGGCCACTGTTAGTTTTGATCTTTAAAAAAAAAATGAAAAAAACGCCTAACGCGAATCTGCTCAAAACCTTAACTTCCAAGTTTCAACTCAATCGACCCAATGGTTTAGGCTGTAGGAGCGTGGACAGACAGACAAAACAGAGCGGACGGAATCGCGGGACCCACTTTTTTCGACTTCTCTACCATCGTAATGTCATGTTTGATTAAAATCTCGAGTTTGAAATTTTGCACGAATGCAAAACTTGCCATATAGTTCCTATATGTTGCAAGTAACAAGACGTATTCAACCCTAAGACATTTTGGACTATAGTCCTTCTTAATGGAATATTTTGCGGAGTTAGTATTTGAGCAAGACGCCGAGCGCACAACCGTTTCTTTATTTTTATTGTCCCTTCAGTACGACAATTTTCAGTTTGAAAAAATTCAGTTTTACTCTAAACTACCTAAGTCTCAAACTTGATTTTATTCATCAAGAGTTACTTACTTTGGTCCTCCGACCTATTACGACCTTTAAGTTCAAGTTGGGGAGCATAGGGCTTCCACTACTCCTACGCGCCATCGTGTACTATTTCTTGAGATCTTCAGATCTCCCCAACTCTTCCCCAGTCTTTCTGATTCTTATGAGACCATTCCTTTTGTCTGCCTTTCTGTGAGAGCTAATTCCACTCCATTACTTAGCCCACAATGCACCCGTTGCCTTTTCGAAGCGTGTGACCAATCCAGTGCCTATTTATTTTTCGCATGAAGCTCAGATAATCGCCATAATGTTGAAGACATTTATTAACAAATGTTTGCACCTCTTGTGAGGTTACGTATGATTTTTAAAGTACTGCATCCATAAAGCAACACAGATATTGAAGCAATCCAGCCCTAGTTTGGTCTTTAAGCTAAATTAACAGTTTCTCCATATTTTGATTAGCATTACGAACGCAACCTTTGCGTTTCCGATACGCCTAGTTCTTACTAGCCCTGTGTGAATTAGGGCCTCACCCAACAAACTTCTCCATCTAGCTCGGTCCCCAGCTAGATGTCTCTAGTTTCGGGCTCCAAGTTGGGTGAAGTCACTTTCCACTTGTGCGCGCCACCTGATTCGTGGTCTTCTACTGCTCTGTCCTGTGATTGTGGATTCGAAGACTTTCCTAGTTCAGTTGCACCAAAATGTAGAGGCAGTTCTCCAAAGATGTTGTAAAAATATTGACTTGGATTGATGAGGAAGTCCCCTAACTCATTCTTTTAGTTTTTAACGAGTTGATCTTTACTGCCACGATTCTTTCTTCTCTTTCCACCTTTGTTTTATTTTATGGAGGTCCATGATCCTTTGAGCGAGTAAGAATACATCGTCCGGATAAACCAAATGTTTGAGGCAAGATTGCAGAGTAAATTGAATTCAACCATTTCCATTCTACAAACTAATTGCTTCAGTATGTCACTTATCACCAACAATAACAGTATTGGTGAGAGTATACAGCCTTGCATAGATCCATTTATTCCTCTTGCAACCTTCCTATATCCAAAACGTGACATTTTCATTCATCATTTGTTACCTTGATAATTGCCATGAATTTATCAGGCATGACGCTCCTGAGCAAAGCATGGCAAAGAAAGTCGTTATTGACACTGTCGAACGCCTTTTTGAAATCGATGAACTGCAGGTGATCAAAAGTGCGTTGAACTGTTCTATGATGATCTGTAAGTTGCTAATGTGGTCCACATGGAAAGACACAGTACATATTCAAGGTGGTCCTCCCTTAACTAAAGTCGTGAATATTTCCTACGGTTCTAAAGTCGTGGGTCCACTGGACCCAGGCCTTTTAAAAGGTCAATAAAAATAAAGGTATAATATATTTTATGTTTTTTTTTTTACTAAACGTAATACTTAAACAATAGAAAACAAGTTTTAAAAAAATCAAACACAGCAAGTTTCATTTGCACTTATAATTTGCACTATCGTCAGGCAGTCTCAATTTGTAAAGTTGAAATATAACATTTTTAATAAATATATAATTAAATACTAAATCAAAAGTTAAAAATCCATAAATACATTTTTTTGGAATTTTAAAAACAGCTCTTCAAAACTGTAAAAACAAAAACTTAAAATCTTTTTCTGAAAAAATTCTGACAATGGTCAAAGTCAACCAATCTATAAACATGAAAAACATACTTGTTTTGAACAACTCATACAAATGGGCAGCTTGGACTTAGCACCCAAATGTACCGTTTTCGATTTTTTATTTGCCGGACACAAAGAGCATCTTTTTCTTTTGTGTCTATCAAATTTTAGATATTCTTCGTTATTTGGAACTACTTTTATGGGTTGAAGTTTAAGAACCGTAGGAATTCCCGTTTTCACTTGCACGGGAAGTCTATGGGTATAATATCTTTCCCTCATGTATGTAAAAGTATCAGAAAATAAGTAACGTAAATAAAGTTGTGGGTCCAGCAGACCCATGTACATGCCAATAGACACCTAAGGAGAAGCGAGCGAAATTCGTCCTTCTCACTACACAAACATTGGATTATTACAGGAAGGTACTGAGAAATTGAGAGATCTGCGGTGACTGTGTCGTTTTCTGCAAACATTTGAAGATTGTGTGTGGGTCCACTGGACCCACGACTTTAGTTAAGGGTTATTAGCTAAAACTTCGATTAAAAAGCGAAAGGCAGGTTTTCGGTGATCATGCCCTCTTATGTAAAATGCGTGAATCATGTTTCGTTGAATCTTTTCTTCGTTGGGATAGAATTTACATTTTCTTCTGCTCAGTACAAGTAGTATTGCACAGGTTAAAATATGATATCAACAACATAAACGCTGGTGTGTCCCAGGTCTCCATTTATCAATCAATCTTTTTTCTAAAACTTTGATTATTATGGATGTGAAATATCAATGAAAACGTATAAAAAGCTTATTGGATTCTGATATCGACAGTATTGGTAAATAGATCATCGAAAACCGAATAGAATTTAATACTTCGAAAACTCAATGCTGTCTACTGTATCAATTAACGAGTTAAGCTGATTAACTGATCCATGTGGTATCACAACGGACCATACATTGGTCTAAGTGTGTTGGACGTCCCGTCCCAACCAACAGCCACTTTAACCTAACCTAACCTACTGTATCAATAGCCGAACACTCTTGCAATGCGACTATCTATGGGTAGCACTTGCATTAAGGAGGTTTAACAGCTTTCAGTTCTAGGTATGTGCTTTACAAACGTTCTTTTGAGAATCTATCACATATTGACATCGCCAAAAATGCTGCTTAGTGTCGAGAATGCAGACATTCAAAACCAATGTGCTTCGTTTATGTCCCTCCTTATTGCCTGCGCTGTTTAATCAATACAGCTACAATTTATCTTCTTTGAAGACTTGTAGCAACTATATAATTCGTAGTTGCTCTATGCAGCTCGGATTATATGGAATCTCGTTTTATTCGGGAAAATATGCGTCAAGACAAGGTGTAATGGTCATCTTCTGATGAGCCCAACCATTACATCGGGGCGAAACGCATATATGAACACTTATGCTGGTTTATATTTATATTCATGATTTTAAATCATATTAATTAAAAATAAACGGTATTCGGAAAAAACAATTCGACTGTTAACAGTCAAATATTTTTCTTAAAATACAAGATAAGATTATGTAAAGGGTTTTTCCATAAGGGCGGGTAGATGTTGAAATGGAGTAAAACAAGCTGTGTGTGAGGAATTACCAAATTTATTTTTATTTGAAAGGCGCATGTATGCCATGAAGTGTGGAATATGACATCATTCAAATGCCCGCCTCGCCTCGGCTTCTTACGGTGGCACGGATCTGACAGGTCCAATTTTCAATGACTCTTTCGCATAGATCCGGCTAAATTTGAGTGATGGCCTGTGTTATGTTCACCTTTAGGGCATCAGTCGATTGTGGTTTGTTTGCATAGACCTGCGACTTCAAGAAACCCTACAGGAAAAAGTCTAGCGGGGTCAAATCGTATGACCTTTGTGGCCAATTCACATCACCCCTGCGAGAGATAACCTAACCCTCAAATCGTTGAAGCAAAATGTCAATCATGGCGTTTGCTGTGCGGCACGTAGCGCCACCGTCCTGCTGGAACCACATGTCGTCTAGGTCCAAATGGTTCAATTTGGGTCATAAGAAATTATCATCGTTAACACTAACGTCGTTTTCAAAAAAGTACGGACCAATTACGGCGCTCGCCGGCCCAAAATCCACACCAAACAATAACTTTTTGAGGATGCGTTATCACCTGGTGAAATTCGCGTGGGTTGGTGTCGTCCCATTTACAGTAATTTTGCTTGTTAAGGCAGCCATTCATCCAAAAATGCGCCTCGTCACTTAAGATGATTTTTCGGTCAAAATTGGTTTCCTCTTCCAAACGATTCGTCAGCGAACTTTGAGCACCTGGGTCAGTTGGATCTTGTACAGGTTAAGGTCCAAGTCCCGACGCAAATTTATTCGCGAAGTTGAAGTCAGCGAAAGGCCGAGTTTTTGTGCACGGCGAGGAATAGACTGCCTCGGGTTCTGGTGTACACTTTCACGGACCGCGGCGATGTTCTCGGCCGATCTTGCGTTCCTTGAACGTACGGGTGCTGGCTAATTGTTAACTGAACCTGTCGCCACCAAACGTTGAAGAGTCGACTGTGAAGGGCCGTCACGTATACCGTAAAATGAGCGTTAAGTCCAAATATGTTAATAAGTACGCATGAAGCTTAAGAAACTTTGACAAGTTAAACTTTAATTGTTTTTTATTTATAAGACCAATAAAATAAAGACAACAGGTTGGTACAAAAATTAGATTGAATTTATTTTCTAGGTTAAGTCATCTCTCCATAACCATAAAATAGAAACCTAACGATTTCCAACTTAAGCTAAAAAGTCTAAGCTATGACTTTCATCCACAAGCTTGTTCATATCACTTGTTCCATGTCACTTTATTTCATACGCTTGGTTCAAAGCCACCATCTGCAAATCTATTTGAATCCATGGCTTAAGATGGATCATTCTTCAATCCTGGGAAAGGAGTAAAAAATTCTATGAGTCACTTTTTGATAACCTTAAAACTCTCAATAAACCAAAATAGACTGTTTTGCCAGAGTAATTGATTTTATTCTATTGAGACCCCATCAGTGTTTATTTCATCCATAAAAGTCTAACATTGCCAAGAAAGGAAATTAGTAGCACTACACTGAACTCCCTTTTGACCTTTGGTCGTTATTCTGTATAGATCTATTTCTATAGCCTTGATTTCATCTTAGAACACATCATAAGCTTCCATCTTAAGTGAGTAATTATATTTAAATTATTTCACTCAAGTATCCTACTTATCATGCAGGCTGTCATTCATATAATAATGTATGTAGATTAGGGTGGTTCTTACGTTCTATTTTTTCTTACCTGTACATTTTTGAAATAGCGTTTTCAAAAATTCTGTCTGTGTTTGGAAGTTAAATTTTTAGCTTGAGAAATAAAACATATAATATATTGTAAGAACTAAGAACCTTATGAAAAATATTGACTATGTAAAAACCTGCACTTATAAGCTCGTAAAATAAAACTTTCATATAAACGGTTCCTGTGCGTATAAGGTTCTTGTTTAATATACATTTTCAATCAAAAATCATTATATTTTCTATTAAACACTGTGCAATATAAGATTTTCAAAGTAATACAAGCTTCCGAATATTTTTTTTTTTTTTTTCAAAAAATAATGTTACGATGTTTTGAAAACTAGTACTTAACTATTTTTTGTCATTCATTTTTAAGATGTTAATTTGTTATAAACATTTTTCAAGTTAAATTTTTGCAAATCTCTTTTCAACATTTATGGACCACCTTATTAAAAGTAGAAGTTCCTTACTTTAGAATTTTCACACGAAACTTTGATCTCAAAGGAGCTGAGAACATCGTCGTCGTTGGAAAAGTTTAAACTTTTATCTAGATACAGGCAAGACATGTTATAAATTATGTATGTGCCCTATACATATATACATCATTCCTCCCCCTTCCTATATTATATTCTAAAGTATAAGTACCTTCATATGTATACGATAAACGTGTTAAAACCATAAAGTTTTGGGGATATGTGAGCCAACATAATTTAGTATAGTTGTTAATATTTCAAGAAGAAAAATCATTTTTCGGATATGCAGCTCTTATATATACAAGGAACGTCCATAGTTGGTAAACCTTCTAGAACCTTATAGATTAAACTGTGAAGTTAAAGTTTAGTATGGAAAACTGAGTACCGATTAGTTTTTAAAATATTAGTTTCTGAAGTTGACTTGAAAGTTTTACAGAAGTTTTATTTAAGTTGATATATACTCGTACATATATTCTACTGATGAGAAATTTAACAAATAGTAGTAATTGAAGTTAAGATTTTAAGTTATATTGTAAAATTAAATTCACATGTAAACTTTTGCCTAATACTGTGTACACAGTTTCTTGAAGTTTGTTTCTTATGAATATCTAATTGAAAGACTCATTTTTCAGATTTAAGATTCTTCCTCTTTTTGAATAACTCACAGACTATGAAAACAAAATATCTGAATATGCTAAGGCGCTTAGAAGGGTAGTGGAAAATTCCTCCTGTGCGTCCTTCAGCCCATTGTATCTTCAAGCTAGAATCTAAGAGGATTAACCAATTTTAATAAAAGCAAATATAGATTTTCATGATATCGTGTAAAGTCTTTTAAGAACACAACAAAATAGCTGAGGTACATTAAATTGTTTTAAGAATCATCAATTGTATGAAAACGTTTCAAAATATTTCTTTGATAGGAATTGCCTAAACTACAACATGTGATTCATTGTAGGGTTGGATTTTCTAAAGACTTTTTTTTTGACAGATTAGTATCGTTTGGTAGGTCATAAGGTGACTTGATAATGCATCGTGCTTTCAGTGAATGAGCTCTGGAAAAACTCAATGAAAATTTATAGTGAATTTTTGTCAAATGTTGAATCCCATTTTTGGATCATTGGATACGTTAATAAGCGAAATTGTCTTATTTGAGACCAAGAGCTACCATTTTATATAAATAATTTACAGGTGACGCAACAATGCCTCACAACTCTCAACCATTCCTGTGTGCAAGAAATATCGGGGATGGAGAGGATCTACAGTTTTAATGCCTAATCTGAAAGGCTATTTTGAGAAAACACTTTTCCTGACAAAAATTACTCTTGGAAGATTTTTCAATACCTCGCAAGAAGCGGTACCCATGGAAACGAAAAATTAAAGTGGTATAGGCAGGGATTGAATCTAAGACGTCTGACATGACATTTCTACGCACTTATCGTTACGACACCAGAACACATTTTTTTTTTTTTGTTTTTAATATCAAAACTACATTTTATTTTTTACAATAGCTCCTCTTAACTTAATTGGTCCACTCTATAAAACTAATGGTTCGTGTAATGGAATTGTGTATTTATTCAAATAACAATCTAGACATGAAACCATTCTTTACTGTATCTAAGGTGCATGCAATATTTTAATTTTTTGGAAATATTTACATTAACCATCATCTAGGTGGTGTACTTTACACGTACGTGTACTAGTACAAAGCTGTTAAATCCAATTATATCACTTAATCTATCTTTTCCAAGAAGAAATTAATGGGAAGGAGCTTTATATGCAAACATTAAATTTAAAGCGAAAAAATAACTTTAAGGATATTGTTACTGTTATTTTTACGATATTGACACCACTTAAATTCTTCTTATAGCACGTACTGTGTATATATTTGTCTTTAATTTAAAATTGCGTGGAAAATTTTATCTTTTTTCCTCAAAATTTTGAATTTAATCTGTAAACTGTGATGATGAATTTTGAAGCAATTCTCACTTTTCGTCACTAAATTAAATTAATTTTTTAAATATTGAACATACATACATATACATATGTAAAATAATATGGGAGTTCCTTTTAAATTAATGTTAAAATTTAAAGCACATTTTTTTTTATATTTTTAATGGACTTTTTTAAATTAATTTATTAAATTCTTATAAGACGTTATTGTAATCGGTCTGATTTTTGAAATTAAACATTTTGACATTTTTGTCGACGATTCGGGGTTCTTAGAATCTAAATAAAAGGTTTTAAGAGAAATGTACGTGTGTGGGTGCTTACACACGTTCGCAAATCCGTGAGTCCGTTTGTCACTACGTTGGAGATACCTGTTTTCTTCGATCCTATCTCAAGAACCGGTACATATAATGGGCTTCAAATTAATTATGTCTTATAATTTAAAACATACAAAGATACAAAAAAGACTTACAAAAAAATGAATTGCTATAGATTTTACTTTGGCAATTAAAAAAAAAATTAAAAATTTAGTTGAAATTAATAGATAAAAACATAAAAAAAGTGCTACTAAATGTCGGCAAATATTTTGAAAAAATTGAACAATCAAAACCTCCTCCTAAACTTCCCTAACGCTCTACCTAACGTGGACTTGACACCCTAAATCAAAATTAAAAGTCTTTTTATGAAGACTTCCCTGAACAAATTGAATCATTTTTAAAACACGTATTTTTTGTAATCTTATTTTTTTTTGGCAAATTTGAACTCTGCATTAAGCAGATCAATGCTAGTCAAAAAATAGGAGCGGTCTTCTTCACATGGAACATTTAAGTAATAATGGGTTATCCACTTTGCGGTTTCAAAAGTTTAGGACTTTAATTCCACATCTGTCAAAACTAAGTTGTTAAACCAATTTTTTTTCAGTTGAAAGTCTGAAGTTTACGAAAATGGATCGCTTAACTATCACACAATGCATACAAATTGTTACAACCTACTACAAAAATGGTGATTTTGCCACAAGTACATATCGTGCTTTAAGAGGAGATTATGGTTTACATAATTGTCCAACCACTAAATTTAAAGAGACTGGATATGTAAGAACGGTGCCACATGCCACACAACTCGAGTGAATATGGCCTTAATGGTCGCGTAATTTCTTGTCGTGGCCATATCAACTGGCCACCAAGTTCATGCGATTTGACACCGCTGGACTTTTTTTTGTGGAGCTACGCGAAAGTTATGGCTGAGATACCACCTAACATGGGTCAAAAAATGGTCAAAAAGTGGTCGAAAATTACCTCAAAAGAATCGATGTCAGGTAGTCATTTAAATGATGTAGTGTCTTACAAAGAATTTCAACGTTCAAAGTTTATAATAAAAAAGAAACGTCATAAAAAAAAATATTTTGTATGTGTTTTATTTGCGTTTACTTTTGAAATTTCGTTCTTGTTGATTCTCATTTGTTTGTTTGCATGGACAAAAATATCCATACAGTGAATTTGAAGTGGTGGTGGTGGGTTTTTGTAAGTCGGGATTTTATGACCCAGTTAGGAAACGAATGAGGAAAACGTAATTTTTAAATCGAAATTTGTAACATAACATAACATTTATGAATTTAACCAAATTCTTTTCTGCCTAAGCGTTTCAAATGGATCAATTATATTTGTTTGCTTTTGCAGGCCTGGGAGCTTAAATGGGTGTCGATCATACACTTTTAAATTTTTACTGAAAACTATTATAATCTGTCTTTATTCAATTTAATCAATTTTCAATTCGATTTTCAAGTTCAATTATTATGAATTTAAAAAAAAAAAACAACACCCCCCAATATTTTACAATTAAAAATAATATAATTTTAGAATTTAAAAAAAGTGTTTCAGAAGTTTCACAGCCTATTCCTTGACAAAGTTCTTAAATCATTTCAAAACTCGATCAAATAAATCACGGTTTATCTTTAAAATTTGGTTTTAAAAATATTAAGAACTCGAGCATTTCTTCACTTTCCATAAATTCCTTAGAGCTCAGATCTCGGTTTAATAAAACGAAGTTCTAACGAATAATACACTACTTTCATACCACCCGGTAGAATTGACATACATTTCTGACACTCTATCAAGTAATAATATTGAATGCTTGCCAGTTTTGAATAAGCTGTAAGCAATTTTTGATTTCTGTTTACTAAATAAATTGTCGATTTAAACTAATTTTTATTTTTGTGTGAACCAATGTCATTTAGAAGTTTCCTGACAAACTGTCCATGTTCTTATATTTTCCTGTGTAGTCTTATAGTTCAAAAGTTTAACAAGCATATATTATTTGTTTTTTTTTAGTCTGAAAGTTGTTGTGTGTCCATAACTGTATTTTATAAAAATTTATAAGTATTACACATTAAAAAAATTTGGTGTTTTCAAAATAAACTAAACAAAAAGAGGCTGGGCATCGACCCACACTGATAACTTCCCATCCCGTCTGTCGATTTGTCTTGCTTAAAAGTTTGTCTATATGTATCAATTTTTCCAAATTTGCGTACTACTTTTTGTAGATTTAATTTTTTATGACAAAAACGGACTGAATATCGAAATCAATATTTCCTGTGAAATAAAATAAGTTTGAAAAGCTTTTTGAGTCGAAAGTAACTTTTTACTTTAGTAAACTGTTTTTTTTTTAGGTTTTTATTTTTTGTAAAAAAACTGTCAATTCGATTTTTCTCAAAATTTTATTGAATGTTGGAAACAATATTTCTTATTAGATAAAATTAGTTAGAAGCCATTATCTCAAATTTTTGAAAAGATATTTGAATAAAAAATCAATTTTTACCAACTTTTGTTAAATTTTTTTTAGGTTTTTAATTTTTTGTACAAAAACTGTCAATACGATTTTTTTTCAAAATTTTACTGAATGTTTTTTGAAAGATTAAAGTAGTTTAAAGCCAATATCTCAAAGTTTTGAAAAGATATTTGAGTAGAAAATAAATTGTTACCAACTTGTATACATTTTTTTTTAGATTTTTATTTTTTGTAAAAAAAACTGTCAATTCGATTTTTCTCAACATTTTTCAGAATGTTGAAAACAATATTTCTTATAAGATCAAATGAGTTTGAAAAGATATTTGAGTCGAAATTCAATTTTTACCAACTTTGAGTATTGTTTGTTTTTAGATTTTTATTTTTTATAAAAAAAGTGAATTAGATTTTTCTCAAAATTTTATCAGATGTCAAAAACATTATTCTTCGTTGTACAAAATTGTTTTGGAGTTGAAATCATATTTTAGTCGTACAATTTTCGAGGAGACGAATTTTTTTTTCAGTTTTTTTGATTTATAAAAAAACCGTTAATTGGATTTTTTTCCAAAAATATAATTGTTTTGTATCACGTTACAATATATAATATAAAATTTAATTCAAGTCTATAGCCTCATTGGTTCATGAGATATTTAGGTTTAACCAAAATGTTCACCTTTTTTTTTAACTGCTATAGTAAACAAACCACAAATTTATTACAAAGAAATCAAAGTCAACATATGCACTTTTGTTTTGTTAAATTATATTGATGCAACATTATGTAAGAAGCAGAATTAATATGTTCTAGGTTTTTTATACAAAATTTTGAATTCAAGGAACTTTAACATTCAAAATTCAGAAAATTTTACCAGAATTTTAAAATTATATTCTTGAGTGATTTATAGAATTTTGTTCAAATCAGTATTTTAAAAAGCATTATAATTATGATTTCTAATCCTTAATTTATCCATTTACTCTCTCCTTCAACTTGTTTTCCTTTTTGAAAAACTTGAATTCTCAATTATTCAAGTGAACTATGCCGAATCCCTCATTATTTTCGTTCATTATTAATGAGGTAAGGTACAAGTCAGCACACTTCTTTTTGCATACTTGGCATTGAACAGCTTAACACTAAATAACATTCTACCTAAAAGCACTTGTTTGTTCATTAAAATAAAACAAAAAAGGCACATTGAAAACAAAATAAAATTTACAAGTAAACTTATTTGTCTGCAAACAAAACCTACAATCAAAACAAACAACTACAATGAATACAAATCGATTCCAGAGGGGCAGATGCCAGAAAAATACTGCCAACCTACGTGGATACCATTTATTTAATCCACGAGTTACTCTTAACACAAACTCCAAATCCACCTGAGAAATCCACCCAGAGGCTAAGGGTTGATTCATATTATAATTAAAAAGAACCACAACAATTTTTCACAAGTCGATATCGCTATCCACCTGACGTTTATTTTTACCCAATTGATAGATAGAATTCGATTTAGGTACCTATGGACCTATGCTGTGCTATATTTATATTGCTGTGGTCCAGAAAATTTAGTTAAAGGCTTTTTTTTTCATTATTTCGTTTTTTTTTTCCTATCCACAAGAGATAGGAGATTCCCATTCGAAAAGATCGAAAAGGCATTTTGAATGACAAGTTAATGGCTTTTGTGAACGAAATCCTCTTACATATATTAGAAATAATATAAAGAAAATACAATGATTCTTTTTCTACACTCAATATTGATGAAGGAACAAATTGACAGAATTATATGGTCTTTAATTTAGTTGACTCTCAGAGTAATTGAAATGTCAAGACTAAAAAGATTGATAGACAAAAAAAGGTGAATATTTTTCTGAAAGGTATACATACCTTACTCGTTTATACTCGTAGTTATTTTAAAAAAGAAAAAGAAGGTGACACGATAAAAATAGATAAGTGGATATCTTTGAGGACAGAAATAATTCTTCCATTTTTCAATTCTGTACCTATTTATATTATTTCTTTGACTAACTTTCGTTCGTACCATCACTACGGGGAGTGGAATCGGTTCAAGCGATAAGTGGAGTGTCACAGTTTTGATGGTCAAATGTGATCTATCATCGAGCTTTCTGTCTGTGTTTTTGATTGAATAATTTCTTTTAAAATTGGTCCTTAAAACGGTTAACATGGTGAACTTTCTAAATGGTTGTTATCTGATAATATCGTTACTTTTTTTCAGATACAAGAATTTTGTTTGAAAGAAAATGAATATAATATTAGCTATTTAACTATAACGTGTTACCATTTCTTAACATAAATCAAGCAAGTTGCCTTTGACCCATCAAAAATCACCCATTCTTGTTTGATCTCTTCGGTCTTATAGCTTAAGTACATTAGTATTACCTATAGGGAAGTTTACAATTGGTTGAGACTACAGTGAGAAAATTTCCTCTAGTTTTCCAGGATCCAGTTGTATCAGCAGGCATCAACAAATTTTAAACCAAAATTTATTTTTGTGAACACCTCAAAAACAATTATTATTAGGATTTCAACGTAAACAAATTATTTACTGTGAAAATATGTTCGAAAACCTACCTCTTCTGTGAAAGATGCTGTGAGTTTTAATTTGGATAAATCATATAATCTCTCAAAATCATAAGTGTAAAAATAGAACTTAGATTCCTTGTCTACAAAACTTGTAATCCTTTAAAACCATGTTTCCATGTTTATGAATGAAATTGTTAAATAAGGTTAACCTATAGCTAACAATTGATTATTTTTAAGAATTTATTCAGGGTTTTGAGAAAGAGATTTATTTTAATATACAAAAAAGATCATTATTTTATTACAAAAAATATTTGAAGTAGTCGACAATAAAAAACCATTTCATCCAAATAGCCCACACGACTAAGTTTGCAGATTAATATCATTTTTTTTGAAAACGAGAAATTCAAAAATTTCATCTTGAATATTTCGATTGTGTAATTTAACACTTTGACTGCGGCATGGTTTGACCTGAGCGAATTCTCTATGATCAAATTTTTTTTTGTCAAGAAGGTTCCTCTTACTCTACTTTACTTATATCAGTGCTTAATTTTACTAATATTTTGTTTTTTGACTATAAAAAATGATTGTTTCTTAGTCGACCGACGTCAGCATCATAGTATGGCGTTTTTCCCGGATGCGGGGTGTGCGGTGGCATTTCTCGACGATGCGTCGACGTCAGCAGTCAAAGTGTTAAAGATGTGAAATAACAAGATCTCTTCAAGAAATCACACTGGCAACTACAAACAGTCACTGCAAAATTTGCACCGTTTTTGTTGTGAGTTTTAACAATTTATTTGTTTTTTTAAAGTGCATATTTTTGCAGTGAAGTGGGTTTAACGTTTACGACTGCCTTATTGTTTGGATATTTTGTCTCACTTTAATGGTCGTGGTGTGGTGAGCTTTAGCGATGTTACTACTTTTGGCTGCAATAAATGTTCATCGTCTTCTAACCTTGAAAATTATCAACAATATTTTGAATATGATGAAATACTTTGATTTCAAAATCTATTTTTTAACGATATTTTTAGTTAAAACCAATTTTTACCAATTTAAGTAACATTTCTTAAAAATTTGTATTTCTTATATAAACAAATACAAATTGGATTTATCTAAAAACAATATCTTGCGTTAAAAAAAAATTAAACACAGAATAAAGTCATTTTGAAGTCAATACCTTCATTTATTCACGAGACATCGAGAGTCGAATATCAATTTTTAAAAATTTTGCGTACTATTTTTTGTAGATTTTAATTTATATATTTAATATTATATTTAATTTTTAAAATACAATATACATATACGTATTTTTGTTTTGAAAAGATATTAAAGTAGTACCCGTGGCATGATGGTTAGTGCGTTGAGTCAGCAGGTGTCGATGGTATGTATATCCAACGTTGTACTAACACTGAAAATAATATTTTTCGTAAAAATATGAAATTGCTTACGTTAACTGCATTTTCGTTGGTTTAACGAAAGTTTTAATTGGTTCAACGAAAAATTTCATAATTTCGTAATATGAAAGTTTCATCATCTAACGAAAACGCTTCATCAAAAAATTTCCCTATCTAAAAGATAGTTTTAGAAATTTTATTAACGTTTTCATCATTCTATGAAAAATTTCCATTGTGAAATCTACGAAAACTTTTATCAAAGCATGTAAATAAATTGGTTTTAGGAAAACTTACCATAAAGTGATTAAGATCCTACACCACTTCATGATATTTTTCATTCTTTAATGAAATTTCATCAAGTTATGAAAATTATTCATCTATTGATTAAAATCTTACATACATTTAAGGAAAACTACATAAGATAATGAAAATAATTTGTTAGTTAATTCAAATTTTTCATTAATTGATTAAAAAACTTCATTATATTATGAAGAAATTTCGTAGCTTGATGAAATTTTTCATTTACTAACTTGTTTTTTTATGAAATAAAAAAAACGAAAATATTCATCAAGTTATGAAAATAAATCATTGCTTTATGAATGTGAAGTTTAAATTTTACATTAATTGATGAAAAATTTCATCAACTTATGAAAAAAAAAGTTGGCTTTAGAAAATTTTACATTCACTGATGAAAAACTTCATTAAATTATGAACAAATTTCATATTTTGATGAAGTTTTCCACTTACTAACTTGTATTTTTATGAAATAAAAATAACGAAAATATTCATCAACTTATGAAAATAAATCATTGCTTTATGAATGTGAAGTTTAAATTTTACATTAATTGATGAAAATTTTCATCAATTCATGTAAATAAATCCTTGCTTAGTGAAAATGTTCATCAACTTATGACAAAAAAACGTTGGCTTTCGAAAATTTTACATTCACTGATAAAAAACTTCATTAAATTATGAACAAATTTCATATTTTGATGAAGTTTTCCACTTACTAACTTGTTTTTTTATGAAATAAAAATAACGAAAATATTCATCAAGTTATGAAAATAAATCATTGCTTTATGTATGTGAAGTTTAAATTTTACATTAATTGATGAAAAATTTCATCAACTCATGTAAATAAATCCTTGCTCAATTAAAACCTTCATCAACTTATGAAAAAAAAAGTTGGCTTTCGAAAACTTTACATTCACTGATGAAAAACTTCATTACATTTTGATATGAAGAAAAATACACTCCAGGGCTGTAGCTTAAAGGCCCGAAATGTAAAAGTGGTATTGAAACCACAAAAATATTGGAATTTTTACATATAGCTACATGCCCCTATACATGATTGAAATTATGGCTCAATTAATATCAACACTTACATCATACGCGAGGTTTTTTTGTGAAATTGAAATTGCTGCTCTCTATTCAGTAACTACTTGGGAAGTACCAACAATTAGTTTGCAAGAAACAAATGTAATTCCATTTCTTAAATGGTTAGTGAAGTGAGTAAGTTTTACCATCAGACACGTCTGTCCTGCATTTCCTTTTGTGTGTAATTCTCAAACAATTCAACCATTTTCATTTGTTCTTTATTTTGTTCGTATTTATAAAACATTTTTCTATCCAGCAAAGTTATAATGAGATTTTTACAAATAAAGTACCAAAAAGTGAGAATCTATTACATTTGCCCTTTATAACACTCAGCTGTTTGTCAAAAATAAAAAAAAACACCTAGTCTGTCGGTCAAAAATGAAACTATGAAAATGTATAATATTATGCTATTATCTCTAGCACAATAATGGTAATAAATAACATTGTTATTCGTTTTATCCTAGCTACAAAAACTCCTCAGAGGAAAGACGCGTGGAGAGATATAGGTTACCAATCTATATATGTACACACTTATTTATTTAATTATAATAATTTTTTAATCAATTTGCTTTTAATATGTATGTATGTATAATAGAATAAGAATTTACATTCATACAGTAAAACACAATTTTTTTATAAAATCACAATAATTTAATGTGATGACAAAGTGAATGTGTCAGTTCAATACTAAAATGTCCTTATACAGGCACTATTCAACCTCCAAACGCGTTTAGATTAAAATACCTCTATTCAACGAAACATAAGTTTAATAAATAACATGTTTGAGTTTAGAGGCATTATAAGGGCTGTATGTATAACCTTATGTAGATACTTACTATAATCAGTTTATAAATATTGCTGTATCTATTAATAGCCGTGTTTTTTCGCAAATCTATATAGAATTTGAAAAAAACGACATCGGGAGTTAGCAACTTCTTTCCTTAAAGTTGGAAGCACTGTGCACGCTATGGCATTTTCCAGCTGTATTGAGACTAGCATCAACAAGCATCCAAAAACGTCACTTTTGACTTCTCTGAACAAATTATAGATTACATGTAGATAATATTATATTAGCATCACCGTTTTTATCGGGATTTAAGTTAAGTCTCGAAAATTATCTGGCCTTAGCTAAATCTGTAAAGAGTTAAGTAGTTGTTCTATTTACATGTTAAGCGCTTATACCCGATGTCGTTTTTTTCTACAATTCTATATGGATTTGCAAAAAAATACCTAATAAAAATCTCCAATGAAATTTCACCACACAATTATTTATGAAGAATGTTATATTTTTGCATTAGTGTGCGTTCTTTACGTATACAAGTGCATAATTATTATCAAACAATCTCGGTCCACCAAAGAACTCGAAGCCAGATCTATTTGATCTTTATATTTATAGTTATTAATCTATAAGTTTTTAAATCTCGGCTAATCGTACATACATTCGTGTTTTCGTGCAAAATTGTGAAATTGTGCAAAGTTGTGAATTAAAAAAAAAAAGAGTTTAAAATAAGAAACAAGACAACAATTATTATTTGTAAGAAGTACTCTTAGTACCGCGTTTACCAAAAAATTTGTATGCTCAGAACTTGATTATAAATTTACGCCCGAAATTTGCTTTAGAATCTTGGGATAGAATCCAAATTTAATCGATCCACAATCGGAAGATGCTTTTACTATACATTTTTGAGTAGTCAAAATTAAATAACAAGCCTAAGAATAAGGATTAGCGCCCACTAAAAAATTAAGTTGCGGGGAATTGCTCCAATTTTCTTCATTTAACTTTTAATCAATTAGTAGGATATTCTCTGTAAGAGTGTCATAAGGACCAAATATATAGGTAATGCGAGAAAAAAAAGCATTCAACCATATTCTGAAACTCGTATTTATGACTAGTATTTGACTAGTCGTATGTTGTTATTCCAGTCGAACATCGGACTTCACTTGTACTAATATTGGGAAACGAAAAACATCGCATACGACTGTTCCTAACGACTATAGTCGAATACGAGTCAAAAGTACGAGTTTCAGAATATGGGTGATTATTGCGAAAACATTGTGGACGAACTACACCAAACAATTACATTCGTATATTTCACACCTATGTAAAGAAATCTGAGGTTATAATTCAAAATGATTAAAAAACTTTGTAATTTGTTCTTGTGGGGCTCCTGAAGGCTTCCCTCATGTATAAAATTTCTTCTCATAGCCGCTCCTGTTTTGTTACAGACGCATTTTAATTTTCGTGAAATTACGAAAAACTTTATGAATTTATGAAAAAATGGTTGTTTAATAAAATTCAACATCAACTAACGAAAAACTACATCAGCATATAAACAAAAAATTGTAGCCTTATGAAGTTTATAATAAAATAATGAAAACCTTCATAATTTTATGAAAATAAATTGTTGTTTTATGAAATTTTACATCGTTTTACGAAGAACTACATCAACTTATGAAAATAAATCGTTGCCTTATGAAAAATTACATTAAATAATTGCGGAAAAAGGCAAGCTGTTAATGTTTGGTGCTTTAGTCTGCAGTCTGTGATAAGTTTTTGTGAGTGTCGGATGTGCTTTTTATTCAAGTCTTGCTTATATCTTTAACAATTTAATTGACTTAGACAACAATTTAAACTGCCAGTCAATATTCATCTTATTAAATTTTACCCGAAATACGCGAATTATAAAGGTAAATTTATAAGTACCATAAAAATATAACGTTGGGTCCATAAACTCAAAGTTGAAGAGCGAGTTAAATTCGGTACAATTTGCAAATACAAAAATATATTTCAAAAGGCAGAAGTGTTAGTTCAATTAAAATAATATAAATGTGTCAATTACAGGAAATTAATACGGACTTACATACATAAGAAAACCAAATTAAGCACCCTCATTGGTCAAAAACGAATTTTACCTTCAGTAAATATCAGGTATGTACATAAATAAATCAAAAGTTTTCATTAAATCTCTACTGAAAAGGTGAACTATTAAATCTTATACAAAATTTGTTTTATGACTTCTGTTCCCATTTTTTAAACTCAAGTTTGTATCGTTTTTAATAGAAAAAGTCAGTAATTTTACGCCTCGCAACAAATTCTTTCAAAAGTATTAAATATTATTATCTCCATACAAACATACATTGAAGAAAGATAAAATAGTTTGCCTTTTTTGTCGTGAAAATGTATATATGTACATATAAATTTTAAATTAAATAACAAATTTTATGCATAGTCTGTCTTCGCAACAAAAAATATACGTTAATGTCTAATGTATTTTGTAATAATTTCCAGGAATACTACCGAACGTCATCCAGAGGGCGAAAATACAACAAATTTTCAAATAACAAGAAGTCGTTTCGCCTATCTGGAAGTCCTTGTGTTTTAGAACCGGAAGGAAACAATCCAGTACTTGGTAATTTCATTTTAATTACATACATATTTATCAATATAATTTTAAAGATGTTTTTTATTTTAATTATAAAGATTCTGAATCAAACGCAGAGGAAATAATAAGATCAATCAAGTTCGATAACCTGACAGCGGAAGAGTTTGATCGGTATTGGCAGGCTTGCACAAACTACCGTCTTAATGAAATACAAGCTTGTAGTTTAACGGCTGAGGCCTTAGAATCGTGGCCATATTATAAAAAGCCTCTTTGTTTTCGACTGGTAATACAAAATGAAAATCATATTTACATTGACTTTTTAATAAAGTTATTTTATTAAATATAGATTGATATGGACTTTAAAGTTCTTCACGCAAATGCGTGTTCACTGTTGGACAACTGGGAAGCACAAAGAACAAAGATTGCTTTGTTTTTAACAAAGGAACAAAACTTAAAGGACAGTCGATTGGTTCAACTTCTTCAGGAATGGATGAGTGACAAGTTAGATGACAGTAAGTTCTTCTTCTAACCCAAAAAATGCTTTATTGGGAAATGAACTGGAGTAATAATATGTACATAATGTATGTAAATTTACATATACATATATGTTTTAATATGTTAAATTTAGTTTTGATGTTAGTAATAAGAATTATCAAAATAAAAAACAAGATCTTTAAAAAAATAAACAATATTTGTTTTTGTTTTTGTGGATTGTCAATTGTTATTAATGTCAATGGTTTCTAGGTAGTCTTTTTTGCTTCTTATTTTTTTTAGGTAAACGGTTCTCACCACTTTTTAAAACGGTAAGTAATATAATCATCTAATTTGTTTACTTTAAAGTATCCTCCTACTATTCAAAATAGCAGAGGCACCAGTCAAAAAATTGGGAAGAAAATAAGCCGAGTCTTATATTCTTCTCAAATTTTGTACTTGTGTTTCTACTTTGTGGGATGGTTTAAGGCCACTTTGATCTATAAAAAAACTCATGATTCAAAGAAAATTTTCGTTAACTAATGAATAATTTAACGTTAATTTGTGAATACAAAATTCATGATTTAACGAAAAATATCATTAGCTTACGAATATCATTTCGTTGATTTATGAAAAAAATTCATGCATTAACAAAAAATTTCATTAGGTAACGAATGTTTTTTCGTTAATTTATGAAAATTATTCATGAATTAATGAAAAATGTCATTAGCTTACGAATGATTTTTCGTTCATTTATGAAAATAGTTCATAAATTAACGAAAAATTTCATTAATTAACGAATGTGTTTTCTTCCATTTATGAAAAAATTCATACATTAACGAAAAGTTTCATTAGCTAACGAATATTTTTTCGTTGATTAATGAAAATAATTCATGAATTAACAAAAAATGTTATTAGCTAACGAATGTTTTTTCGTTGATTTATGAAAATAATTCATGAATTCATTAAAAATGTCATTAGCTTACGAATGATTTTTCGTTCATTTATGAAAATAATTCATAAATTAACGAAATATTTCATTAATTAACGAATGTCTTTTCTTCCATTTATGAAAAAAACTCATGCATTAACGAAAAATTTCATTAGCTAACGAATGTTCTTTCGTTGATTTATAAAAATAATTCATGAATTAATGAAAAATTTCATTAATTAACGAATTTTTTTTCGTTCATTTATGAAAAAATGCATGCAATAACAACAAATTTAACTAGATAATGAATGTTTTTTCGCGTATTTATGAACAAAATTCATGAATTAACGAAAAATTTCATTAGCTAACGAATATTTTTAGGTTGATTTATGAAAATATTCATGTTTGAATGAAAAATGTTGTAAGGTAACGAATGTATTTTACGAAGAAAATTAATTGATTAAACGAAATTATCATCAATCTATGAAAACCTTTTGTAAATTGATGTAAAATTACGTTGTTCACTGAAATTTCTGAATTTAAAGACTTTCGTAAATGCTACGAAATATTTCATGCTTTGATGAAGCACTTCATCAGTGTATGAAAGCCATTTCGTTGAGACAATTAAGTTTTTCATCGGCTCAATTTTAATTAAAATTTAATTGTCCCAACGAAGTTTTTCGTTATATTTACGTAAGGATTTGGTTCAGTGAAGACATTTACCGATGGAGGCTATTGACATTTACACCACACTCTTCAATAATGCACTGAATAATGCATATTATCCAGTGCATTGGAAGACCGCTGTGGTTCATCCTCTCCCGAAAAAGGGAAAGGACAACTCCAACCCGTCAAATCTTCGGTCGATAAGTCTTCTTCCGAGCATCAGCAAAGTTTTCGAAAAGATCATCAATAGGGCTCTGACTAAGTGGGCTGCGGACAACAAAATAATTCCAGATAAACAGTTCGGGTTCAAGGCGGGTTATGACACAATTCATGCTGCGTCTAAACTCGTTTCTGATATCCAATGGAATAAAACAAAACAACAATGCACAGGTGCTGTTCTGGTTGATTTGGAAAAGGCCTTTGACACCGTATGGTTAGAGGGTCTTTACCTAAAACTGAGTAGGCTTGGCATAAGCAAGCCATTGTTGTATATACTTTATGATATGCTTAACGGTAGAAAGTTTGTTGTCAAAAGTGGCAATGCAGCTTTTACCACAACATTCTTCATTAAAAATGGTCTTCAACAGGGAGCGGTGAATTCGCCGATTCTCTTCAGCATTTACACCAGCGATCTGATAGGTAGTCTTACAAAGGCAATTGCGTACGCCGACGATCTTATTGCGTACAGAACGGCCCGAAAGGTTGAGATTATTAGAATTCTCTTGCAGCGTGATTTCGACAAGATTCAGCGATATTGCGACGACTGGAAACTGAAAATAAATGTCCAGAAGTCGGAGACAATTCTGTTCCGGACTCCGTTGGCTAGGGCCACGAGGGATACGTGCAGGAATTGGCGCAAGATGGTTATCGTTGATCTTCACGTTCAGCGATTAGCGAGCAAAAGTGTAGTGAAGTACCTCGGTATCTGGTTAGAACAGTATTTATATTTCGATAGACATATAAATGCTGCTCTGACCAGGGCCAGAGGAGCCTTCGCTCTGACGAAACGGCTGTTTTAAAGCAGTCGGCTTGACCCCAGAGTGAAGGTAATTTGCTACATGGCCCTCATACGGCCGATGATCGTTTATGGTTGTCCTGTGTGGTTCAACGTTGCCCCTTCCCAGATGGAGAGGTTTCGGGTGTTCGAGCGGCAGTGTTTACGACGCTGTACCGGCTTATATCGAACAGCCGAATCTTCTTACGTGCATTACTATTCCAACGAGGTCCTATACAACGGGGCTCGAATCAACAGAATTGACAATTTCGTGATAAAACTCGTTCGAGGTCACATTGCAAGAGCTATGTCTTCGACCAACAATTTAATTTTCGGGGCGTTCTATCCGAACGGCGAGTATTTTGAAAGTGCACGCTTGAGCGGCTTCATTCCACCAGAGGCATTCCTCTTTTTAGATAGATGCGGTCTGATACAGGATAGATTGGCAGTTCCGCTAATCTACCACGTCAGACGACGAACCGTGGATAGGCGACTCCTGTACAATCGGGACGTCATGGCACAAGGCGGAGCAGAGCTCCTTCGGTTCAGTAGGGCTGTGTCCGAACGGGACCGAACTGATAGGGTGAAGCAGGAGAACCAGTTTTGGTGGCTTCAATCGGCACTTGATAGTGAGTAGTCGGGATGGGGTTTTAAGCCTTGGCCGGCTTACATACTTGTTTTATAGTTTTAGGGTTTAGTTTTAAGTAGAATAGGCATGGTGGCACAAACAAAATATAAAAAAAAAAAACAAAAAAAAAAAAAAAAATACAAAAAATACAAAAAAAAAAAAAAACATGGAATTAAAATTAGAAAAAAAAGAGACAACAAAATATGAAAAACAAAAAACGTTAAATAGTTAGATTTGCTGCTGTGGTTGTTCTAGTTTTAAGTAGTTTATAGGTAGAACAGGTAGTTTTGGTTAGCTTTAAGTTTTATATTAGGGACTTTATTTTAAGTAGTTTTTAAGTAAAAATAAAAAAGGATATTGATATTATTTTTTTTTCAAATTTTCTAATAAATACAAAAATAAATAAAATTTAATTGAAGTAAAATAGATCTTAGGCCCGAAAGGCATTAGTATTAAGTGTTATAGTTTAACTAAGAGTGTCCGTATGGGACCAGTAAGTTAGTTGTAAGTTATGGTTAATTGGGCTAGTTTTATGAATTTTTGTCTAGCTTTAAGATAGGTTTAAGAATGAATTAATAAAAATGAATTTAAAAAAAAAAAAAGTGCGTTGGACTGTCATGCCAGGGGTCTTGGGTTCGATCCCTGCCTATGCCATCTAAAGTTTTTTTTTCACGGGTACTGCCTCTTACGAAGAATTGACAAATCCTCCAAGACTAATTCTTGTCATGAAAAGTGCTTTCTCAAATTAGCCGCTCAGATTCGGCTTAAAACTGTAGGTCCCTTCCATTATTGACAACATTAACCGCACACAGGAATGGTTGAGAGTTGTAAGTCACTAGGCTCTAGTTCTCAACGGACTGTTGCGCCACCTAATTTAATTTATTTATTAAAGTCGAAAATCAATTTTTACCAGGTTTTAACAATTTTTTTTGTATAGGTTTTTTTTTTGTAAAAAAAACTGTCGATTCGATTTTCGAAGCCAATATATTTAATTTTTAAAAAGTTAGTAGAATTTGTTTCAAAATTATATGAGCTTGGTATCACGTTACAATATGTAATATAAAATTTAATTCAAGTCGCTAGCGTTATTTGTTTGTGAGATATAACGGGTTAACCAACATTTTAACCAACCACTCATTTTTTTTAAAAATCCTTTCTACTTCTTTATACAGAAAAAAGCTTCCCTAACACACGCACGCGCAGGCATCACTTTAAAAATCTTTTATTTAGATTTTAGGGACCTTCAAACGTCGAGATATGTCAAAATTTTCAATTCGACAAATCGGACTGATTAGAATATGTAGCTTCCTATGGCAAGTTAATATAGAATCCCAGTATACCGAGTCTCACTCGTCTTTGCGCCGCGCCGTGAAGGAGTTTTTCTTCAAAAAAAAGTATTTGGTGAAAACTGTATACTCGATTCTATTGTTACACAAATATCTGCTGAGTGCATCCTTACAAAAATGATGCTCTAGTACAACAGCTAATTGCACCTACAAGCATTGTAATACTCGCGAATGATCATCACACCAACTTCTATCGTTTAATCAGATACAAAGATTCGTTCTTTAGCAGTACTATGCGAGTGTCGAATGCTTTACTACACAGCATTTTCCAGACATCGAAATATTCACAAATGAACAATTTGTACATGCAGCTACCGTTTTTTAAAACCCCAAATTACTTTCCCAAAAACAGAGTACCAAAGACATCTTGAGTGCGCAAATAGGAAAACAAAACATAAGTTCGTATTTTAAATCTTTGGTTCATCACATTACAAGCAAATTGTTTCCCAGAAAAAAAATATCTTTTTTGTTCATATTTTTAACTTTCCATTTGAAGTTATTGTAATGGGTCCGATTTGTCAAATTCAAAATTTTGACATTTCTCGACGTTTCAAGGTCCCTAGAGTCGAAATTAAAGATTTTTAGGAAGATGTCTGTGCGTGCGTGTGTACGTACGTTCGTACGTCCGTACGTTCGTATATCTCATGAACCAATGACGCTAGAGACTTGAATTGAATTTTATATTATATATTGTAACGTGATACAAAACATATACATTTTTGGAAAAAAATACAATTACCTAACGGTTTTTTTTATAAACCAAAAAAAACTGAAAAAAAAAAATGTTTCACCTCGAAAATTTTACGACTAAAATATGATTTCATCTCCAAAACAATTTTGTGCAACGAAGTATGATGTTTTTGTCATCTGATAAGATTTTGAGAAAAATCTAATTGACAGTTTTTTTACAAAAAATAAAAACCTAAAAAAAACATTACTCAAAGTTGGTGAAAATTGAATTTCGACTCAAATATCTTTTCAAAAACTTGAGATTATGGCTTATCTCATAAGAAATATTGTTTTCAACATTCTGAAAAATGTTGAGAAAAATCGAATTGACAGTTTTTTTACTTAAAATAAAAACCTAAGCAAAAAATTAATAAAAGTTGGTAAAAATTGATTTTCCTCAAAATTTGAGATATTGGCTTTAAACTACTTTTATCTTTCAAAAAATATTGTTGTCAACATTCAGTAAAATTTTGAAAAAATCTTACTGACAGTTTTTTTTTCCAAAAAATCTTTCAAAAAATATTGTTGTCAACATTCAGTAAAATTTTGAAAAAATCTTTTTGACAGTTTTTTTTCCAAAAAATTAAAAACCGAAAAAAAATTTAACAAAAGTTGGTAAAAATTGAATTTCGAATCAAATATCTTTTCAAAAATTTGAGATTATGGCTTCGAACTTATTTTATCTCATAAGAAATATTGTTTTCAACATTCTGAAAAATGTTGAGAAAAAACGAATTGACAGTTTTTTACTTAAAATAAAAACCTAAGCAAAAAATTAATAAAAGTTGGAAAAAATTATTTTCTTCAAAATTTGAGATATTGGCTTTAAACTACTTTTATCTTTTAAAAAATATTGTTGTCAACATTCAGTAAAATTTTGAAAAAATCGAATTGACAGTTTTTTTACAAAAAATAAAAACCCAAAAAAAAATGTATAAAAGTTGGTAACAATTGATTTTCGACGTAAATATCTTTTCAAAACTTTGAGACATTGGCTTCAAACTAATTTTATCTTATAAAAAATATTGTTTTCAACGTTCGATAAAATTTTGAGAAAAAATCGAATTGACAGTTTTTTTTACAAAAAATAAAAACCTAAAAAAAAAACAATACTAAAACTTGGTAAAAATTTACTTTCGCCTCAAATAGCTTTTTAAAAATTAGAAATATTGGCTTCAAACTTCTTTTATTTCACAGAAAATATTGTGTTCGATATTCAATAAAATAAAATCTACAAACAATAGTACGCAAATTTGGTAAAAATTGATACATATAGACAAACTTGTAAGCAAGACAAATCGTCAGACGGGATGGGAAGTTATCAGTGTGGGTCGCATCCAAGCCTCTTTTCATTTATTTCATTTATTGCTATCCTGTTAACGTTTTTAACAACTTTAGGTATTTTACAAATCCAAAGTAATCTTGCCAATCTTTTCATTAAATTTGATTTGAATGCTTTATTAAACATACGAATAATAATTAATGTCATATTGCTTAACAAAAATCATACCAGCACACACTCGTGCGTATACGCACTTTTTAAATTCATTTTGGTATTGTATGCTTTCATATTAAAAATTCCAATTTTTTTTCCCATACGCCAATTAAGAGTTGAACTTAAGGTTAATGAAAATAAAGCTTGTTTGAGAATTTTAGGGAGATCGACTAATTCAAAAATATTTTTAGCTAGAAAACAAACATTTCAGCACATCAAGAAAAGCGCCAATGACGTATGGAACAAAATAATTATCAGGCGTCATAATTTTAAATTTTTGGAACTTAATTCATATGAAATATTAATATTTAATGTCTCATCTATTTGAATTTCTCTTTTATAGAGCAGTGAAATAAGCTCCTCGTAGGAGCTATAACTATTCTTAGTTTAAAATTTAATTTAACCATCCATCCCGTCGCGTCGCTCAGTAGCACAAAACTAAATTACCTTATGCATATTTTAAATAAGGTTATGGATGCATTCTCTTGCTCTACGATTAAATTTAAAATTGAATAATAAAAACAGTTGGGATGTGGTTATTTCCTTTTATTATTTTTGTATTTTTTGACTATTTTTCTTCTCGGTTCTTCTTGTGTTTTTTCGATCATAACGAGAAAAACAGTATGATTCCGTGTCATTGCTTTTTTGTTTGCTTGTTAAAAATTCATTCGTGTTGTGACATTTGTTTTATGCTTAAAGCCTTATCATTTTGTCTGCTTGTTGCAGATTCATTTTTTGTTTTCACACAAACAAAGAATTTTATTTGGACAAATATTTTTTAAATTCAAATAAAAATTATTTGTTTCTATGTCGATTTGTGACTGCACCTTAGGAAATTTTTGAAAATGTATTCATTATATCATCTAGCTAGTTACTTTCGTATCTATTATCTTTTTTGTTTTAGATAATGGATTATTTTTCAGTAGTAAGATACAATTAGATATCATATCTCTGTGCTTTGCAATGACTTAAAAATATAGTAAACTCTGTAACTTTCTCTTTGCCAATAAAATAAAATATCTATCTTTTTATCTTAGATAATGGAAGGTAGTCTTCTTTTGGCTTTGATTTTATAAAGAATGAAATGCTTTATAGAATTTTCAATTATAATTTAACTTTAAACATACAAAGACAAAAGAAATATCAAACTTGAAACTTTGGGACTAAGTGAAATTAAGTATTTTTCAATTACTCACGGTCTGGTGGATAAAAGATACTTGGCTTTATTACATTTGGCTATATTTTTAAAATGAAAAAAAAATTGCTATCGAAATTTATTCGCGTGCTTATATATTTACAAACAACTTGCAAAAGGGATATATTTTAAGGAACTCAAGTAATGATTTATATTCCGTTTATTTTTGTCTACTCCTTCATAGCCAACATCCTTCGTGCAGAAGGTATACATTCATCCTGATGCTTGAAATCTAGGTCCTATATTATAATCTTAATCTAATAATTCATTTCGACTGACCACTTAACCCAAATTTAATGTGTTTTCATCCTTAAATTATTCAAATTTTGAAGATTTATCATACACATTTATATCGTAAGTTTAACCAAAGTAGATAAGGGATCAAAAATAAATCTTGTTTAAAAATTAATGGGGTTAGTAGTGCAGCAATTTTAACTGGAAACTAGCCCACACCACATCCTTGGTCATTGTATTGATATACAGGACCGATAGGAATACGATTCAAACCAGAATTGTTAGGTAAAATTAAATATTCCTTATGGGTAAACCAAATCATGAATTTTTATCGGTCTATAGTCTGTTCAGCATAAACCCTTCACAATTGAGGTACTTTGGTACTTTATAAAATGAATTATTTCTCATACAAAGTTAAGACTATAGAAGTTCAATTATGTTATAAATATTTTATAGCTGTTTTTTTTTTTTTATTTCTTCATCATTTTCACCTTTAGGCATATTTTTGCTGAACACAAATTCTTTAGGGAACAATTTGGGTAACATTTTGTGTAAAGTAAGCAGATTTGGAATTCTTGGTTGGTTTCATTGCTTGTGCAACTTTTTGCGTTATACTTAGGTACAAACATATCATACATTAAAAATATGATGTTTTCTTTCTTTTTTTAAGAATATGTATTTTTGTTTTGTTGAATATATGTATAGAGATTATTTTTGATTTTTTTTTTAATTTCTCCTATAAGAGTATTACATTGTTCTTAAAAAAAGCCATACACAACATCAAAAAGAGCATAACGAAGTGAAACATGTTGTTTGTGATTTCAATTTTTTTTATATATATGATAGCAAAATTAATTTAAAGGAAATCTTACGAAGTTGATGAATTTTAATCTTCAATAGGTAACAGAGATAATTTGTAGAGTTTTTGTAGGGGCTTTTATTTTGACACAGAAAGAATTTTTGTGCGGCTGTTTACTTTCAACTTTTGTTCAAATTAAAACACACAAAGAAAAAGACCTGAATCGATGTCCTTAATGTTTTTATAAGTCTTGTATCCTGTTAAAATGTATAAGGTTTTGAAGCAACGTAAAATGTGGATATCTCCAGATTTTGTGCATATTATTACACTACACAAATCAATAGTATATTTAAGACTGAGAAGTGACTACGCATTTTTAATACGTTTGTCAATACTCATTTGAGAAAAATTGAGAAGGGAATTTTTCAGTATGTGCTTAGTCAAAAGAAAAAAAGAGGCTAGAATGCGACCCACACTGATAACTTCCCATTCCGTCTGTCTATTAGTATGAGGTTTGTACTTTTTCGTTTTTGTTAAAAAACTTGTCGGTTAAATTATTCTTAAAAGTTTACTACAAATTAACAACAATATTTTGCAAATGATAAAATAGTTTAATTTTAAAATCTTTTTTTGTATACGAGATTTTTAGTCGAGAAACAATTTTTACCAATTTTAGTAGCATTTTTTGAAAGTTTTTATTTCTTTTATAAACAAATACAGATTGAATTTTTTTAAGAAAATTTAGCACAAAATGAAATCATTTTGAAGTCAATACCTTCATTTATTCACGAGATAACCAGAACCGAACATCAATTTTTACCAATTTTGCGTACTGACTTTCGGATTTTTATAAAAATTTTACTGAATGTTAAAAACAATAGTTTTTATAAGATGAAATAAGATTGACGACAAGACCTCCAATTTTAAAAAAGATATTTGAGTCTAATCTAATCTAATCTATTTGAGTCGAAAGTAAATTTTTACTAGTATTGTTTTTTTTTTAGGTTTTTATTTTTTATTAAAAAAACTGTCAATTCGATTTTTCTCAAAATGTTACCGAAATAAAATTAAAATAAAATTAGCTTGAAGATATAATCTTAAATTTTTAAAAAGATATTCTTTTGGAGATAAAATCATTTTTTGTTCGTAAAATATATTGGAGAAATGTCAAAATTTTTAATTTGACAAATCCGGCCGATTACAATAACTTCCTATGGGAACTTAATAAAAGACGTTAATGTTAATAAATTCATTTAAGTTGAACATATTTAACGATTATTTAGTTTCCTGTTTTGTTTATAATTAATTTAAATTTATTAGCGAACACAATATTCACTGCAATTGCTTTAGTATCATTGGAAATGGACACAAGTGTAACACAAAATGTTAAAAACAACAGAGCTGACTTGTTAATACTTATTTTGCACCTTCTAACAAGAATCAATATAAACTTGAAATTTTCCAACTAAAAATGTTTAGGAAATGAAAAAAATAATATTTTTCCTGTTTTTCCAAATTGAAGGGGTTAACTAAAAGACTTCTGTACTGTAACAATAAATACTCATGCCGATTCCATAATCTGTAGAATGAGTTGCACATTTATTTAGTGTAATTTTTTGACGTTATTATTTTGTGAAAAATATCAAAATTGAGATTTAATTTCCTCTGCAACTGACTCATAGTGTACGTTATAATTGTGGATTTTCTTGCATTTAGTACATATATATCAAGAATTTTAGTGAAAGGGTATTTTTCCTTATAACTCTTTTTCAATTAATTTATTAATCAATGTGAGATTGAATAATTAATGCAAACACAGATTCAATTATTTAATTAATTTGATACAGATGTCAGCATTACCAATACAACAATGTAAAAAAATAGGTTTTGCAGAAAAAAAACGCTCGACTGATTCTTTAAAATTGAGTATTTTTAGTTTTTGTGAATAATATAGCGTTGAATATTGGATTCAAATGCTTCAAGAGTTACTGATTTGTTGGCATAAACTAATAACTTAACATAGTCCCAGTTTACAGGAACAGTACCTACTAAAAAAAATGCTTCCAATTTTATTTTGCAATTGGTTGTTAATCATTAGTTTCGCCGTTTTGTTTAAATCAAATGATGTCGATGTTTAGTTATTTAGTTTTTGGAAACAAAAACATCAGTCAGCATAACTCGAAAGCCGCACCAATCAGTCAATTTTGCTTATCCACGATGCCATTTAATTATCAAACATTTGTTTTTTTATTTATTTAATTTCATCTAAAAGCATTTTTACAGCTAACAGATATTTGGCATTCCAAAAAAAAGTTAAAATTTTAATAAATATAATATTGAATTGAATTTTTCCCTAGTAAGATATACAAAATCAATACTTAACGACACTTCATTAAAATAAACAATGGACCTGGATAAAGACTCATTACAGCCATATCAAATATTATATGCTCTTTTAAATAGATCATAGATAGATTTTCATTATTTTCGTATTAACATGGATAATAACTAGTGGAAGAAGTGAAGGATACTTTATGTTATAACATAGTAAATCGCTAATGAGCATTATACTATGAACTTTTCGATGGGATTCCAGGAATTTAATGACAAGTTATTGGCACCTAGCCTTATATTCTAGTCAAAAGCTCCAACGCATTTGCTAAAATATATATTTAGTGAACCGTCTCTAAACTTTTTCAAGCCAATCAGAGTGAACTTTATATGCGGGGCTTCAAGTAACATCTGCATATTCAAGAATGGATCTAACAAATGATAAAAGAACGTATAGTGATCTTTAAAAATCCTTAGCATTTCTCTTATTGAAGCCTATCAATAAATTAGCTTTAGGGGTCAAGTAATCGAAATGGAATTTAAAAAAAGGCAGAGTCAGGTATTACACCTAAATCGTTAATCCTTAAAACTCGGTTAATAGGTTTACATTACATTACATTACATACTACTCAGCACATAAATGTACGGAGTAGAGACACTAACCCTTGAGCAACTAGACTATATAAGGTGATAGCATAGCAACACAGAAACGGTAGGTTTCGAGATGGCAGATTCAATTGTACCTACATATATATATAGTTAAATAATAAGCAAATAGTTTTTCTTGAGAAAGAGATCACATTACATTTTTAATATTAAGTTTAAGGATAAACTATTGAGGTCAGATTGAACTTTCTGACAATCATTTAAAATGTTTACTTTTATAAACAGTTTGAGATCATCTGAATACATCAGACTATCGCAGTAATTAATCACTGAAAGAATATCATCAATAAAAATAATGGAAAGGATTGGACCAGGATGGCTTTCTTGGAGAACACCTGACGTGCATAAAATGTTCTTAGAGCATATGTTATTAATTTCCCAAAGGAATTTATTGTAATGGGTCCGATTTGTCGAATTAAAAATTTTGACATTTCTCGACGTTTCAATATAATTCCTAGAGTCAAAATAAAAGATTTTTAGAAAGATGTGTGTGCGTGCGTGTGTACGTACGTTATAAATCAAAAAAACTGAAAAAAAAAATTTGTCACCTCGAAAATTTTACTACCAAAATATGATTTCATCTCCAAAACAATTTTGGGCAACGAAGAATAATTTTTTTGACATCTGATACAATTTTGAGAAAAATCGAATTTAAAAAATAAAAACCTAAAAAAAACATTACTCAAAGTTATTAAAAATTGAATTTCGACTCAAATATTTTTTCAAAACTTTGAGATATTGGCGTTAAACTACTTTTATCTTTCAAAAAATATTGTTTCCAACATTCAGTAAAATTTTGAAAAAAATCTTATTGACAGCTTTTGTACAAAAAATTAAAAACCGACACAAAAATTTAACAAATGTTGGTAAAAATTGATTTTCGATTCAAATATCTTTTCGAAATTTTAGATTATGGCTTCCAACTAATTTGATCGTATAAAAAATATTGTTGTCAACATTCGGCAAAATTTTGAGAAAAATCGAATTGACAGCTTTTGTACAAAAAATTAATAACCTAAAAAAAAATTAACTAAAGTTGGTAAAAATTGATTTTCGATTCAAATATCTTTTCAAAGATTTGAGATCAACTTCTAACTAATTTTATCTTATAAGAAATATTGTTTTCAACATTAGGAAACATTTTGAAAAAAAAACGAATTTATAGTTTTTTTTTACAAAAAATAGAAACCTAAAAAAAAACAATACTAAAACTTCGTAAAAATTTACTTTCGACTCAAGTAGCTTTTCAAAAATTACAAATATTGGCTTCAAACTTATTTTATTTCACAGAAAATATTGTTTTCGGTACCTATTCAGTAATTTTTTTTATAAAAATCCAACAGTCCGTTTTTTCATAAAAAAATAAAATCTACGAAAAATAGTACGCAAATTTGGTAAAAATTGATACATATACACAAACTTTTAAGCAAGACAAATCGACCGACGGGATGGGAAGTTATCAGTGTGGGTCGCATCCCAGCCTCTTTTTTATTTATTTATTTATTCATCAATATGAGATTTAAAAATCTACAATTAGACTACTAGATAAATATTTACATGTGTACAATTTATTAAATAAACCTAAGTTTAATATAAATACTTAAACCACAGATAATAATATTATACAGATGTCTCACCCTTATGGCGAGAAATGATATATGAAACTGAAATCAACCAAAAAAAAGAGCTTTTTCAAAAAGCTTTAACTCGTCTTCTTTCCTATGAATGAAAACTAAGGCAAAGAAAAAACTGAAATCATTTTTGTATGTTCTTTTCCTCTCATAATCCTAATGCACAGATACACATAATACACCACGATCATTCTTCACAAACCAAAACTCGTTTTATTTTGGTTTTTTTGTGGTATGGTTGGTGGTGATGCGTTGAAAACAAGTGCAGGAGAGTTGATCGCTTGTCGACGACGAGAAAAAAAAATATTTACAGTTGTCTTTGGAAATAGAAACAAAGCAAGGACAAGGTTGTCTTTATGGCTCGAGTTCGTATAATCGGATATGTAAATGCTAGCTGCGTGCATTCATGTGGATTTTTTTTTATAAATTCATCTTTTTCTTCAATTTTCTAAAATCTCCACGAATACATTTTTCAGTTTTATATCTTTTTAAACGTAATGAAGTGTTGTTGACTGGTGTCAATTGGATGATGTACCTTATAGTACATAATGAGTCAACAATTAAAATAATATTTTTAACTTCATATAGGAAGTTATTGTAATGGGTCCGATTTGTCGAATTGAAAATTTTGACATTTCTCGACGTTTCAAGGTCCCTAGAGTCGAAATAAAAGATTTTTAGAAAGATGTCTGTGCGTGCGTGTGTACGTACGTTCGTACGTCCGTATGTCTGTACGTTCGCGACGTTTTTTTCGTCGTCCATAGCTCAAGAACCAGAAGAGATATCGACTTCAAATAAATTTTGTTATACAGATAATAAGGCAGAAAGATGCAGAAAGGGCTCTCAAGAAAATTGCGTGGGTGGTTTTTTTACCATAGCAATTTAAAAAAAAGGTGACAATTTTGGTTAAACCTAAATATCTCATAAACCAATGACGCTAGAGACTTGAATTAAATTTTTATTATATATTGTACAAGTTTTTGTACAAAAAATTAAAAACCTAAAAAAATATAAAAAAATGTTTGTAAAAATTGATTTTCGACTCAAATATCTTTTCAAAAATTTGAGATAATGGCTTCTAACTAATTTTAACTTATAAGAAATATTGTTTTCAACATTCGATAAAATTTTGAGAAAAATCGAATTGACAGTTTTTTTTACAAAAAATAAAAACCTAAAAAAAACAATACTAAAACTTGGTAAAAATTTACTTTCGACTCAAATATCTTTTCAAAACTTAAAAATATTGGTTTCAAACTTATTTGATGTGACAGAAAATATTGTTTTTGACATTCAGTAATTTTTTTTATAAGAATCCAACAGTCTACAAAAAACAGTACGCAAAATTTGGTAAAAACTGATGTTCGGTTCTCGATATCTCTCAAATTAATTTCATTCATCCAATTTGTATTTGTTTATATTGTTCGCGTTAACGTACGTTATTTGTTGTTGCATTTTATCACCCCCATCGAAATACATAAAACCCTTTGATGCGCTCGTTGATTTCTTCGGGGGCCTGTTATGTGTTTGTTGTTGTGATTTGTTAGTAATGTTAGTAATGTGTTTTAAAGTTTTTATTTTTTATAAAAAAAACTGTCAATTCGATTTTTTTTAAATTTTACTGAATGTTGACAACAAAATTTTTTGAAAGATAAAATTAGTTTAAATCCAATATCTCAAAGTTTTGAAAATATATCTGAGTCGAAAATCAAATTTTATCAACATTTATTGATTTTTTTTTAGGTTTTTTTTATATTTTGTAAAAAAAATTGTCGATTCCATTTTTCTCAAAATTTTTCTGAATATTGAAAACAATATATTTTATAAGATAAAATTAGTTTAAAGCCATAATCTAAAATTTTTGAAAAGATATTTACTTCGAAAAACAATTTTTACCAACTTTTGTTTAATTTTTTTTTAGGTTTTTAATTTTTTGTACAAAAACTGTCAATTCGATTTTTTTCAAAATTTTACTGAATGTTGACAACAATATGTTTTAAAAGATAAAAGTAGTTTAAGGCCAATATCTCAAAGTTTTGAAAAGATATTTAAGTCGAAAATAAATTTTTACCAATTTAAGTAGCATTTCTTAAAAGTTTTTATTTCTTATATAAACAAATACAAATTGGATGAATTAAATTAATTTGAAGTCAATATCTTCTATCGTTCACGAGATATCGAGAACCGACCATCATTTTTTACCCATGTTGGGTAGGTACTTGTAGATTTTTTTTATGAAAAAATGGACTGTTGGATTCTTATAAAAAAATTATTGAATATCGAAAACAATATTTTCTGTGAGATAAAATTAGTTTGAAGCCAATATTTTTAATTTTTGTAAACATATTTGAGTCGAAAGTAAATTTTTACTAAGTTTTAGTAGATAATGTTTTTATATTTTGTAAGGAAACTGTTAACTTGATTTTTCTCAAAATTCTTGAGCTATGGACGACTTACGTACACAGGCACGCACAGCACGCATAGACATCTTTCTAAAAATCTTTTATTTTGACTCTAGGGACCTTGAAACGTCGAGAAATGTCAAAATTTTCAATTCGACAAATCGGACCCATTACAATAACTTCCTATGGGAAGTTAAAAATAGAAAACACAGAAACCAAGTCATGTGCACATTCACTTGTCCCTACTTGCCCACACAATTTTCATATATCAATACACAAGCAACTTCTTCTTTTCTCCTTACCGGACACCTAACAATCTAACATTCACAAAAAAATAAACAAAAATGATCAACTCTTTCTTCTTCTACGCACCAAAACGCGCATAAAAAAACAAGATACAGACATAACCTACATCAACTCCCATATACTTCCTTGTAAAAAATAGGGTTGTTGTTGTTTACATTTGTTTCCAATGGTCCGAACTTTGTTTTTGTATTCATTGGCAAACAAAATGACAAAAGAGAAGAGAAAAAAAAAGAAAAAGAAAATATGCAAGGCAAAAAGAGCTTTCTCAGCTTTATTTTTAAAAGCTCTTGTCTGTTAAGGCTTGTCTGTTAATGGAAAAAAATATTTCATTTTTTCCTGCAGGGATGAGACATCTGTATAAAATTATTATCTGTGCTTAAACTATAATTAATATGAAAAACTTAATTTGTTCATACATAATCAAAATATAAAAATCAATTGAAATTAAAATACATTAATAGTTTATTAAGATCTACTTAATTGAAAATCAAAATCAATACAATTTAGAATTAAGATTGTTTCTTTGACACAGCTGTTTATTGGTTCATTTTTCGTGTAATTAACTCTGTGTACATCTTTCCGAAACAAACAACGTATTCGAAGTTGTCGCGATGGAGCATACAAATTTATTAAAAACAACGAAAAAGGCATTTGATGTGAACTATCAACTATCACTTATAAACAACACAGAAAACATTTTGAGTCTATTTTCAAGTGATTGAATAGCTAAAAGTTGGCATCTAGTTTTGTATGATGGAGTTTCGATGTTCTAACCAAATTTTTGAATAGTGAATCTTGTAAACTTTTTTTCGAACATTTCAATTCTCTTAGATTGAATGTTATAAAAAGGGTTCCAGATTACACAGCAGTATTCCAAGATTGGTCCTACATAATGAGGTAAAAAGCGATTTGAGAGCAAAAGGGTCTTTAAAGTCTATGTTATTGCGTTTGATAAAACTGAGCATGGAATTTGCTTTGGATACACTAAATTCAATGTGCTTAACAAAGTTAAGCTTAGGGTCAAAAACTACACCAAGATCTTTCTTATCCCTTACTCTTTCCAGAACTTGATTCTCAATTTTGTAGTCAAAGATGATTTCAGAAAAGTTTCGGCAAAAAGAAAACATTGACATTTAGCGAAATTTAAATATAAATGGTTTTTCGGAAAAGAAGAGGTCCAAGATGGCTACCTTGGGGCACTCCAGATGAAACCAAAATTGGTTTTTTGAGAACTTCGTCAATGCAAACAAATTGAACTCGACCCTTTAGATAAGATTCCAACCATTTCAAAAACTTAGAATGAAAAACTGAACTTGTTGAGTTCTACCAGTGAGATATGAGAATAACCAACGAAGCATTTCTGAATGAAATCCAAATATTTACAACTTTTTTATTTGAGCTCCATCACTAAACACCGTTTAATTGACGAAGTGCTCTATGAATTTCACAACCTGATTTATTTGTCAAATAAATAGCCAAACTTTGCTCAATAGAAATGTCAACTCAGTTTGACATTTTAAAATGTGAATCCACAGACACTTCTCATACAGCTTAAGAAACACCATATAATACAAAAGTCAAATGTTAAGTGTTTTGAACAAATAGACTCTTAAGATGAGTTAAAAGTTCAGCTCACATTATATAAACAAATCTTATGTGCAACAAATAATTTAACTAAAAACGTAATATAAAATCATCATAACCAATATTGCTATATGCATATTGCACTTCACCTTTCGATGATTAATGAAGGAAAATACGAACATGTTTACAAAGTAAATAATTCAAACTGATTGAAATACAAACTTCCTGCGTCCCCTGTACTAAAAAGTTTTGTTGGCCAGAGTATTTACATCGTACACGACTATTCTACCATAATAACATTATAACATTATTTCAAAATCTCATATAAATCTATTACAAGTACAGTCTAATTGAATCAACATACATGAATTGAATTGAATTTAATTTACGTACTTGTTTTCAAAATTACGTTTATTTTATTTTCTTTTTTGTATTGTTTTTTTTTTTTTACTTTGCAAAGAGCAAAACAGAAACACTGAATTAAAATTACATTCATTTGATTCCACCACCTACAGGAAACAAAAAAATATGTTAATTTATATTTGATTTGCATATTTTACACGAACCAATTAGGATGATTAAATATTTCTATGGCTTACACCATTACTACGTATATACGTAGCTGACATACAAATAAAAAATGAAAATTATGAATTGATAAGTTATGAATGTTCTCATTAAGAAGCCGGTGGAATATAGCGAGAGAAGTCAGGAGTGCGAGGATATGAAATATAATGATGCCTTGATTCAGGGTCTTTTGGATATTTAATTTATATTTTTTTTCATTGAAATACCATACAAATTAATGAAAGGTCGGTGTTCGGCTCAGCTTGGCTTGCCTTGGTCCGGTCCTCGGTGCCGTGATGTAATATAAAAATACAAATTTATGTATGATGGTTGAAAACATTTTTTTTTTATCTGAGTTGTGAACTATATTTAAAATATTTCTTTTTTTTATTCAGTAAGGCAAAATATTTTACGTTGTTGGTCGTGTCGAAACATAAGTTGTGAATGGAAAACATAAATAATTAAAGCTTTTTAGGTTTGGTTCGCGGTTTCACTTCGGAATCTGGATATTGAAATTACCGAGATTAGGTACTGATTTTATGTTAAATATTTCAATAAGTTTTTATTTCCAAAAATTTTCATTTTTATTTGCACAAAATAAATACAGAGTGTTATGCATATGAGGAATTAACAAAATTGTGTGTGAGAGTTAAACTTAATTTTGTGTATTTAATAAATATTTAATAAATCGTTTACAAATATATGTACTCACCTGTTACTTCAATTGATGGATATGCTAAACAATAATATCAAATGCCTGTGAAAAAGTTTAATGACATGGAATTAAAAAAAAATCAATTCTTTTTTGTTTAATCAATGAAAATAAATTATGAATGGGTTTTCATTTTATTCCCTGCATTCTCATCAAATCTAGAAGAAGCAATTATATTTTATATCAAACGCACTTCTGGTGAAAAAAATTGCTTTTTTTTCGTTGGAACTCCCTTTATTTTAAAACTATATCGTATTGCTCTAATGGGTTATCTATATTTTTTATTATTTATTTTTTATATATGAAAACAAAATTTGTATTTTAATTCCTTGGACTTTGTTTGCTAAACCTACTACTTTTAACTGGGGACTGGACAAAGGACATAAAATGAATAGGACATTCAGCCCTTTTCCAATAAGGCAGCACAAATTCATCAACTTGTTAAGTTGTATGATTAAAGATTTTATCTAAATATTTTTTGCGGTGGTAGAAAAGCCGAAAAAGTGGGTCTTTGGATTCTCCGTCTGTCTGTCTGTCCTGGCCCCTACATCTCAAAGCCTTGTGTCGATTGAGTTCAAACTGGAAAATTAAGGTTGAAACCGATTAGCGTAAGGCGTTTTTTCCATTATTTTAATGCGAAAAATAACAGCAGTCCCCATTTAAATTTTTTGGTTAAAATATCAATCAAAAATTCGAATTTTTTCAAAAAATAACCGATCATTTTTTTTTTAATTTCTAAATTTATTTCTTAATTTGAATTCTTTCTACAAGAAAAACATATTTTGGTATTGAACCACCCTTCATAAAACCGTTATTTTCTTTTTCAGTTTTTTCAAGAATGGCATTATTTTTTCATAAGCACTAAAGAACTGCATAAAAAAAATATTTGTAAGACAAATTTTAAATATTTTATATATACAAATAAATTAAAAAAAAAACTGCTCTTATTTTCCAAATAAAAAAATTAAGTAAGTTTAGGTTTTTTTGAGATATAAAATGGCATTTAAATTTTTGAAAAAACTTATTTTTCAGATACAATCTTTTATCTTAAAATATAATACATTTTTTTAAACATACTTTTTGGAAGACATTAGCAAGTCTCGATATTTCATTCAAAATTGATTTTCTGTTAAATACAAAAACTTTTAAGATCTTAAAAAATTAAATAAATCTACTTTTTGAAGTGAATGGATGCTCTAGAATTAAGATTTAAACAGGAATTTCAATAATATAAATTTCCCAAAAACAGCAAAAGTGACACTTTTGTTAAACTAATGGCTAATTTAAAAACATAATGAATGTTTCATATCTAATGATATAAAAGCTTTGAATCTCTTGAGATTTGAAGTGAAAAGAGATTCTGAAACGTGTAATTTGTGAGTGTCACACAAAAGTTATTTCCCAACGTATTTGTTTACCTTAATTTGTTTTTATTTAATTTTTAGAGAAAATATACACTAAAATACACCTACTTCCTTAAATTCAAGAACTAAGGAATTTTCTCTTTACAATTTTTAAGTTTTGTTAATTCCTTTAAGATCAAAATATTTTCTAGCATCAACGACTAAGCAGACTGATAGCGATAGTAATAATAGACTCCCGAAAAATGAATTCGAAAAACTACGTCAAAATAAACCCGAAAATTCTTCATATCAGATCCTCTCTCTTTTTGTGGGTTTTTGAATTTTTTTTAGCGTTTTTCGCATTAATAGAAATTAAAACAAGAAAGGTATGTATTATTTTTGAAAAAAAAAAACTAAATTTCAAAACAATTTCTTACATTTCTGCGTAAAATGCACCAAAAACCCTTTAAACTATTGTGTTTAAGCTCTAAAATATGGCATACTAAGAAAACTTTTATAATTTTAGAATGCTTTCATATGTAAGGAATCATCCAAATTAAAAAGTTAGACCATACCTTGCTGGACAACAGTTTTCTAACTAAAGTTGTCACTTTAGCCCTTGAAATTTGTAAATGTAATGTTAAATTTTGTCAGCCTCCTTTACAGAACATTAAAGAACATTTTTAAGCGGTAAGTACAAACTCGTCTATATGTTAAGTCTGTAACCCTCCGTGATTAAAAGTCTTGATCCGCCCTTGGAAGAGACTACCATAATCGAAGCAAAAGGGATTTAGAGGTTAATGAGGGTACAAAAAGGAACTTGTTGTTATGTATTTCAGACGTCTCAGGTAAAGCGTCAACATCGGCAGATGTAACTTTAAGGTAGTTAAGGAATTTCTCTACCGAGACCATTAACCTGTTTCACCAAACACTTTTACTTTGCAGCTTTGCAAAAAAATAATATCCAACAAAATAAAGTGCAAAGTGAAAAGACATTTCACTTTTTAATATTTCAGACTTTGTTTGAAAAGTGAAAAGTAAAAGTGTTTCACCAATTTTAAATACAACTTCGCAATTAATTCGTATTTTTAAAAGTTGCAAATTAAATTTTAGATTATGTTTATTAAGATTCTTCTGGAGAAAAATATTGCGAGGCTATGTCTGAACAATTTTATGCTCAGCAAATGATGTTAGAGAAACATTCATTAATGAAAATATTCGATATCGATAAACTACTGTGCAGATGTTTGCTTTGCTTTTTCCGTCCATAGATACTACACCGCTATATTGGGCTCCATTCCCTGCCCAATTTAGTATAAAGAAAAGTGTTTGCTAGGGACTTTAACACATATTCCTCTGTCTATTGAATTGTAGTTTATTTATAATTTTAGACAACAACTCTCTTACGTCGAAAAATCATTTCGGGTATCAAAGTTAATTCTTAGTTTCATTACGTTTTTTGCTATAAACTTTCAAATTAAATTGCAAAATATCTTTAAAAAACACTACAAAATCAGACATTTTTTAAATTGAGATAAATCAACATGTAAAATTCAAAATTCATGTTCTATTGAAAATTCATCAAAATAAGACAGAAATGGTCTATGTTCATTGCCTTGTTCACTATTACTTACTTCTTCTTTACTTCTCATTTTCAAAACGGTTCATATACATATTTAACTTCCATAGGAAGTTATTGTAATGGGTCCGATTTTTCAAATTGAAAATTTTGACATTCCTCGACGTTTCAAGGTCCCTAGAGACGAAATAAAAGACTTTTAGAAAGATGTCTGTGCGTGCGTGTGTACGTACGTACGTTAGTACGTCCGTCCGTCCGTAAGTTCGCAACGTTTTTTTTATTGTCCAGAGCTTAAGAACCAGAAGAGATATCGACTTCAAATAAATTTTATTATACAGATAATAATGCAGAAAGATGCAGAAAGGGCTCTCAAGAAAATTGCGTGGGTGGTTTTCTTAACATAGCAGTTTAAAAAAAGGTGAACATTTTGGTTAAACCTAAATATCTCATGCACCAATGACGCTAGAGACTTGAATTAAATTTTATATTATATATTGTAACGTAATACAAAACAAGTATATTTTTGGAAAAAAAAAATCCAATTAACGATTTTTTTTATAAATCAAAAAAACTGAAAAAAAAATTTGTCACCTCGAAAATTTTACGACTAAAATATGATTTCATCTCCAAAACAATTTTGTGCAACGAAGAATAATGTTTTTGACATTTGATAATATTTTGAGAAAAATCTAGTTAACAGTTTTTTTTATAAAAAATAAAAACCTAAAAAAAACATTACTCAAAGTTGGTAAAATTTGAATTTCGACTCAAATATCTTTTCAAAACCTTAAGATTAAGGCTTCAAACTTATTTTTTCTTATAAGAAATATTGTTTTCAACATCTGAAAAATGTTGAGAAAAATCGAATTGACAGTTTTTTTACAAAAATAAAAACCCAAAAAAAAATTTAATTAAAGTTTTTAAATATTGATTTCGACTCAAATATCTTTTCAAAACTTTGAGATATTGGCTTTAAACTGAACATCTGAAAAATTTTGAGAAAAATCTAATTGACAGTTTGTTTTTACAAAAAATTAAAAACCGAAAAAAATTTAACAAAAGTTGGCAAAAATTGATTTTCGACTCAAATATCTTTTCAAAAAATTTAAGATAATAGCTTCTTATTACTTTAAACTTATAAGAAATATTGTTTTCAACATAAGGAAACATTTTGAGAAAATTGACAGTTTTTTTACAAAAAATAATAACCTAAAAAAAAAATTAATAAAAGTTGGTAAAAATTGATTTTCGACTCAAATATCTTTTAAAAACTTTGAGATATTGGCTTTCAACTACTTTTGTCTTTCAAAAAATATTGTTGTCAACATTGAGTTAAATTTTGAAAAAAATCGAATTGACAGTTTTTTTACAAAAAATAAAAACCGAAAAAAAATTTAACAAAAGTTGTTAAAAATTGATTTTCGACTGAAATATTTTTTCAAAAATTTGAGATAATAGCTTCAAACTAATTTTTTCTTATAAGAATTATTGTTTTCAAAATTTTATAAAATTTTGAGAAAAATCCAATCGACAGTTTTTTTTACATAAAATAAAAACCTAAAAAAAAAACAATACTAAGACTTGTAAAAATTTACTTTCGACTCAAATATCTTTTCAAAAATTAAAAATATTGGCTTCAAACTTATTTTATTTCACAGAAAATATTGTTTTCGATATTCAGTAATTTTTTTATAAAAATCCAACAGTCCGTTTTTTCATAAAAAAATAAAATCTACAAAAAAAAATACGCAAATTTTGTAAAAATTGATACATATAGACAAACTTTTAAGCAAGGCAAGAGAGGAAAACTTTTCAATTCAATAATTGAAAAAATTCTCTTTGATGGAACGTAATTTTCAAAGTTAAAGGGCAAAGTGAAAAGTTTTTAATGAAACATGGCCCAGCTCTGAGATCATACGAAGGTTTACACTTTTTTTAAACTCAGATTTTTTGGGCTCATAAAGCAATTGAGAAGAAAAGCCCTCTCTTGAGCAACCAAAGTGTAGCTATAAAATACCCTCATCATCCCAGTCATGCTAACAGTGCAGAGGCATGAACTATGACACAAGAGGATGAAATCAACTTCTGTTGGGTAAAGTTCTTCGTATGATCTACGGTCCCGCATGTATAGAAAATGAGTGAAGAAGAGCTGTACCATCTATACAACGACGATGTTCACTTAGTCAGAAGGACAAACGTGCAAAGCCTGAGATGGCTGGTAGAGCGCATGGAAACCAATGTCTCGGCCCCTAAAGTTTTTGAAATCACATCCATAGAAAAGCACAGTAAAGGAAGGCCGCGAATCACGACCCTATTTCAAAAAACTGACAATCCTACAATTGTGTCACACTTGTCTGACAAATCTGTATTTCATAAAACATTGACAGGTGACAAGTTTGGCAGAAAAATACAATGACAAATTTGTCATAAGAATTTTGTCATTGTCACACTTACCCATACTTACTGAGAAATTTGTTGTGACAATATTTCAATTAATAATCTTGAAAAGTGTTGTGGTCAACAAACGATAAGATATGGAACAAAACCTTTGCATTTTGTTACAATATTCATTGTTTATCGACCAATTTTTCGAAGTTAGAAGTAAAAGAATGCTGGCACTTTTAAAATTTTAAAATGACAAAGCTCGCTAAATCATGTTTTATTATTAAAAAGTGGAGTGCTAATAGTGCTAGAACTAATAAAAATCGAGAGTTTTAAAATTACTTTTTCTCAAAATATAAGGCCAATTTACCGATTTTTTTTTAAATTTCAATAACACCGGTGACGTATTACACGGAGACCCCACTGAGAATTGTCAGTACAAATTTGTCGGAAAACTTCTGACAATTGTGAAAAAATACTTGACAATTCCTTGTCATGACAATTTCCTTATAAAACGAAAAACAGAAAATTGTCGGGTATTTTTCTACAATTCTACAAATTGCCAAATTGTTTATGGAACAGTTTTTGACAATTATTGTCAAGTTTTAAAGTAACAAACTGTCACTTGTCGCAATTTTCAATGTTTATGAAATAGACCCAACACAAGTAGAAAGTGACCTCACCCAACTTGGAGTGCACAACTGGAGACATCTTGCTACAGACCCAGCTAGATGGAGAAGTTTTGTTGATTGAAGGTCTGGTTGACACAGGCCTGTTTAAATCCTACTAGTTTGTAGGTACTATTTTGCAAATTTATTGCTTCAATCTCTTAACAACATGCTTAGGATAACTTGTTATTTAATTCCCATAGGAAGTTATTACCAATTGGCATTTGTAACTTTTTTTAAGTCTTATAGAATATTAAAGCAGGAGTACTTTTTTAATTCAAAGCAACACTGTTAGTTCTTTAACTAAGAAGATACTTTTATAACTTACGATAAACGAATATTTCGAAAACCATAAATATTAAAACAGTTCGCATTTTAATCCTTCCTTCAATCAACCGCTGCGTTCATATGACTACATTTCCAAGTTCTACTCTTATTTTCTGTTACATCGTAAACTGATAAATTTATAACCAAAAATGCCTACACAAGTATCCCTTCAATATGAATTGAAAATCTTTTATGAATAGAACCAAGAATTTACATCGATTTTTGTGTAAATTTAGTAATTAGCATATAGAGTATTCCAATAGTTTCATTATACTCCCTAAGCGGATTTTAAACAACCTCTCTTAAAATATTTAAAGGGGAAAAAGTAATTTATGGTATTTGTGGTTCTGGTTTCTGTTTATTGTTTTCCCTCAGGTCACATCGCATAGTAACTCAAGAAGAACAATGTTCAACCACAATTATAGAAAGTTTATACTCATTTATGTATTTTCAATCTTCTTTAACACGAGTTTATAAACTTTTTGAACACAAACACTTTTCGTATTATTTTGGGAATAAATTTTAGGAAAATTTAATTTTAAAATATGGAACGAAATTTGGAGGCGATTTCCATTTCGTAATTAATGTTTCATCTCGAGGAAAAATATTTATTGTGCTTGTGTAAATGTCAGGGTTGCCATTCCACCCATATTTGGAGAAGCAGGAAAAAACATGTTTAATTTTTGAAAACCTCTGAACTGAGAGCCGATAAAGTCAAAAACTTTCCCAATATTTACTTAGATTTATTTATTATTATTTTCAATGATTACAAACATGTTAACAGAGTTTAGAGAGATCATGAGAAGCGTGTGGTCGAAGATGTTGAGAGGTTCAAAAGCACAAATGAAGTTCAATACTTTTATGAGCAGGTGAAACAAAATTCACAAGTATATAAACCTCATACCGTTAGACTGTAAAGACGGAACCATATTCAATGCTGAGGATATGGACGGACCACTTCTGCAGAGTGTATAACGGCGACGACGAACCGAATCCCGCTGTCAAGCAGGATGATCCATTAAATAAAGTCGATGAAAACAGAAAGCTAACAATCCCGTCTTCCCGACTTAGACGAAGTTAAGATTTCTATATCTAAGCTGAAGCCTAACAAAGCCACCAAATGCCTTGAATGCCGAGCTCTTCAAAGCAGCTGGAGATAATTTGGAAAGTAGCATGCACCAACTTATCTGTAAAATATGGTCGGAAGAAAGCAAGCCCGGTGAATGGAATCTCAGAATTGTTTGCCCTATACTGAAAAAGTAGAGTGCACCAACTATAGGGGAATCAGTATACTCTACACCGCTTACAAAATCTTCTCTGCCGTTATATGTGAAAGCCAATAGTCAACAATCTGATAGGTTCTTATCAGTGTAGTTTTAGGCCAGGAAAGTCCATAGTCGATCAAATATTCACATTACGGAATATTCTGAAAAAAAAAAAAAACAAGAACATCAAATTGACACCCACCATCAATTCATCGATTTCAAGACCGCATATGACAACATCTTCATGGACGAATTGTAAAGAGCCATGTCTAGTTTTGGCATACCTGACAAACTCATCCGTTTGTGCAGGATGACCATGGAAAATTCGAGCTGTTGCATTAAGATTGGGACAAACTTAACCGAACCTTTCGATGCCAAAAAAGGATTGAGACAAGGTGATGTGCTGTAATGAGATTTCTTTATAATCGTTCTTAAAAGAATAGTGCGTGCTCCAACGTCAAAACTAGAGGCATTATCTTTCAAAGTTCTGTACAATTACTGGCATATGCTGATGATATTGACATAGTCGGAAGGGCTCAGCGTGATGTCAATGGGGCTTTTGTGAGTATTGAGGCAGAAGCGGAAAAATGGGTTAAACGGTATAAGGGCACAACAAAGTGCATGCTGTCATCAAGAAATGACCTACAACAGCGAAGTCTCGGTCAAAACGTTACCATCAACAAACGTTACTTTGAGGTAGTTAAAGACTTTTTCTACCTAGGCTCATTTATGAACACAGAAATCAAGCGCTGAGATCAAACGAAGAATTATTCTACCTAACCGCTATTTCTTTGGGCTAAGAAGCAACTTAGTAGTAAAGCCCACTCTATAGAGCATCAAAAGTTCCCCTATAGACCCTCATCATCCCCATCCTGCTATATACGGTACAGAAGCTGGACTATGACAAAAGCCGATGGGTCGTTTCAGAAGAAAAGTTCATCGCTTGATCTACGGTCCCGTATGCATAGTAAGTGAGTGAAGGAGAAGATGGAATGACGAGCTGTACGGGCTGAGATGGCCGGGTCACGTAAAGCGCATGGAAACCAATGTCCCGGCCTGGAACTTCTTCGAATCCACACATACAGGACAGCGCAGTACAGAAAGGCCGCAGCACAATTGGAAAATGACCTCACCCAACTTGGAGTACGGAACTGGAGACATTTACCTAGAGACGGAGATAGATGGAGAAGTTTGCTGGGTGAGGCCCTAGTTCACACAAGATTGTAGCGCTACCTGTCAATTATCTTCAGTTTGGTCTATAGTTTAACCATGAAACAAACATCTGACAAACGAACAATGCTTGAAAATTATTAAATTCTATTATCAAAATGACTACTCTGTTAAGAAAGATAATCGTTAATTATCGATTTGGCACCGTTTCCAACAATGGGGCCTACGTAACTCCACTACGCGGAAAATTTTGTTTATGGATTAAGATGTGAAGCCTTTCAAAATACAGCTGGTGAACAAATTTTAGCCGAATTTTTTATGAATGGGCTCTTAAAAAGTTGATCGAAGATTCACTTTCACAACATTATATTCAGTGAGTGATGGTTTAATGGGGATACGTAAACAAACAAAACTGCCGTATTTTGAGTGAAAAGCATCCAAAAGTATTGCAAGAGCTACCAATGCATACAGAAAAAGCCACTGTTTGGTACACATTATGGGCTGGCAGAATCATTGGGCCGTTATTCCTCAAAGATGATGCGAATCGGAAAGCTACTGACCTCTACTCTGCGATAATAAAAAACAAATTTTTTGGCGTAAAATGGAATTTGGACGAGCTTAACATGAGGTTTCAAAAAGACAGTGTCACATTCTACAGTGAACGTGTAACAATATATTAATTTATGCTGATTCCTATATAGCGACGCACTGCACACCAATATTGAAGCATTTGTTCGTTAGATACCAGCTGATATATTAGAAAGAATATGTCAAAATTGTACCAAGCGAACAAAACCATTTGAGATACACTCGCGGCCAACAATTACATAAAGTTATCTCCAAATATTTATTCAAATAAAGATTTCATGCATTTTGTTTCATTATGTGTTTTTTTGTTTTAATTTTCAATAATGATTCTTAAAAAATCACTCGTTGTATGAAGAAAAGCTATTTTTTTTTAAATAGGAACAAAGTTCATACCAGAATTTTGGATTGCATTTGTAAATTTTTCTCCAAGAAGCTAATGAAGTAAGATACTTAAGTTTTTATATATGTAAGAATCTTGATATTTTAATCCAATAGCTTTTACATCAAATTTTGTTGTTCAATTCAAAATTCAATCCGTTAAATTTATGAATGTTCGTAACTTCGTACTACAAACCTCACACGCTTACCTCCAATTCTCAGGCAATTAAAATCTGTTCACATAAATGCCATTTCACGTTCTATTGAATAAACTTTGCTAAGATCTAAAGGGAATCAAATCAAATTGAAAGGCTTGTCACTGTCACAGTCATAGTCGTTTGTCATTTCGCAGGTTTCTTTTTACTTCCAAGTTCCCTACATGTCAAATTGTGAAGTAAGAATGTTGAACCCATAGACGTTTCGAACATACGAACCTAATCGAATTCATATGATTGAAAAAAAGGAGGGAAAGAAGACCTACTATCCTCAATTCATATAGTCAAACAATTGTACACGCAATCAATATCGGAACCGAAACAAAAAATTGAAAATTCCTTTCAACTTTTGGGTTTTTTCCAATTGTCTATGTAATTTTATATCGCCACGGAAAATCCGTGTACCTTGCCTGCCTACCGACAACTTTTCACTTGAATTTTTGGCGGTTTACTCTCATTTGACAAAAAAATAAAAATTGAAATCAAAACTGTTCAAAGGGTTACAAAACAAAAAAATAAAACTTTTTTGTTTCATCTCATCACAATCAACATGAACATCCTTTTTTAAGATGAAACAAAACAACACGATAAAGGATTGAATCCTTTCATTTTATCCATAATCAAGAATAAATCAGAAATAAATCTGTATTTACATCAAAAATCGATTCACTTGAGGATGATAAAACAATAGAAACTGAAACCTTCATCTATCCATACTGTAAGTACGTATGTAGTATGGATGTTTATGCCATAAGTTCATATCAACTTCATTTTCTATCATGGTTTTATGGGTTTTGAGAATTTTTGTGATTTGAGAAAGTAATATATTTATTACTTTATTTGAAAAACAAAAAAATACAAAATACAAAATACAAAATAAGAAAACCGAAGAAAATTGTCAGAACCATTTATGTTGACGTTGTTGAATTTATGACAGTTACGTTTTTGCTAGTCGTATATTTGAAAAACGATTTCCACTTGAGTGAGTGAGTTGAATGTTAATTTAACACCCAAGAGAGGGTTTCCATTCATATTTTTATGATAAGATGTACTTTTTTATTCGTACGTTTTTATATTTTTATATTACATTATCGAAGCTTCTGTGATGAAGGTACCAACCAATGTATGAAAAATGTGAATTCAACATTGACTGACAAGACGTATTGATATGAAAAATGAAAAGCTACATGATGCATAGGATAAATCAATCGATATAATATTATGTATACACATATGTACATATGTATGTATGCATGGCGGTAGGTAAGGTATGAAAACGAAAACCAAACGAATATATACTTTACGTTCAAGGATTACATTTTCAATTCCGAATTCAATAACGATGAATCGGAATTGAATGGCATACTTACAAGTTGTGGTATATTTTTTAAGGAAATATTATTTATCCAGTTGATGATGATGATGGTTACTATTACTATATATATACAGTACTCGCTTACATACATATATATCGCAATGAAGATTTTAAAATCTAGAGAATTCAACAAATAATATGCAACGGGATATTAAATGCATGAGCATGAAATTGGTTTTCTGGAAATGCATTTTTTCAACATCTATCTTCTTATAACTACTTCTATAGGGTGTGGCGAAAAGATTTTATTTGGCTTTGAGAAAAGACCTTGTTTGTCAGGATTTCAATCCAAATGAATACTCGAGGATGGAGAACTCTTCACATTTATATTTTTTTTGCTTTCACTTTTATTCTAATTAAAACATTTACCAAAAATAATGCTTGAATTAATTAATTAATGCAATTAGAGGACCAGAAATCGTCAAACGTATTTTTATGAACTTTTTAAAGCAGTTATGAAATAAAATGCAAGTCTGGGTCGCACGAACTTGCTCCTGTATGCAAAGAGTCTGTTTAAAAAAGTACCTATATAAGATTTAAAAATATACCTCTTAAATAAGTTTGATAAGACACCACTTACCCTAGGACAACTCATCCCGGAAATGAAAAATACTTGTAAACATACTTAACGAAAAAAAATTGTTTGTGTATTCTACTAGTTCGTTCAAAGTTTTTTCGTTTGGATAGCTTTATTTTAGTTAAATATTAGAAGAACCAGGATAGAAAGTAAATTATCTGCAGATAAGAAAGAGGAAGAACATGTATGTTTAAATTGTAAAGCAATCGTCTATTGGTTGTGTAGCTAGGAAGGTGTCTAAAACGAATAAAGAATAGTTCATCGGCGTGCTCAGCTTTATGCAGATAGATAGATAAAGACATGTTTATGATGATAATGAAGGAATGTTATTGGTAGGTAGAAGGTACTTACTACAATCCCATTACATTACTTCTTTCCTACAAGTTTTCGGCGCAAGCATGGAGTTATTACGTTTAGTTTATTTTTTCGTTAAAGTTTAAAAAAAACAAGCATACGAACAGGTGCAAGAAATTGCTATTTTGCTAATTTAGAAAATAGATCTAAAAATAATAGGTGATTATTTTCTAACTAAAACAGTTGAACATGTGTTGCTTATAGTCAGGTTCTTGTGCGTTTTGGATTTTAGTTATGAAGTGACACGTAAGCAGTAGTTGAAGAGGTTGTACGTAGTACCTATACATGTATAATGTGTATACGTTGAAAAAGTGATTCTAATAGAAAACAAATATACTCTTTCTGGCCCGTTTCTTCAACTTTTACTAAGTATTTATTCTTTTATATAGGCGAAGGCAAGGAAAATATGTGTTAAACAACCTTAAAGAATAATATTTTAAAATCATGTATACAAAGGTACCAAGATGATACTTTTTGGTAGACACTTTAAAATAGATTGAAGATTAAATATATCATACTAGCCGACCCGTGCTCGCGTTGCTTCGCAAATTGTAACCACGAACATTTTTTGAATATTAGTATTAGCATATGAAAAAATGTCTCAATGGGACTGAGCATATTTTCTACAATAATATTAATTTTAGTTTATATGTATTACTCACTGATCTTTAAAATACTCAAAAATATAATTCGAAAACATATATTACTGGCATTGGCATATACGTACCGTATCTAATTAGATTTCACACTTGAAAAAAAAAGAGTTTGTTCATGTTTGTGCATATTATAAATATTTTTTTTTTATTTTAAAGCCTCTGGATATACAATATGTATTTGCAGTTATATTACTGCGAAGAAGAAGTATGTATTGGTTGCTTTTTGAGCCTACCCTCGAAAGAGCAATATACGGCTGACCATGAGAGAAGACATTTTCCCTAAGGTCGACTCCAATAAATTTAAACGATTAACCCTGAGCCTTGTTAATAACAAAACCATTTCATTTTTTTAGTTGAAAACAGAACGAAATTTTTGTCTATTTTCTTCTTTCCTTTCTTTTATTCATACCTAGAAACGTTTTTTTGCAACCGAAAAATATAGTTTGCGGTAAAAAAAAAACAAACTTGTGTTTTTAATGTTCTCATACATCTATAGGTATGCGTGTGTAAATATCCATAGACACATTTTTTTATTCATCTGCTCATGTTCAGTGCAGTGCAACTGACTTAACTTACCCACATTTGTGTGCTCTTTTTATCGACGTCATTGTAAGTACATACCTTCTTCGAGTTATTTGTAAAGAGGAAGTGATACAAAATTGGTAATTCAAGCTATTATAATAGAACTTTTTTATTTTTAAATTGGAAGAATTATAATCTATTCACTTCCTCGAACCAGAAAAATAAAAAAGATCTAATTTTTCTTTAGATAAATCGGCATTTCATGTGCACGGCACTGTAGTTAATTAAAAATGTCCATAGTAACTTAAAAAAAAGAGCCCACACTGCTCAGCGATGTGACGATAGAATTAGAGAAACAAAAAAAATAATGTGTGTGTGTAGGTTAGTTGATGAACTACCTATACAATACAGAAAAATTGAATATGTAGGTAGGTAGGTAAGAGAAAAAACGTAAATATTAAATGGAACACATATTAAGAGAGAAAGAGCATGGCAAGAAAAGAAAATTAAAAATGTTGGAATGATAATGAAATGAAACAAAGCAGCGACCTCGCGATTGTGATGGAATCTAATTTCCTGGATAAAATAAATTCAAAAAGCTTATAATTTTATAATTTGTTTTTATTTATTTCTCAGATTGTATGTTTAACTTAGAAGTGATTTTAGGCTTAAAATTTGCACAACAATATTGACTTTATGAAGCAATGCTAATCTTTGTCGATTATTGTATAGGTTTTAAGATATGAGTGGTTGTATTAGTAAACTAATGAAAAAAAATGGGCAAAAAATGTAAAATTAATAATATTTAAGTTTGAAAAATAATTATAATTAAAAATTAAAGCCAAAAACACTCTCATAACAATATAGAAAATAATAAAATATATTTAAAATAAATCGGTTGACTACTTTCTGAGATCATGCGTTACAAACTTTAAAATGGTTTCGCTTTTATATAATAGTATAAATTCGTTTATCCGATGCAGTGGCGCTACACGGCCATCGTTGGTATTAACAATAGTTATAGTTATAAAAATACATAAATATGTACCGAATGCATTAATTTCGATAAAAGATAAGAATATTATTAAAATTTTGTCAAAATAATGCGCTCATGCATAGTTATAATAATTAAAAAAAAACTATTTTAAGACTCAAAATTTTACCTCAAAAATAAGTTTCCTTTCAAAAATTTAAATGCCATTTTATAAATCAAAAAACCCTTGATTTTTCAAATTTTTATTTTGAAAATCGTTAGAGCGGTTTTTTTTAAATTAATTTTTTATGTATACATTTTTTCAATTTTGTTCTAAAAATATTTCTGGTATGCAGTTACTAAATTATTGTAAATATACGCTCTACATTTAAATTTCGTAAAAAAATGTTGACCCGTTTTTGAGATATAGAATTTAAAAAAAAAATTCAATATTTTTTTAAAAATCCAAATAATAAAAAATTGCACTTTTGTTAATCAAATACTGTTAAGGCAATATAAGAGCTTATTCAGAAAAAAAATTAATGAAATCGGTTCATAAGTTGCTGAGAAAATTAAAAAATAAAATAACGGTTCTATGAACAGTACCTTTCCGGAGCAATACAAAAATATGGTTTTCTTATTAAAAGAAGCCAAGTTAAAAAAATTTAATTTTAGAGAAAATTAAAAAAAAATCTATCGGTTTGTTTTTGGAAATTCGAATTATGGTTTTTTGACCAAAAAAATTGTATGGGGCCACTGTAAGTTTTGATCTTAAAAAAGAAAATGAAAAAAACGCCTAATGCGAATCTGCTGAAAACCTTAACTTCCAAATTTGAACTCAATCGACCCAATGGTTTAGGCTGTAGGAGCGTGGACAGACAGACAAAACGGGACCCACTTTTTTCGACTTCTCTACCATCGTAATATCATGTTTTATTAAAACCTCGAGTTCGAAATTTTGCACGAATGCAAAACTTGCCATATATGTATGTACATTGTACATAATGTATGTAGTTCCTATATGTCGCAAGTAAAAATTGTAATTATTACTTCCAAGATCATTGCACGAAAGAATAACGTTTTTGAACTATGGTTGAATTTTTGGAAAAATTGTTAAACTAACGGTCATTTTCTTAAAGAAGTTCTAAAATAAATTTAAAACTTAATCTAGTAATTCTCGGTTTATTTTAAAGTAGAGCATTTCTATACATCTAATCATATCATGTATGTATGAACTCGGTTTTAAGTAATTTTTGAGTTCTAGGAACTTAGTTTCTAATGCGTTATTTCTGTAACTTGTTTTGACTCGAAATTCTGAAATTTTACGAAAAAAATTAATGGAATCAAAGTGAATTTTTCTAAATACAAATCTGAAGCGTTATTGTTGTATGCAACGGTGTGTGTGTGTTTGTGTGTGTGTGCAACTTGAGAGTTTCAAAGACGAAGGTGCTTCAGAGCCAGGCGACCAAAAGAGTTCAACCTGTCTACTGACCAAAAGAACAACCAAAAAAAACAAAATTTTTAGAACCAAAGAAAAAATAAAAGTAACTCCAACTATCGTTCTGTGCTTACTTATAGACTTTATTCGAACTAATGCTTGTTGTTACAAATTTGGTTCACCTTTTATACTATGAGCTGGATCTTTTACTGTTACTATTTAATTTTACAGTGATATGAAAACAAAATATTCTACATTTAATACAGTCTTGTGCAAAAAAAATGATTACAAAATTTATACGTTATTAACTTCCCATAGGAAGTTATTGTAATCGGTCCGATTTGTCGAATTGAAATTTTCGACATTTCTCGACGTTTTAAGGTCCCTAGAGTCGAAATAAAAGATTTTTAGAGAGATGTCTGTGCGAGCGTGTGTACTTTCGTTCGTACGTCCGTACGTTTAAGAAGTTTTTTTTTAAAACACGTAAACCTACAAACCTTTTAAGCAAGAAAAATCGACAGTCGGGATACAAAGTTATCAGTGTGGGTCGCATCCCAGCCTCTTTTTTCAAAATTATTTATATGAAAAAGTAAATTTTAGGATGTAAGATGAATATTATAGATGTTATAGATGTAAAGATGTAAGATGGATTTTACAAATCTACAAAAAATACTGTACTATAATATCTCGGGAACTTACGAAGGCATTGCTTTCAAAATTATTTAGTGCTATAGGAAATATCGTTTTTAACATAACGTAATCTTCTTAGCGAAATCCAATCTTCAGTTTTTTATAAGAAATACGAAATTGAAAAAAAATTCTACTAAAAACTGGTAAACAAATGTTTTTTGGACAAAAATATCTCCACAACGATGAGAACGATACTCAAATCTAGTTTAATTAATTTTTCAGCAAAATTTAAAGAGCAGCTTTGTTACAGAAACCGAAACCTACAAAAATAATTAATAATTCATATAAAAGAGGCTGGGATGCAACCCACACTGATAACTTCCCATCTGTCGATTTGTCTTGCTTAAAAGTTTATCTATATGTATCAATTTTTACCAAATTTGCGTACTATTTTTTGTAGATTTTATTTTTTATGAAAAAACAGACTGTTGGATTTTTATAATAAAAATTACTGAATATCTAGAACAATATTTTCTGTGAAATAAATAAGTTTGAAGCCAATATTTGTATTTTTTTTTAGGTTTTTATTTTTTGTAAAAAAACTGTCAATTCGATTTTTCTCAAAGTTTTTCCTAATGTTGAAAACAATATTTCTTATAAGTTAAAATAAGTTAGAAGCCATTATCTCAAATTTTTGAAAAGATATTTGAGTCGAAAATCAATTTTTACAAACTTTTGTTAAGTTTTTTTTCGGTTTTTAATTTTTTGTAGGTTTTATTTTTTTATAAAGAAACTGTCAATTAGATTTTTCTCAAAATTTTATCAGATGTCAGAAACATAATTCTTCGTTGCTCAAAATTGTTTTGGAGATGAAATCATATTTTAGTCGTAAAATTTTCGAGTTGACAAATTTTTTTTTTAGTTTTTTTGATTTATAAAAAAAAACGTTAATTGTATTTTTTTTTTCAAAAATGTATTTGTTTTGTATCACATTACAATATATAATATAAAATTTAATTCAAGTCTCTAGCGTCATTGGTTCATGAGATATTAAGATTTAACCAAAATTTTCACCTTTTTTTTAAACTACTATGGTAAAAAAAACCACAAACGCAATTTTCTTGAGAGCCCTTTCTGCATCTTTCTGCATTATTATGTGTATAACAAAATTTATTTGAAGTCGATATCTCTTCTGGTTCTTGACGTCAGACGTACGAACGTACGTACACACGCACGCACAGACATCTTTCTAAAAATCTTTTATTTCGACTCTAGGGACCTTGAAACGTCGAGAAATGTCAAAATTTTCAATTTGACAAATCGGACCCATTACAATAACTTCCTATGGGAAGTTAAAAATAGTTTTTGATTCTAGTATCTTGAGAACAAAGAAATATATTATTGGCTTCTTTTGTCTTTTATTCTACTCTTTATCTTAAAGAAAAAGGTGTTGTTAATATTTTATAGAACCTTCAATAATATTTACAGACGGGCACGAAGAGAAAGTTATCCGCGTGGTTCACATCCCAGCCTCTTTTTTCATACCTAAATGTAATGCTTTTGATAAATAAGTTTCATAATTTATTAGAATAGGTCATACATTTGAAGAAACCATTTATGGCTTCAGTTTTTAATCATCCTATTTAAGCTTTGTACTCGTAATGCTGGATGGACTCATGATGTGCTTTGGCATTAATATCATGTGGAATGTAAGTTGATATAAGCAATAATGTTATAAATAGATGAACTCAATCATCATGGCGATGAGGATATGATTCAATTATTATATTATTGATATAAACAGAATCACTATTATGTATATTGATAATTATGCAAAGCGTGATGAATTTATTTATTAAATTGGTATTTAATATTTATTGAAACGTTTATCAGTATTGCGAATTAATCCACGAAATTATTCATGTCCCTGATCAGGTCCTCCAATATGAGGAGAAAATTCAGTTCATGGCACTGAATATGATAATGAACTTAATACTGATGAACATTGTACAATGGTCGATATAAAAAAACAATTGGGTTTAGTGGAGAAACTCATTTCTGTTTAAATAGATTCATCAATAAATAAAATGTCAGTTTATGGACTAAAGACCATCCTCAAACTGTTTAGAATTTACCATTGCGACTATTTAACTGAATTACGGCTTACTAGTAGGATTATCGGTCCTTATGTTTTTCAGAATGAGGAAGCAGCTATTATTGCGGTGAATGGCAAGGGCTGAAGAATTTTTTGTTTACAAAAATTGACTAAACATCGACGACTTTAAGTTCTAATACGACTGCGAAACCTTATATAGAGGGTTATCCATTATTCGGTTTCAAAAGTAAACGTAAGTAAAACATATATAAAATATTCTTTTTCATGATAATTTCATTTTTATTATAAAGTACAAACGTTGACATAACGTGTGAAATTCTACATCATTAAAATGACCACCACGCGAATTGTTGCAAGCATCGATTCTTTTGAGGTAATTTTCGACCACCTTTTGACACATATTGGGCGGTATCTCAGCCATTACTTGACGAATGTTGGTTTTTAAGTGCTCAAGAATTAAAGGCTTATCTGCATAAACACGGTCTTTTGCGTAGCCTCACAACAAAAAGTCAAACCGCATGATCTTGGTGGCCAGTTGATATCGCCACGTGCGACGAGAAATTAGGAAATGTTTCGTGCAATAAAGCTATCTGCGCTCGAGTTGTGTGGTATGTGGCACCGTCTTGTTGAAACCACATATTTTCCAAGACGTATTCTTCAATAGCAGACAAAAAAAAAGTCTGTTATCATATGATCATAACGCTCCAATTTGACGGTGATAGTAGTTCCATCGTCGTTTTCGAAAAAGTAAGGTCCAAATACACCTCCCGACCAAAGAACGCACCAAACAGTGACTTTTTGTGGATTAAATGGCCTCTCTTTAATTACTTGAGGAATCTCGGAACCCCAAATACGACAATTTTGTTTATTAACATACCCACCGACTTAAAAATGTGCTTCGTCGCTGAAGAAAATTTTGTTCTTAAAATCGCCGTCCACCGCCTGTTGTTCAAGCACCCATTTGATGTATCTACGACGACGTTCGTTGTGAATGGTCAGCTGGCTTCAGTTGTTGTGTGAGATGTAGGTGTATATCCAAATGCAAAACACGCCATAATGTGCCGTAAGACGGTCCTAGTTCCTGAGAACGACGAGCAATTGACAAATTCGGGTCTCCGGAAAAACTTTCACTTACAGCAGCGATATTTTCAAGGGTATATGAGCGAAACGATGATGCGCAGTTCTCACAATATCTGTAACTAATCCAGTCTCTTTAAATTTCTTCACAATTTTGTCAATTGCTTGCGTTGTTGTGGGACGATTATGTTAACCATAATTTTTAACAATTTGTTTGCGTTGTGCAATAGTTAAACGATCCATTTTTATAAATGTTAGACTTTCAATTGACAAAAACAAAATTTGTTTAACAACTTAGTTTGACAGATGTTGAATTCCAGCCCCATACTTTTGAAACCTCAAAATGAATAACCTGTTACAAAGCGACAATTTTCTGTCCAGAAGTGGTTCTATTAGTTGGCTCTCTGCTTTTTCGACTGAACGGGTCTCGATTAGTTTGTGTGAGTCTCTATCAAGCCATTGGCTTATGCTTACTATCTTAAAACTGTTGAAGCATTGGATATCAATTTTCAAGCTTCCATATTGGAACCATACGGCAAGACGTACAGATTAAAGTAATGAGAAATTAGGCTTAGCAAATGGACTATCCATAAAAAGGTATTGCATTCGGTCCAATTTATCAAATTGAAACTTTGTACATTTCTCGAAATTTCAAGAACCCTAGAACATAAGGCAAAGGTTTTTGGAAATATGTTTGTGTACGGGGTACCTTTTTGTATTTAATTCAAAATTATTTAATTCTTCACAAAATAATCTTCAAAAAATACAATGTACTTGAAATTGGAAAAAAATTAAGAAAAAAAACAAAATTAAAAAAGGCTGGGATGCGAACCGTCTGTCGATTTGTTTTGCTAAAAAGTTGTCATTTGAATTATTCTTAACAAAATAAAAATTACCAACAATATTTTGCATATAATGAAATAGTTTGAATTAAAAATAAAACAAAGAAAACCAATTTTTACCAATTTTAGTAGCGTTTTTAAAAAAATTTGTATTTCTTATACAAACAAATACAAATAGGATGAATGAAATTAACTTGAAGTCAATATCTTATATTGTTCACGAGATATCAAGAACTGCACATCAATTTTTATCAATTTTGTGTACTATTTTTTGTAGATTTTAATTTTTTATGAAAAAGCGTACTATTGGATCTTTTATAAAAAATTTACTGAATGTCGAAAACAATATTTTCTATGAGATAAAATAAGTTTGAAGAGAATATTTTTTATTTTTGAAAAGAAAGGTTTATATTCTTTGTAAGAAAACTGTCAATTCGATTTTTCTCAAAGTTTTACTGAATGTTTAAAACAATATTTCTTATAAAACTAAATTATTTTTAAGCCATGTCTCAAATTTTTGAAAAAAAAAAATTGAGTCGAAAATCATCTTTTTCCAACTTTTAGTAATGTTTCTTTAGGTTTTTATTTTTTATAAAAAAAAAACTGTAAATTCGATTTACTTATAATTTTACCGAACAATTTTTTTTATAAAATAAAATTAATTTAAAGCCAATATCTCAAATTTTTGAAAAGATATTTGAGTCGAAAATCAATTTTTACTAACTTTTAGTAATTTTTGTTTAGGTTTTTATTTTTTGTTCAAAAACTGTCAATTCGATTTTTCTCAAAAATTTATCGAATGTTGAAAACAATATTTCTTATAAGACAAAATAAGTTTGAAGCCAAAATCTTAAATTTTTGAAAAGATATTTTACCAGATGTCAAAAACGTTATTCTTCGTTGCACAAAATTATTTTGGAGATAGAATCAATATTTTTTGTATTCCCTTTATTAAATTTTTTTCTAAAAATATATTTGTTTGGTATCACGTTACAATATATAATTTAAAATTTAATTCAAGCCTCTAACGTTATTGGTTCGTGAGATATTTTGAGTTAACCAAAATTTGTTGAGTCCTTTCCGCATTATTGTCTGTATAACAAAACTTATTTAAAGTCGATATCTCTACTGGTTCTTTAGCTATGGACGACGAAAAAAACTTCTTAAACGTACGGACGTACGAACGAAAGTACACACGCTCGCACAGACATCTCTCTAAAAATCTTTTATTTAGACTCTAGGGAACTTGAAACGTCGAGAAATGTCAAAATTTTCAATTCGACAAATTTCAATAACTTCCTATGGAAAGTTAAAAATGATTTTCGACTCTAATATCTTGAGAACAAAGAACGGTATAGAAAACTTACAGAAAACTTTGTTGATGTAGAAGTATCGGCCAGACAGGCACCAATGGCAAGTTTTCAGAGTGTGGGTCGCATTCCAGCCTCTATTCATTTCGAGTTCTCAAGCTCTTAAAAAAGCACCCATTTTTAAAATAAATTGTATATGTATGTATTCTGGAGAATTAACTGCAAGTAAAACAGAAATACATTTTTTTTAAATGTAAGACCGCAATAACATTGCAAAAATTCAAGAGAAACGACAAATATTTACTTTGGTAAAACTTTACTGCATTTGATGTAAAAGTCTTGAAGAACAAAAAATGTACAATGTACATACATACATACAATATACATACATATGTATGTACAATTTGTAGTATTTATTATTTTTAATATGTTCTTCTATCGAACTGTCAGGACACAACCTAAAAGGTAGTCAAATATTTTCCAAAGCACGAAATTTTATCCCGAATTCCATAACATTGTTGATCCCTTTTATGTTTACCAAATGTGACTTCACAGGTTTTCCTATACAGCATATTTATCGTCGGCGTCGGCATCATCAGTAGACTTTGTACTATCACAAATTGAAAATTTCACAGAAAAAAATAAAAGTTCCTGGTAAAGGGCCTCAGTTTTATTATTTTTGAATTCTTGGAGTTGTACGAAATTTGTTTATCAATATTTTCTCCGACGAATATTGAGTTATACCACAGAATAGAATTATGCAATGGAGTGACATTACTGGAAAATGTTTTAAAAAATTTAATTTTCGATGTCAAGTAGACTTGACGTAGACTCCAAAAAATATCAGATCTCTCAAGTCATAAGGTACTTTATGTATAGATAATACTGCAGAAATGAGATTCGCAATTAAGCTCGTGTTCACATTTTCCACAAAACACAATTTTGTTTATAAATTATTACGTTAGATTTTGTTGTGCATGTTCTGGAATTTTTTGATCAAAAGGTATAAAGTCGCATAAATCCTTATGAATTTTTTCTGTCATTCCAAAAAGTTCTTAAGGGTGTCGTTGGAAAATATTAATAAAAATACGTTTTATTCACCTTCTATCTTCATATAATGAAGTCTGAGAAATTTTAGGTCGATTCATTCTTACATGTATTAAAAATTATTTTGATTATTCCATTTCACAGCACACACTCTATTAAATTTCTATCTCGACTACGAGTATGTAGAATATAATATTTAATACTGTATAAATAAATCGAGTGACATTCTTGATGGATTTCCCAAATATCTCGAGGCAAAAGAATTTAATGACCCATATGTCATTCTGTCAAACACAAAAATAAATGTATTGTTTTGTTAAGCACACCATTTGTGATACCTCAAAGGCATGGCGTAGTAATACCTTTCTGAGAAATTAATAAAAGTAGTGTTAAGTAAATAAAGGGTGTTACATAATTCATGTAAAATAAAACTATAATGAATATACGATTTTCTTTCCTTTAGAAAATTCACTGCAAAGAATTACAATGGTACAAAGGGCGTATACGTACTTTTGAATTTAATTTATTTCAGACTTCACGTTAATTATGTAAGTTTTGTAATTGAAAAGAAGTTATTGCAATAATTTAAACGGTGCACTGAGTGTATACACACTATTTAACTTAATTTATTTCAGATTTCACCTTTTTTATACTTGTGATCTATAGAAACTGTAGTGACAAGTTTTGCATTCGTAAAACATTTCTAACTCGAGATTTTGATAACATTTCGAGAAGTCGAAATTAGTTAGTCCCACGATTCCATCTGTCTTACAATCTCAACCAGTGTGTCGATTTGGTTTTCCACTAAGAAATCAAGGTTTTAAGCAGATTCACGTAAGGTGTTTTTTTTCCTTTTTTTAAACAACATTTTTTTGCAAGAAATCGAACATTCAGTTTTCCTGAAAAACGGACCGATACATTTTTCAGTTCAAAAGTTATTCCATAAGTAAAATCCAGAATTGAAGCAAAAGCTAATCTTTTCGATTAACATGTCGTGAATTTTTTTAAGCCATTCGCAGAAAATACAAATTCAGATACCTTGAAGTTTATTGATATCAGGTGGGTTGGGGTCAAAATACTGTATGTAGAAAATACTGCAATTCAAAATTCTGTATTTCAAAATTCCATACATCAAAATGCTGTAACTATGTTGAAAAATAAGAATCGTTTTGATAATGTAAAAAAGTGCGCACTTGACAATACAGCATTTTGATATACAGTTTTTTAAATTTAAAGCATTTTAAAGTTCAGAATATTAACCATACAGTATTATGCCGAATTTTGACCATTACTTAACTTTACAGCATTCAAAACCGCTCCCATATCAGGCTTGTAATAGAATGCAATCTTTAGGGAATCCAATCTTTTACAACTTCAATATAAAGATTGCATTCATATAATTCATCGAAAGATTTAAACTTTAAATTTGTACCTTGAAAATATTGCAATAATTTGTTCTCCAAATATTTGAATGCGATAATTTCAGAATTCATGCATTTTTGTGCATTCCTTAGAAGTCTTTGCATTCTTTTAATGTCTTTGCATTTTTTTAAGAATTTTCACTTTATGCAGTCTTAAGTGAAATTTCATTACATTCCATTTCGAAATACCGCTTATACCAATAATTAGAAAACAAATTGTTTAAAGCTAATATCTACAATTGTTTGATAAGACATTCGAGATGAAAATTAATTTTTACCAACTTTTAGTCGTCTTATTTAAGGTTTGTATTTTAAAAGAAATGTCAATTCGTTGATGCATAAGATTATTTTGTAGGCGAAATAATTTTTTTCGCAAAATATTCGAGTAGACATATGAACACTTCGTATCACAAGAATAGGGCCAAGCTTTTTAACTTCCCATAGGAAGTTATTGTAATGAGTCCGATTTGTCGAATTAAAAATTTTGACATTTCTCGACGACGACGTTTCAAGGTCCCTAGAGTCGAAATAAAAGATTTTTAGAAAGATGTCTGTGCGTGCGTGTGTCCGTACGTTCGCGACGTCCGTACGTTTGCGACGTCCGTACGTTCGCGACGTTTTTTTCGTCGTCCATAGCTCAAGAACCAGAAGAGATATCAGAGATATATTCGAGAGAGAGATATTTTCGACTCAAATATCTTTTCAAATTTTTATGATATTGGCTTTCAACTACTTTTATCTTTCAAAAAATATTGTTGTCAACATTCAGTAAAACTTTCAAAAAAATCGAATTGACAGTTTTTTTTACAAAAAAATTAAGAACTGAAAAAAAAATTTAACAAAAGTTGGTAAAAATTGATTTTCGACTCAAATATCTTTTCAAAACTTTGAGATATTGGCTATAAACTACCTTAATCTTTCAAAAAATACTGTTGTCAACATTCAATAAAATTTTGAAAAAATCGAATTGACAGTTTTTGTACAAAAAATTAAAAACCTAAAACAAATTTAACAAATGTTGGTAAAAATTGATTTTCGATTCAAATATCTTTTCTAAAATTTGAGATTATGGCTTCTAAGTTCTAACTAATTTTAACTTATAAGAAATATTGTTTTCACCATTAGGAAAAATTTTGAGAAAAATCGAATTGACAGTTTTTCTTACAAAAAATAAAAACCTAAAAAAAATGTATAAAAGGTGGTAAAAATTGATTTTCGACTCAAATATCTTTTCAAAAATTACAAATATTGGTTTCAAACTTATTTTAATTCACAGAAAATATTGTTTTCGATATTCAGTAATTTTCTTATAAAAATCCAACAGTCCGTTTTTTCATAAAAAAAATAAAATCTACAAAAAATAGTACGCAAATTTGGTAAAAATTGATAAATATAGACAAACTTTTAAGAAAGCCAAATCGATAGACGGGATGAGAAGTTATCAGTGTGGGTTGCATCTAAGCCTCTTTTTTCGTTTTCTATTTGCCGATATTTCTTAAACAATTAGGTTTTTTGGAAACACCCAATGTGGAATGAATGAATATTGCAAACAAAAATTTTGGATTAAGTTAATAAATAAAAGTTTTTTGGCGGTTTTTCCGAAGAAGGTCATAAAAAGTACCTGTTTCTTTCTATCACATGAATAGGGGCAAGATCTAAATTAACATATCAGCGTATTTAAATCACATAAAAGGATTCTCTGTTTATTTGGGAGCTTAGTACGAGTATTAATTCGATCGAATCAAGAAGTATGGATAGGGGTCTAAACAAGGAGGAAATAGGCCAAATTCGAGCTTACCGGGATCTCGGCAAAGCCATCCATTTTATAGCCAGCAAAATTAGAAGAAGTTCAAATGTTATATACAACTACCTCAAGGACTCAGAGAGGTATGTAAAAACCACAAAGGAAGAGTCAATCATTTTAGAAAAAGCGGGCGATAGTGAGAGCTGCTTCAAATTCAAGGCTTTCTATTAGTAAATTCAAAGCAGAAGCTGGGGTAAATGCTAGTAGATCGACTGTTGTTCGAGTGATACAGAAGGCAAACCATATACGACACCAAAAAAATGAAAAAAAAAACTACCATAGAATGCTGCACGCGACCCGAGTCGAAATTTTGGCCCTATTTTCGTCCCCAAAATTCAGGTTCTCTGAGGTTCAAAGAGATTCCTCATTTGAACCTAATAGTGGCAGTTATCGGACAAAATACGAAGTTTAGGATCAAATGAGGACGACAGCCAAAAGCCTCAAATGAACCTCTTTCATCTTGACCATAGCTTTTTTCTTTGTTCATTTACTCTCTCTCTCTTTCTTTCTCTGATACCACTTCATTATACTCGCTCTCACTTTTTATCTTATTTTCTTTTCTCTCTCTCTCGCTCTCGCTCTCCCTCTCTCTCTCTTTCTCTCTTTCCTACTTGCTTTTCCCTTTCTCTCTCACTCTCTTTCATTTTATTAGAAATCTTTTTAAAATAAAATAATTTATGTTTTAATTTTATCCTTTTTTTTATTCATTAAACAAAACAGTTTTTATTAACATAAGTGATTAATAATTTGAAAGTAATAATTCTTCGTCGAAATCGTATTGTTCGTCGTCGTTGGTGTCGTCGACTTTACTAGCTCCATCGTTACCATTTTCACTATCACTAGCTCTATCCTTGTCATTTCCACCATCATTGTTGTCATTGTCATTATCTGTTGTGACAACAACAGTGACAAAAAAAAAGCAACTACACGAACAGGTAGGCTTATTAAGTATGAAAATAGGACGATATCTATTTTCTATCGTTGATAAACCTTCATTTAGTACGAAATGAGGTTCACAAAATATGTGTAGAAAAACGGAAAGAATTCTAAAGATTCATGTAGGACGAAATGAGGACGATGAAAAATCGTTTAGGATGATATGAGGTTCATTTTGCTGTATGTAGGAGCAAATGAGGAGAAAAGATCCTTTTTAGAATCAGAATAGGGCCAAAATTTCGACTCGGGAAGAGCCAACGCCTTAATTTTGCAACAAATCACAGTAGGTGAAATCCAGCTTGGGACAGTGGAGCTGGATTTTAAAAGCTCTAAAATGACCGCAATCACTTAAAAATCGGTTCTGGAACGAGCTTTTCCACAGTTTTCTAAAATATTTGGTGGACAACGATGGGACTTTCCAAAAAGATAATACATCAATACATAACGCACGGACAACAAAAGCCTGGATACAGGGGCAAAATCTGAACCTATTACCATGGCCCTCATATTCTTCTGACTTGAACATCATGCCAAACGTGTAGGGATGGCTTTCAAGAAAAGTTTACAAAAGAGAACGGTACTACCAAAAAACCGCAAAAAGTTTTGAAGCCATAAAAAGGTCTTGGGCCCAAATTTCGCTCAATTATCTGACAGCACTCTATGAATCCTTACACCACAGGTTAGTTGAAGTAATTTAGAAATCAGGTGGCAGCATGCATTATACTAAAAATTATTTTAATCCATTCAAAAAAAACATAAGATTTTTTGTTATTTTCTTAATTTTCAAGTTAATTTAGATCTTGTTCCTATTCATGTGACACAAAAAACCAAGTACTTTTTATGACCTTCTTCAGAAAAACAGCAGAAATATCGGCAAATACAAAACGAAAAAAGCTTGTCATTATCCATGTGACACGAAGAGTATATGATGTTAGCTGATATTTTCAAGATATCACATCAAATGGTTATAACGTCTCAATGAAAATTAAAATGTTATCGCCAGCAATTTTGTTTCGACATATATATTGTTGGGTCAACCAAATTTTTCACTTTTTTAAATTTATATGTAGTAAAAAAGAGGCTGGAATGTGACCCATTTTGATAACTCCCCACCGTGTTCATCTGTCGATTTTTCTTAAACAAAGTATTAATAACAATATTTTGTGTAAGCCAACAAAATTTAAAGTCAAAATCTTTCTTTGTTTTCATAATACTTGAGTCGAAAACGATTTTTTATCAGTTTTTTGTTGATTTTGTTGACAGACTTCGTCCTGTCATAAAGATTTGTTAATTGGCAGTTTTTGTTCCTACGTATTTTATAGTCGTGGCTAAACATTTTCCTGAACAGAACCGTGAATAAAAAATTATTAAATGAAACATATACCTATAACGATTTAAAAGTTAATAATCGCTTTATTAATAAAACAGAAATTAGTTTTATTATCATTGTAGTGCTTTGTGATATACGATGTTTTTTGTTTGATTACTTGGCGCATAGACAAACAAATCTGATGGTTTTCCAACACGGGAACAGGCAACATACAATTGACCATGTGAGAAACATGGGTCTTCTAGATTAATACCACAAACACTTAATGATTGCCCCTGGGACTTGTTTATGGTCATAGCAAAAGCAAGCCGCACTGGAAACTGTAGTCGTTTAAACTCCAATGGCACATCAGTCGGAATCATTGGGATGCGCTGTATAAGAACATATTCTCCTTTATACTTTCCTCTTCTATCACGTTGTTTAATAATTTTTGTATCGCTAACCGTGTACCGTTGCAAAAACGCGGTTGGTTGATATTTCACAACACTATAACTATTGATCCAACCTTTAATTGAAATTGTGAGGTGGCAATCCTGGCAAATCCAGCGAGTTTAAAAATTCCGGTGGATAATTGACTACATCATCTTGGTTAGTAGCCAAATCAACTGATTTATGTATCCTCGATTAGCCTGTAATTTGTTGTTGAATTTTGAAATTCAATTCATTTACATCAATGTTTTTTGCAGCCAATATAGCTTGTTCGCTAAACCAATCATGGTTTCTGTAATTTTGAGAAACATCTGGAAACACCTTCTGAATAAGTTCGCCTTTTGATTGCGTTTACTGACAAAAACTTTGAGGAAAGTTAATGCAGCCAGTCAACATGTCTGTAGGAAATTTGCCATTACCATTGTCAATGACTTGTTTAGAGAATATGTTTCGAGATTGGTCATTTTGCAACTCAACACGCATATTCTTGCTTAAATAAAGCACTTTGACATGTTTCCACAAATTGGAGGGCTTTAGTCATGCATTGAATCACTGGCAATGTTTGACGAAAATCTCCTTTTAATACTAAAATCATTTGCACCACCAAATATGATATTATTGCTTCGTAGATCTTTTAAGGTTCTGTCTAAAGCCTCCAAAGATTTTGTATGTGCCATCGTACATTCATCCCAAACAATCAATTTACATTTCTGCAAAAACCTTTGCCATTGCAGAGTTCTTCGAAATGTTGCGGTTGGAGTTTCATTGCTTTGCATATTTAATGGCAATTTTAGTGCTGAATGGGCTGTTCGACCACCTTCAAGACAAAGTTGCTGCGATTCCCGACGAAGCGAGTGCAAGTGCAATTTATTTTGTGAGCGAATTGTTGCTAATATTATTGAAATCAAAAAAGTTTTTCCTGCACCACCAGGTGCATCTAAGAAGTAAATCCCTCCAGTTTCAACATTTGTTATTTTCATAAGAGTATCAAATACATACGTCTGTTGTTCAATCAACAGTGGAATATTTGTTTGAATTAATTCTTTCAATGTGTTGAGATCAGACAGTTTTTCTCGATGCAACTCTTGGTTAAAAGCATCATGCATTGAACGATTGGGCGCGGTCAGGCCTAATTGAATTAATAGTTTGTTTGACATCATCAAGCACATGTCCTCATTTAAAATCAATGCTTTATTGTAAATTTCTTCACTGATTTGTATTTTTGGGTTTCCCATTCTATTCCGTATTTGATGCAAAATAATATCACACATATAATCTTTGTACTTGATCCAGAAATGAATTGGGTTTGATGGGAAGCATGTAGATATGATTATAGAAAACAATGTTCGTATTTGATGAGCGTGTGATGAGATTACAGCATCATTGAGAGTTTGATACCAATGAGCGTAATTTTCTAGCAATTGCAAACGTTGACAGGCTTCTCTGTAGGATCCACACAATTCACCATCAATATAGTTCGTAAATGTTGGATGATCAAACTTAAATAATATTTGATCTTAAAAATTATATACATATTTAGTTGTAACTAATATCTATCAATAAACATCTTAACTTAAGTCATAGGAAATTTTGTTCGCTTAAATAATTATGAATAACTGCTATAATACATACCTTGAAAGTCGGCATTAAATTTTTCCGAACTACATTTGTTGCCCCAAATGAAGTCATTTGAAAACAATTGTTATAGTGTTGGATATGTGTCAAAAAGTGTATGGAATCTGTTCCTTTTCCTGAAACCAATGAGTACAATGGCTCTGGTGGTGGATGCAATGGTATCAATTATTTCACTTTACCATTTGCGCAACACAATCCATTAGCTTCGTTTTTGTATTTCAATGCCTTACAGTGTGAGCAAACCGAGTTCATAGAACCAATAACAACACATTGGTAGTTACTGTAGTCAATTAACACATCGTAACTGAAAGCAGCTCGGTTCAAACTTTAGCGATCATTAGTTGAATGTCGCGCTCGTGCTTCACGCGTTTGTGATATCCGAATTCTTTTACGTTCAATTTGGTCTTCACATTCTTGTGCAGTACGATTAGATCGGTAATTAGCTTGTTTTGTAGCAGTTCGGGTTCTTCTACCTAAATTGCTTCGTCTTATAGGAGGCATATCAAATATAAATTATTTTGTCACTAAACACTAACTAAACAACACTATCACTGCACAAAACACGATATACGGATTTGTTTCAGCCCTTTATCAGTTGACAAAACCAAACTCAGTAGAAAAGGTAACAGAAAATCCAAGAAAAACAACAGCAAATCGACATCAACACTTTTTTCTTCTTTTTTTTTTTAAATTTGATATGACTTGAAGTAAAAATCTTTAAGCTGACTACGTTTTAGTTAGAAAACATTTGTATGGGAAAAAGAAAAGGGCTGTTTTTATGGTTTTTCCGGCAATAATTGGAATTTTTCTCGCCGTAAAAACCATCCTTGAACTTCAACGAACATTTAAAAAAAAGAATTGGCCAAATTGGTCCAGGCGTTGTTGAGTTATGCGCTTACCAACACATTTTGCGATTCATTTTTATATATAAGACTAGCTGACCCGACAAACGTTGTGTTGTCATATAAATAATTTCTAGAGAATATTTTGCTAGAAATAAATAACTTATTGTAAGTGTGTAAGGATGTGGTATACCTATATAAGTGGGAGAGGTATAGAGCACTATAAAAGGTGATAAAATATTAAAATAAAAAATCACCAAACAAATTTTTTAATTTATTAGAATCAATTCTTTAAAATTATATACATATCGCTAATATAGGACTGTACCTGTACTACAAAAGAACAATATTAATCCCTTTATGCAATAGAGGGAAAAATATTTTGTGGTATCACATCTTTCGCCAATATAAACAAACTGGATGGTTTGCCCACTTGAGGTCACGCCACGTATAATTGTCCGTGTGAAAAACATGAAGTGCTCAAAAAATGTTAGCCGCAGACAGACATCGTTTGGCCTTGAGACTTATTGATAGTTATAGCAAATGTCAATAATTGGAAATTGAAGGCGTTTAAATTCAATGGGCACATCTGTGGAATCGGAATTTGCCATTTAGAATTATGGCTTCGATAACATTTTTAATTACTAATCGCGTGCTGTAGCATAACCGTGGTGGGTTCAAATGACAAAAAAAAAAACGATCGGAGATCCAACCTTCAGTTGTAAATTTTGCGGTGGCATGCCTGGTAAATCTAATGAGTTCAAAAACTCAGCTTGATAATTTACAGCTTCGGTAGCATCACAAACTGCACCAATACATTTGTATGATCCCAAGTCTAATGGTAACAAATGTTGTATCTTGAGATTTAATTCGTTGACATCCACATTTTTTGCTGCTAAAATTGCTCTTTCTGCCGGCCATATTTTTTCTGTATATCGGGAAATATCTGGTCAATGAGATTATCTGTGAATCAATAATCTAGCAGAAATCGACCAGTAATTTTATGCATCCAGTTTCATCTGTAGTAACTTTTCCGTCGCCTATATCTATCAACAGTTGTTTTTAGAATGTTTCAGCGGATGTATCTTAAAGCATTTGAGCACGCATATGTACTTTCAGTTGCGAAGATTTTAAGGACGCGTTGATCTCATCAGCTTACGTTGAACGTGGAATAACGGGAAGTGTTTGTCACAAACCAACTGAAAGGAGTAACAGAGTGCCGCCAAATAGTCTATCATTGTTTTTTATATCTTTCATTGTCCTGTTCAAGCGAATGTTTGTGTGCCATAGTGCATTCATCCCAGAAAATAATTTTACACTGTTTTAGCAAGAATTAGCGAAATAAGGAATGTTTTGCCAGTTCCACCTGGTACATCGAAAAAAAGAATCCACCTTGTCTTGCCAAAGCTGCGAGCATGATGTGGTCATAAATGGTTCTTTGTTCTTCATTCATTAGTGGGACATTTCGAGCAACAATCGCTGCCATTTTTTTTTTTTTTTTTTTTGGTTGGTGAATGCATACCGAAGTGACTGAGTGGTAAGTTGGCAATGATAATGCAAAGATCCTCAATAGCAATCAATGCTTCATTGTATATAGCGTCACTGAATACTATCGTAAGATCGTTGCACCGTGTACGATGTTGATGCAATTAAACCATAACACTTAGGAATATAAAAATTAGATAAAAACCTATTCTCAGACCTACCGAATATATATGCAAAATTTCATTGAAATTGGTTAAGCCGTTTCGGAGGAGTATGGCCACTAACACTGTGACAGGAATATTTTATATATTAGAGATAAGAAAACTGATAGTTGGATTTTTCTTAAAATTTTAATATAATATTTAAAAAATATTTTTTTATAAGACAAAATAATTTTGAAAGCAATATTTTAAATTTTTGAAAAGATATTTGAATCAAAATTTAATTTTTAGAAAACTCAAGTAGTTCTAGGTTCTTGTTTTTTTTTTTATAAAACCATGACTTTCATTTTTCTCAATTTTACCCGATGTTACAAATGTATAAAGTCACTTAAATGTGTAAAATTTAATCATTTTAAATTATACATTTCAAGAAGACACATATGTATGTATTTTTGTTCCATATAGACACATGCCCATGCCCACTCCCTTTTTGTAACGCTCCTGTTGGTTTATTATCCTGCTGCAAGGTAAATCAATACATATAATTTTCCTAATAGTAAGGACAAAGTAAAGTATTCAAATTCTGACATAATACTCGCATGTAGATTTCCTGTTCTACGTATTTTGTTGAATTTATATATCTGGCTTCTAGGCTTTTACTTTCTTTTTTCATTTTGCAAAAATCCAAAAGCATGAACGAAACTTTATTCAAATTAAACCGCCAGAGGGCCTGATGTGTGTCTAACATCCTATAGGTCTGTAAAAATAAAAATAAAAAAGGAACATCAATGGAAACGTAATGTTGATTTTAGCAAATCAAACAATCCTTGAATACTGCAAATATGATGTACATATAACGAAAGGATTATTGCATTGGAATATTCGTTAACGATGGAAGTTTTGTTATCTAAGCATCGACATATTGTGTGTATGGATAGGTATTTCCAATCTGAATAGGCATAATAATATCATTTGAGCAACACGAATTAGCTAAAGGGGTAATGTTTCATAGCTCGAGAGATATTATATACATGATAAGTTCAAACGTACAAAAAGAACAACAAAAATCCTTATATCACTCAGAGAGCATTTAACATCATTTAATGTTCATAAATTAATAATGCTTGTAATTACTCGATATTGTAGTTTAGGTCTCTTTATAACATGATAAGGGTTGTAAATGAAGGTTTAGATTAATGACAAGGTTTCTGAATTTCTAAAATTATCTCTGACTTGGAACTAAGGTTGTCACTAATGAGTCATTTGCTGCTATATCTAGATTTTTTGATTTTTCACCAAGGATTTTAGAACTTTTGGTTGAAAATGTGTTAAAATTAGTTTAAATCATTTTATTTAGCAGATATTTAACCTGAAGTTTAAATACGTTGAGATATGTATTAAAGAAATTCAGGATATTGAGAAAGTTTCCAACACAATTTATTAAAATTTTTGTTTTATTATTAATTTTTCTTTAAATTAAATTCGCATTTAAACATTCGTTTTTGTTTTCAATTCAATACTGTCTCTTGTTGAAGAGTTGAATAAATCTATTATCATTGGATTCTAGGAAAATGTTTTGTTCTTTGTGTCATTCAATAACAAAAATATATATTAATAAAAAAGAAACGTAAACAAACATTAAGAATAGAAGAATTCAGTTTCAACGGAAATTTAATATTGATACTTCTGAGAAATAAATGATTCTGTTCTACTATAGAAAAACTGTAATAACTAAGTAATGGGTGATTTTTTTTGAGGTTAGGATTTTCATGCATTAGTATTTGACAGATCACGCGGGATTTCAGACATGGTGTCAAAGAGAAAGATGCTCAGTATGCTTTGACATTTCATCACGAATAGACTTACTAACGAGCAACGCTTAGAAATCATTGAATTTTATTACCAAAATCAGTGTTCGGTTCGAAATGTGTTTATCGACAAATTTTGTTCAGCGATGAGGCTCATTTCTGGTTGAATGGCTACGTAAATAAGCAAAATTGCCGCATTTGGAGTGAAGAGCAACCAGAAGCCGTTCAAGAACTGCCCATGCATCCCGAAAAATGCACTGTTTGGTGTGGTTTGTACGCTGGTGGAATCATTGGACCGTACTTTTCAAAGATGCTGTTGGACGCAACGTTACGGTGAATGGCGATCGCTATCGTTCAATGCTTACAAACTTTTTGTTGCCAAAAATGGAAAAACTGAACTTGGTTGACATGTGGTTTCAACAAAATGGCGCTACATGCCACACAGCTCGCGATTCTATGGCCATTTTGAGGGAAAACTTCGGAGAACAATTCATCTCAAGGAATGGACCGGTAAGTTGGCCACCAAGATCATGCGATTTGACGCCTTTAGACTATTTTTTGTGGGGCTACGTCAAGTCAAAAGTCTACACAAATAAGCCAGCAACTATTCCAGCTTTGGAAGACAACATTTCCGAAGAAATTCGGGCTATTCCGGCCGAAATGCTCGAAAAAGTTACCCAAAATTGGACTTTCCGAATGGACCACCTAAGACGCAGCCGCGGTCAACATTTAAATGAAATTATCTTCAAAAAGTAAATGTCATGGACCAATCTAACGTTTCAAATAAAGAATCGATGAGATTTTGCAAATTTTATGCGTTTTTTTTTTTTAAGTTCTCAAGCTCTTAAAAAATCACCCGATAGAATTATTTCAAAAGCTGTCTGGTTTTTGAATTTCAATATTCTTATTTCTATTGAAATTTTTCTTTTGAAAACTAAAAGTTAAAGTTAAAAATGTATTGAAAATAATACTGGAGTACTCTGATACTGTCAGGTGACTTGAAATACAAGCCCACTGCATTTTACTTGATGAAATACTAATTGATTTCCTTTTTAAAAACCAGGACATGCTTGTATAATTTTAATTAATTTCATCATGTTGAATGTCATTAATTGTAAGGATAAAGAGTAAAGAAGAGTAAGGAGTAAAGGGCCGAATTGACCACCTTGGGGAACACCAGAATTGGCTGGAATAGGATTGGAATAAGCGAATCTAAATCGGACATAATAATAACGATTATTAAGGTAAGACGTAATACATCTTATACATTTCTAGAAAAGAGGTTCAAAACCTATGAAGGAGAGTTTGAAGACTTTAAGTTTATGAGAAATTTTGTCAAATGCTTTGCTGAAGGCAGTGCAGACCATATCAACTTCATTCTCGTTTTCTAAGGCTCTAAGAGTGAATAAAACGAACTCTGCAAGATTTGTAGTGGTAGATCTATTTTAAAGAAGCCATGCTATGCTGGGGTAGTTAGAGAGCTGCAACAGTAACTGAGGAATTCATATAGAATGCTTTCAAAAATGTTTGGGATATAAGAAGGTTTAGCAATTGTTCAATAGTTTATCACCTCTCCTTTCGGTCCCTTCTTGTGAATTGGAGTTATAAAAGATGTTTTTCATATTTAAGAAAATTTTCATTGAAAAAATTTAAATTTAAGATAGAGGAGTTGAAAGAGAAGAGGAACATTTTTTAAGGAAAATGGCAGGAAGGCTATCAGGGCACGGAGTGAACTCATCATTAAGTGGAGAAAATTTGTTTTCAATGGCTGATGGAGAAATGCAAACGGTTAAGAAAGGACCCAACGAAGAATTCGGTAACTACTCAAAATAGCTCCTGTCTGGTGTAAAATAAAATTATGAGTATGAATTCCTTAAATATAATGCAAAGCATTGGAAGTTTCATTATTGAAGGACAAGGAGGATGGATAGCCACCTCACTTTCTTTTGTGATTAACGAACTTAAAGATGGAGTTGGGATCGTTCATTGATAAGGTTAGCTTGAGTTTTATGCAAATATTCTTGGTAGAGAGAATTGTAAGGAATTGAATTGATAGACACTAAAGTCTTTAGAGTAGTCAGTTGGGCATTGAGAGCGTTGAAATATTTCCCACAGCTTGTTCCTTTAGTTACTCTGCTATCGATGTCTACCATAACAACAAGGTGGGGCTGATGGAGAAACTCTACGTCGTAAGGAAGGAATATGCAGTGAAATTGAATAGTGTAGCTTCTTCAACAGATATATTTTTAAAATCAAATGGAACTGATCAAATTCTTGATCATTTCAATATTTTCGTTTTTACTTTTATATACTGTTTCTGTGATTCAATCTAATTTGCTTAAAAAAAATATTTATTTTCATGTTTTAAGAAATTAAGCATATGCAAATTATAAGCAGCAGAATTGGATTACAATAGTATATGTACAATAATTTAAAAACTGATTCTTCAGAAAGCGGGTTCATGCCCTTTAAGAACCATAAACCATGGTATTGGTATATGATTAGAAATACCCATAATACCCAAATGTTCTATTTCTTTTTTACGACTGGAACTAGACTTGGAGTTGAAAGTAGTGAGTTCAATATGGGTCACTTTGTACATTTGTCAAATTGACTTTTATCTCTTCAGTTTTAAAAAACGGGTGTTCTATTTGAGCAACCATTCTTACGTTAATATATTATTTTTTACGGAAATATATTTGAATACCTTGTCTGTAGTTTTTGCAGACTACAGGCTTACAAATTTTTCGTCCTGAATTGGACAACGACGAAGTTTGTTTGAAACTTAAACCCTTATTTCGATCAGAAATCATTTTTAACGATTGTCCCATTTATAGTATTATATATAATTAGTAACAACGAACACAATTATTGTTGAATTAAGAACAATATCAATCCAGTTTTAAGACTCAAGAAAGTGAAATGCATGCCGCAATGGTCAATTATTAACTTACCATAGGAAGTTATTGTAATAGGTCCGATTTGTCAAATTGAAAATTTTGACATTTCTCGACGTTTCAAGGCCCCTAGAGTCGAAATAAAAGATTTTTAGAAAGATGTCTGTGCGTGCGTGTGTACATACGTTCGTACGTCCGTACGTCCGTACGTTCGCGACGTTTTTTTCGTCGTCCATAGCTCAAGAACCAGAAGAGATATCGACTTCAAACAAATTTTGTTACACAGATAATAATGCAGAAAGGGCTCTCAAGAAAATTGCGTGGGTGGTTTTTTTACCATAGCAGTTTAAAAAAAGGTAAAAAATTTGGTTAACCCTAAATATCTCATGAACCAATGACGCTAAAGACTTGAATTAAATTGTATATTATATATTGTAACGTAATACAAAACACGTATATTTTTGGAAAAAAATCCAATTAACGGTTTTTTTATAAATCAAAAAAACTGAAAAAAAAATTTGTCACCTCGAAAATTTTACGACCAAAATATGATTTCATCTCCAAAACAATTTTGTGCAACGAAGAATAATGTTTTTGACATCTGATAAAATTTTGAGAAAAATCTAATTGACAGTTTTTTTTATACAAATAAAAACCTAAAAAAAAACATTAGTCAAAGTTGGGAAAAATTGAATTTCGACTCAAATATCTTTTAAAAAACTTGAGACTAAGGCTTCAAACTTATTTTATCTTTATAATTTAGTAAAATTTTGAAAAAAATCGAATTGACAGTTTTTTTACAAAAAATAAAAACCTAAAAAAAATTAATAAAAGTTGGTAAAAATTGATTTTCGACTCAAATATCTTTTCAAAACTTTGAGATATTGGCATACAACTACTTTAGCTTTCAAAAAATATTGTTGTTAACATTCAGCAAAATTTTGAAAAAAAATCGAATTGACAGTTTTTTTACAAAAAATAAAACCCTAAAAAAAAAAACAATACTAAAACTTGGTAAAAATTTACTTTCGACTCAAATAGCTTTTTAAAAATTAAAAATATTGGCTTCAAACTTATTTTATTTCACAGAAAATATTGTTTTCGATATTCAGTAATTTTTTTTATAAAAATCATACAGTCCGTTTTTTCATAAAAAAATAAAATCTACGAAAAATAGTACGCAAATTTGCTAAAAATTGATACATATAGGCAAACTTTTAATCAAGATAAATCGACAGAAGGGATGGGAAGTTATCAGTGTGGGTCACATCCCAGCCTCTTTTTTTTGTGTGGATTTTGAGCTGAAGGCGTAGGTCATCTTAAATAAAAATGATGCCACAGAGATCATACGATATCTTATAAAGTAACAGGTTTATGATAATTAACCACAAATCGTTCGCAGTACCCAAATCCAACATTACCCATGACATGGGTCAACTTCCAGTCATGGTAAATTGGAAATTTAGGTTAAGCGGCACTCAGCAAAATCCACGATGTGGCAGACTTTTGAACGGCATAAACTTTTTAAACTTACGAAAAATATCGTCAATATCGAAAACACACACATCAAATTGAAGATGGGGAAAGAAATTTGTTCTGAAAATAGTTTTCCAAAGTCATGCTTTAAACTTTATAACAAGAAAAGGAATATTTCCTCTATTTGTTAAAAAGCTCTTTAAATTTGTTCTTTATTCTTATAAAAGTTTAAGATTTTTGTATTTTATTTTTATTAAGTTAACATTTTAACGTGTTGAACAAAACACTTCGTCATGAATACATTTACAATCCAAAAAAAAAAAAATGAAAAATAAAACGTTCGTCCCAAAAATTCCAAAATTAAAAGTTCTGCCTGTGTATAAGTAAGTAGGTATGTAATATGAGCATGAGCAGGAATGCAGAACTTAATATAATTATTATAACATTCATTTAATGAAGTTATAAGTAACTTTACTTTAAGCATTCCATCAACATAATACAATTTCGTATTTCCCGACACGTAACAGAAATAAGAGATTGAAGAAAGGTACCTACATATAAAGAGTATATGTATGTTATAAAAGAACGACAATAGAATTGGAAACAAGATATCTACACCTTCTTATTGCCAGATTGTTTTATATTATATATTCTTTTTACATTTAGAAGAAATTCGAAATTCCTCAAAACAAGAAAGGAATGGAATGGAAAAATGTCTTTAGCTTTTGAACAAGAGCGCCTCCAGGAATCCACTCAACTCAACATTTTTGCAAAAAAAAAAAACAACAATTTTTAAGCGTGCCTTGAATTAATATAATGTAAAGATACATAAAAGATAAAGATTTTCTTTGTGTTCAAGAATTAGTAGATAATTTTTCAATTCAAGAGAATATTATTTTAAGAGAATTATTCAAGGATGACGTATTAGACCAATATGCCGGGGAACATAAAAGACTCCATTCCATAAATTTTTTTAATCTAAATGTTTACAAAAAAAGCATAATATTTATTGGACAAGGGCAAATATTTATATATTAAATAATGTGTTTTTATTTACAAATTGGTGGTTGTATGTAAACTTTGTCTTGGCCAAGTAAGAAACTTAAGGCCATAAATCATCGTTAAAAAAAAAAAAGAGCATGAAGGTGTTTTATGTTACCACTTTGCCAGAATTGTTTTTACGATAAATATTTTATTAAACTCTTCATGATAACACTTAAGATAGTCATCTTCTGAACCTCTTATAAACATATCAGTAACAGGGCATATTTTAGAAATAAGTAATAGCATTTAGTAAATTTTATTTCTAAGAGTTACCTTAATTTGGTTTTCTTTATTTCACTTTGATGTATATCGGTAAGGAAAATTTTCGAAATTGAGTATCAATTCAAAATAATGGGTTTTTTTTTGAGGTTAGGATTTTCATGCATTAGTATTTGACAGATCACGCGGGATTTTAGACATGGTGTCAAAGAGAAAGATGCTCAGTATGCTTTGACATTTCATCATGAATAGACTTACTAACGAGCAACGCTTGCAAATCATTGAATTTTATTACCAAAATCAGTGTTCGGTTCGAAATGTGTTTCGCGCTTTACGTCCGATTTATGGTCTGGTTGAATGGCTACGTAAATAAGCAAAATTGCCGCATTTGGAGTGAAGAGCAACCAGAAGCCGTTCAAGAACTGCCCATGCATCCCGAAAAATGCACTGTTTGGTGTGGTTTGTACGCTGGTGGAATCATTGGACCGTATTTTTTCAAAGATGCTGTTGGACGCAACGTTACGGTGAATGGCGATCGCTATCGTTCAATGCTAACAAACTTTTTGTTGCCAAAAATGGAAGAACTGAACTTGGTTGACATGTGGTTTCAACAAGATGGCGCTACATGCCACACAGCTCGCGATTCTATGGCCATTTTGAGGGAAAACTTCGGAGAACAATTCATCTCAAGGAATGGACCGGTAAGTTGGCCACCAAGATCATGCGATTTGACGCCTTTAGACTATTTTTTGTGGGGCTACGTCAAATCTAAAGTCTACACAAATAAGCCAGCAACTATTCCAGCTTTGGAAGACAACATTTCCGAAGAAATTCGGGCTATTCCGGCCGAAATGCTCGAAAAAGTTACCCAAAATTGGACTTTCCGAATGGACCACCTAAGACGCAGCCGCGGTCAACATTTAAATGAAATTATCTTCAAAAAGTAAATGTCATGGACCAATCTAACGTTTCAAATAAAGAATCGATGAGATTTTGCAAATTGTATGCGTTTTTTTTTTTTAAAAAGTTCTCAAGCTCTTAAAAAATCACCCGATATATATGGATGTAGTATTATTATATAGACTAGCTGACAGGGCAGACTTCGTACTGCCTCAATCGATAAATAAAAGACCTAAACTTTTGTATAAATTAATTTAAAAACAAACTAAACGTATTGAATAAAAAAACATTTTTTTAATGAAGCATGAAGTTTTATAATTATTTTCGACACATCATGTTGCTTACTTAAAAAAAACAGAGTTTTCCTGAAATACTGGCTATTTATAAGGTTTAAATTTTCATTAACAGACACACACTGTTATGATACAGTTTGTTAATCAATTTAAAGCTTTCTCATAAACTATATTTTTTGTTTTGTTTTGTGGTGCGTAAATAAACAAAGAAGACGGTTTTCCGACGCACTAACACGCGACGTATAATTGTCCATGCGTGAAACAGGGAAACCCAAGTTGATTCCGCAAACTTCTAAAGACTGTCCTTGCGATTTATTTATTGTCATCGCAAAGGCCAGACGTACTTGAAATTGAAAGCGTTTAAAATCGAATGGTAAATCCGTTGAAATCATCGGTATTCGCGGGATCAAGACATCCTCTCCTTTGTATTTTCCTTTTATGATGACGTTATTCATCAGCTTTTTCACAGCCAGTCTTGATCCATTGCATAGTCGAGGTTGATTAATGTTACGCAGCATGAAGACAACTGATCCTACTGCAAATTGTGAGGTGGTAATCCAGGCAATTCCAGTGAATTTAAAAACTCCGTGGGATAGTTGACTACGTCATCCTGGTTCATAACGGTGTCGACTGATTTGAAGGAAACCAACTGTCCTGGAAGAAAATTCTGAATGGTCGCATTGAGATCTTCGACATCTTTATTTTTCGCTGCCAATATTGCTCGTTCACCCAGCCAATTATGGTTATTGAACTTTTGCGCTATATCTGGGAAAACACGCTGAATAAGCTCCTCTTTTGAATCTGTAATGTTAGAGAAATCTGTGGGTAATGTGATGAATCCGGTCGAGGTGTCCATTGCAACTTTATTATTTCCAATATCTAACAACTGCTTCGCAAACACATTTGCAGTTTCATCATGTTGCAAAAATACTCGCATGTTAGTTGTTAATTGGAGTGTCTTTACGTACTGCCACAAATTCGATGATTTTAGGCATATTTTTTGATATTTTGATATTTATTTATTTGTATGTCAGCTGTACATCAAGTTAAACTTATAAATAGTACAGGATATAAAACATTGATTTAAGATACAATTAACAAAAGAAATATTTACAAAACAAAATTAACAAAAATTTAATTAAAATAAATTGTGCATTAAAAATCGGTTAAAATTAAATGCATATGCATTTAGTTCATCAGCAACAGTTGATCGGGGAATAAATGGAAGAGTCTGACGAAAATCACCTGACAACAGAATCATGGCCCCACCAAAAATATTTTGGTTGTCACGAAGATCTTTAAATGTTCTGTCCAGCGCCTCCAGTGACCTCTTATGGGCCATTGTGCATTCATCTCAAAACCCAAACAATTAATTTGCATACCTGTAGCCTGTAGGATCTTGGCCATTGCGCTTTTTTTGGCGATGTTGCACATTGGTGTTTCGGTGATTTGCATGTTTAATGGTAATTTCAAGGCAGAATGCGCAGTTCGTCCGCCTTCTAGCAGAGTAGCAGCTATTTCAGCTGAAGCCAATGCTAGAGCAACATCATTTCGCGATCTGATCCTCGCCAAAAGCAATATTTATTTTTTTGGAGTTTACCTTTAAGCCATAAATCTCCGTGTTCTGAAGTGCGACAGAATGATTGACATATTAGTTGGTTGTCAAATCTAATGTCAAATATTATGGTTGTGTTCAGAAACTTAATTTGTGACAAAACTTAAGATTTATCAAACTTAAAAAAATAATCTGATACAGTTACAACTGAAGTTAGCTAAAATTAAGTTTTGCGAAGCCGACCAAATTATTTGAAAATCAGTACTACTAATAGCTTATTACATTTTTTGTCGCGTTCGCAATTCACTTTTGTTTATTTTCGGAACGCGACATTAGATCCTCCAAAGCGCATGCGAGGACTATTTTCATAGATATGATTGAATTTGAACTTTATGCAGCGGTAATAAATTGCAAATTGACACTTTGACGTTAGGAACACACCTAAATTGGTTAGACAACAGTGAGTGATTATAATTTTATATGAACTTTATTGAATAGCAATAAAGTTCAAATTGACTCTAGAAAACGTTTGCATTGGAAATAGAAAAGGGCTGTTTTTAGGGTTTTCCCGGAAATTATTCGATTTTTGCTCGCCTTTTAAACCTTCCCTAGACCTCCACGAACATTCCAAGACCAAGATAAAATAAATCCGTTCAGCCTTTCTCGAGTTTTAGTGAGACTAACGAACAGTAATTCAATTTTATATATAAAGAAGATTTATAAATGTTATAATCCTTTTATTTTTAATTTTTAATAATAATTCATCCAAAATTTTAGTTTATTTTGATAATGTATGTATATTATATATACGAGTAGCTTATTTTTATTGGTATTGAGAATTTTTTGAAATATTGGACAAGATCACATATTTCTCATAATTTTTAATTCTTTATTTTAAACATAGAAAGTTAATGTAATCGGTCCGATTTGTCAAATTAAAAATTTTGACAGTTCTCGGCCTTTCTTCTAGGTCCCTAGAATCCAAATCAAAGATTTTTAGAACGTGTACGTACTTTCGTACGTCCGTACGTTCGTTAAGCTTCTTTCGTCGTCCATATCTCAAGAACCAAAAAGAAAATCGACTTCAAATAAATGTTGTAATACAGATAATAATGCAGAAAGTTGCAGAAAGGACTCTCAAAAACATTGAATGGGTGTTTTTTTACCATAGCTATTTTAAAAAAATGTGAAAATTTTGTTTAACCTCTGAAAGATCTTACGAAATAGTAACACTAGTAACTTGAATTAAATGCTATATTATGTATTGTGACGTGATACCAAATAAGTATATTTTTGGAAACAAATTCAAATAATGGTTTTCTTTATAAATTAAAGAGACTAAAAAAAATGAATTGTCACCTCCAATATATCACGAACAAAAATTGATTTTATCTCCAAAACAATTTTATGGAACGAAGAATTACGTTTTTTTAAATCTGGTACAGTTTTCTACAATTTTCTTGCAAAAATAAAAACCTAAAAAAAAACATTACTAAAACTTGACTTCTGAATCAGCTTAATTATATTTTTAAAAAGAGGCTGGGATGCGACACACACTGATAACTTCCCATCTCATCTGTAGATTTGTCTTGCTTAAAAGTTTGTAGGTTTTCGTTATTCTTAAAAATTTAAAAATTACCAACAATATTTTGAATATAATGAAATAGTTTGATTTAAAAATCTATTTTTAGTCGAAAACTTAGGTGACGTGAAATGACGCCAAATGAAATAAAGCCAAATTCAAAAAATTTGGTATTTGGTATCGTTTTTGAAAACGAAATAAGGCCAAATTTTCAATTTGGGTTTATTTCGCTTTAGAAAACGAAATAATAGTAATTTGGCATTGTTTCGATTTAAAATGTTGCAGAATTAGGAAAAAACATAAAGTAAAATTATCTTTTGTTTTCTCTCTATGCTAAATTAAATTTTTTAAAGTTCACTTTTTTACCTACAAAACACGCAAAAATGGTTGATTTATTGTCTAGAATAGCTACTTTAGCTAAAAAGTTTTTTTTAATTGATAGCACGGCATACTAACAGATAGGTATGTAAGAGTGGGGCATGCTGCCCCCCTGCAACCCCCCTGCTTGGGATAACTATAGGATTTGGGGTGGGTGCGAGTTTGGGTATATGCAAAGAACTTTTGCATTTGAGCACTAAAATCAAAGAAATTCCCAACAAAAAAAAAGCAAGAATGGCTCACAGTTATGAAAGAATCACAACGCATTCGTGTTCTTTGCATATACCCAAACTCGCACCCACCCCAAATCCTATAGTGATCCCAAGCAGGGTGGTTGCAGGGGGGCAGCATGGCCCCCCTTACATACCTAGCTGTTTGCAAACGAAATATTGCCAACTTTTGAATTTTAAAATATTCGGCGTTGCTTCCATTATTTGTTTGCCCTTATTTCTTTTTATAAATCGAAATAAAGCCAAATTGGTTTTATTTCCTTTTGAACAACGAAATAAGGTCAAATTTGAAATTTGGTGTTATTTCATTTGGTACTATTTCACGTCACCGAAAACTTAGTTATAAACAAATAAAAGTGAAATGAATAAAATTAATTTGAAGTCAATATCTTCTATTGTTCAGGACATACCGAGAACTGAACATCAATTTTTACCAAATTGTTGTACTATTTTTTGTAGATTTTATTTTTTATGAAAAAACGGACTGTTGGATTCAAAAAAAAATTACTGAATTTCGGAAACAATATTTTACGTGAGATACAATTAGTTTGAAGCCAATATTTTTAATTTTTGAAAAAATATTTGAGTCGAAAATCAATTCTTACGAACTTTTAGTAATGTTTTTTTATTTTTTTTTTTTAATTGTCGATTCGATTTTTCTCAAAACTTTACCAATGTTGAAAACAATATTTCTTATAAGAGAAAATTAGTGTAAAGCCGTATTCTCAAATTTTTTAAAAGACATTTGGGTCGAAAATCAAAAACAAATTTTTAGTAATGTTTTTCTAGGTTTTCATTTTTTGTAAAAAAAACTGTCTCTCAAAATTGTACCCATTTGTTGAAAACAATAATTTCTATAATATGAAATTAGTTTGAAGCCAATATCTTAAATTTTCAAAAAGGTGTTTGAGTCGAAAACAATTTTTAACAACTTTTAGTAATGGTTTTTTAGGTTTTTATTTTTGTAAGAAAACTGTCAATTCGATTTTTCTCAAAATTTCTCAAAAATGTCAAAGTGTGGTTCTTAAACTTTTTTATTTATTGCATTAAATTTTACTTAACAGAATTTAAAAAGTTAGAATGCAATATTATTGAGTAAATTACCTTTTACGTATCTGATGGCGTTTCTTAAGGCAGTTTTCTAGGACCACATTTATATTGAATTTGTTTTATTTCAATTAAACCAGTTATTTATAAATCAATTTAAGTATATATTAGTTAACAAAAATTCAGATTCAAATATTATTATCAGGTCTTTATTTATTTGTTGTTGCATTTCGTTTTTTTTATTGACATACTGAGGTTCTCATTTGTCAAAACTAAAAACTATTGAACGTTGTAACAAATATCATTTGAGTGCTCAAATGATTGTTACAGTGTATATACAATTTTATTGTACTATTTCCCATCAACTTATTCTACTCTAACGCTTGACGTCATCAACTGAAGTAGAAAAGATTTCAAGGCCCCTATTGATTACAAATAATACTACTTTTTTAAAATGTTTAGAAATATTCCTAGAAAGTTTTTATAGAATTGCTTTAAGCTGACCAGGAACAATTTGGCCAAATGGATTTCTGGTTTTCTCAAAATTGAAATGGTTTTATCAAGCCATTCAAAAAACTTCAACATTAAAAAAAAAAACATTCAAACCCAATATGCTGAAGACCCAAAATCACGAAAGACCGGAATCCTTAAAATAAAAAATCCAGAAAACCCAAATGTCTTTCGAAGTAATAACGCTAGTGACTTCAATACAATTTATATTATACGTTCTGACATGGTATCAAGTTTGTGTTATTCCAAAAAAAAGTGTAGGTAACGGTTCTTTTAATAAATCAAAAAAAATTGAAAAATAATATTTTTCATCCCGAATATTTTGCTAACAAATTAAATGATATTACCTCCAGATTAATTATAAGCATCAAATAATAACGTCTTTGACATCTGGTAGTAAATAAAAACTTTTAAAAAAGGCTACGAAACTTGGTTAAAATTTGATTCCGCCTAAAAATCTCGAGAACAAGAAAAGATCTTCAAATGAAATTTATTTGATCGTAAGCAAATTGTTGTTGTCAACTTTAAGTTAAGTTTTCAGAAAAAATACAATGGACAACTTTTTTTACAAAAGAAGAAAACTTAGAAAAACAACACAAAAATGATAGTTAATAAGTTTCGACTCAAGTGTTATCAAAACAAAGAAATGCTTAGACTTAGACTTCAAACTGGTTTTTTCTGAAATGAAATGTTGTTAATAATATTTTGAAAATCTTTTAAAAATATTGACAGACGGGCACGAATTTAAAATTATCAGTCTGGGTTGCATTCCAGCCAGTTATGTTATTTGAATTTTGGATTTCTGGATTTGAGTTTTGGAATTTTTAGATTCTGGGTTCTCTGGATATTTTTCCTTTGGTATTCCGACTCTAACTCGTTTTTATGTGCGTACGTATATTATTCTAGAAAAGATGATAAATGCAGCAGATTTTTGTTGGTAGTAGTTGAGACTCATTCTATGGAAAGAATAAATTAAATGTTAAAAGTGATATTTTAGATTAAATTGTGTTGTTTTGTTAAAACTTCTTTCAGATTTCGTGAAAGCACTTAAATTTTCGTTCCAAATAAGAATTTTGGTCTCCCATGGGAAAACACTGAAAGTTATCGTTTTACATGAGCAATTTACTTACATATAAAGTCGACGGCCTTGTTCTACTTTCTTTTCGCTGATTAATATGTATTTATATTCACCCATGGGAAAATTTCACTCCAACTATATTTGGTACATTGAAAATCTTTAAGAGTCTAGTAGAACGCTCCTGATACGAAGCGAAAACTTCAACAATAAGATACGACGAGATGCTTGAGAAAACATACAAACTGAATGAAGCTACACTTATTCAAATAAAAATCAAACAAAAAGAAGTTAAAAACAACACAGAATTCCTTGTTGTATATAGAAAGAAAAATAAATAAGAACTTAAATTAAATGTTATTTTTCTTCACACAATAAGTGTGGTCTCAGTGCAATTTATTTTGTTAAACGAAAAGTTTCGTTTGATTTCGTTGTGAAATTTGTTTATCAAGACACATAATGGAGAATCGTCAGTGATAGGAGGGTGGAAGGAGGTTTGTTTCATTGGAATCATATAAATATTTAATCGACTGTAGTTATTTAAGACAGAAATTGTAGATACTATATGTATCTTAATTGTTTCTTTAACTTTAATGAAATTTTGCACCAAGTGTTTTAATACTGCACAAAATAAATATTTTGATTATAACCCTTCAAATTGTGTCTTAAACTTCCAATTTCTGCGGATTTTGAAATATAAGAAAATAATGTTGAAGGCTTTAGTGCAATAAAACGATATTTGAATCCTTATCTACTATGCTACATATGTACATAGCTGCATAAACTATTGCACTTTCAGTTAGTATTAGGTTGTTGATAAAATAAATAATACAATATTAATTATTGTTATTTCAAATTAATCAATCAATCGTATAAACGATTTTTGAAAGTTGATTTGTATGTTCAATTAATTTAGATTAAAAAACGATATTTTATAAAAGTTCGTATACGCCTAAGTGTGCTACACTTTTTTTTTCTGCTGTCCTCTTCAATTGGTATTTAATAAGATTTTCTTGTCAAATACATTTCTAAATTTTTAATTAAAAATCTTTTCTATAATTTGAAAATTTGATCTTTAAAAATTATAATATACATTTCTTTTTCAAATGAGCACCAAAAGGTTATGAGAAAAAAAAATATACTTATTGATTTTAATTATAAATACCTAAAATTATAAGAGTATTATTTACTACTCTTTGGAATATTATCAAGTGAAAGACATTCTATTTAAATTTCATACAAATTTGTTTTTTACTGGAAAATACTTACACCTTGGTTTTATTTCATGTAAATATCTTTTTTAATAGTTTGTTACGTTACGGTGCAATCGATACGTTTGCGTTTTTTTTTTTGTTTTGTCAATTTTTGCGTCCAGTACTTTTTTAAGATGGAGTGCTGATTAAAAATTTCAGAGGAGGCGCGGTAGAGCTGGATAATGCTCTTCAGTGAACCGGTCATATAACGTAATTTCAGCTTCACAGTCTACGGAGGGGAGTTCGAAAGATGAGGCCAGTCGAACTCCAGGTTGGGTGGGTACGGCCATGCTGCAACAACAGCCGCAGCGTTCCCGAGGTGTGTCAGGTCCGGCGGCGGCGTGAATGTCGTGTTATCCGGTAGTGGTGTGTCTGGTGATAGTGTGTCTGGTGTTAGTGTGTCTGGTGATGGTGTGTCGGTCGTAGTGTGTCGATAGTTCTGTGTCTGGTGGCGGTTTGTATAGGTTGTCCTGTGTTTGGTATTCTTCACGTGTGGTGCTAGTTTGGAAGTCGTGTTTTGGTTGTAGTGTGCAAGTCGGTATAAGTTGTTGTTCTTTTAGAGTTATGTGTATGTAATGTCTAGAGACCGTTCAGGTTTTGTTTAATGGCATGAAATTTTAGTTTTGAAAGAGGTGAGGTCTAACTGCGAAGGCAAGATCCCCCCCTCATCCAGCGAGCTTAGCCGAGCATCGCGAGCATGCCATCGCCTTCCTGAATCCTAATTCCCTTCCTTTTTGCCTGCCTAATTGCCTCATTTCAAATGGCTACGCCCAAAATTATAGCCCCTATGTAAGCTAGAGTGATAAAGCCCAATCAAATGGCACAGTTTGCTATTAATTAATTGAATTTTAGAGAGCGTTAAAGATAAAGCGTAATACACCCCCGATGCCGCTATCTATAAGTGGCACTTGCATCCAGGAAACTAATCAACTTTCAGTACTCGGTATGTGTATCACAGATCACCTCTTATGGACTATGTGATCAGTTTCGCTATCGACAAAAATGCTGCTAGGTTCTTAGAATTTTTCCAACGTATTTTCACCAATTCTGATTTGGCTGCAATTTACAACGCCTTCATTCATTCAAAACTTGAACATACATATGTATGTAACTATATATTTGGACAGGTGCCCCTAAAACAAGTTTAAATCTTTAAGCCCCAATGTTTCCTACCTTTCGTTGTTCTACTGATATTTTTACAAATAGTGTTCTGTCTAATTAGCCAATTGCATTCTCCACCTCAAACAATTCAGCCGTAATACTCGAGCTTAATTTCGGACATACTAGCATCGAGAAAGTGGTGCTTTACCCAACTTTGTCTTTTCATATCATTTTGATATTCAAAATTTTAAGATAAATGTGTACAGGTATCTCCTCTTTCATCCTTCTCTTTGTTCCCAACACACAACTATAGTAGTAGTAGTAGTAGTAGTAGTAGTAATGTGTGATTTTATTAAAGAGAAAATTGATTTACATATTTGTTTTAAAAATTCACAAAGTATAGCATTTGCTTTTGCCGTCAGCCAGAAAAAAGAGTTTAAATTTTTATACATACATACAAAGACACAAATGTATTCTAATTATAGTTTTAATGTCAAAGAGAAAATTGAATGAGGTTCAGCGCGCGCCGGCCGTGCGGACGAAATTGGACAATGCTGTCCAGTTTTCACCATTGAATATTAAAATGATATCATCATTCTTGAGGACGTTTTTTCCCCAGAAAGCGCGTCGGATTGTCTGAAGGATAGGGCATCCTAGGAAATGCGTTACATTTTCGGTTTCTTGGAGATTACATAATGTACACCAAGTGTTGTCGTTGGAGCCGTGTGGTTGGTAATTTAAACGCAACAATTCCCCTCTGTTTTTGAAGATTAAGGCTATTGTACTGATAGGATATCGATCGTCGAAATAATTGTTCACACCCATGTCGTAGTTTAATTGTCCATATAGGATTCGGGACTCACTTTGATGAGCCGACTCTCCAAATTTTGCAAAAAAGGATGCTTCAATTTTTCCAAGCAATAGTGTGCATAAAGTTTTCCAATCCTCAATACCTGATTCTAGCAACTGGATGTCATGTTCAAGACCAAGTCGAGTCCACTTTTTAAAGAATTGGGAATTCCTGAAAAGCAGATGCCTAACAATTATGTTAGATATCCGATGGTTTGGCAGCTCTATAACTTTAAATATATATTGCAGATGCATCTTCAATGTGAAGATAAAGAGTGGTGCCACTCCTGATTCTAGGTGCAACATATAGGTAGGTGTATTTTCTGGGAGCCAAAACATTTTTTTAATAAAATATCTTAAAAGTTTTTCTACCTCCTCATATTGCTGAAATCTCCATACCTGGCCAGCATAGCATAACATCGATCGCATTACGGCGTCAAATAGTTTAAACTTTGTGCTTGGGGCAATATGCTTCTTGCTTAAGACTCCTTTCCAGTTGCAGTTGATAGCTTTTTTTGCTTCGATTAACCTTGTCTTCAGATGTTTTTGTAAAGATAGTGATGGCGTTATGGTATATATATATATATTTTTGTGGATATACCTAAGCAGCTTAGCTTGTAAAACAATGCATTCCGATCAATTGAATCAAAAGCTGTTTTGAAGTCAACAAAGAAAGTGTATAACTTTTTTCCTTTCGTTAGGAATGATTTGGCGATACACGTCAAAGAAAATATATTGTCCAGCCTGGTATTCGCTTAGCGGATTGTTATCTTGAACCCATAGCGTAAGTCTGTCTAGAATTACACCTGTAAAGATTTTCATAACAGAGTTCATAAAAGATATGCCACGATAGTTTGTTGGTTCGTTTACGTCGCCTTTTTTGAAGATTGGGAAAATGATATTCTTTCGGAAGCTTTCCGGAATATCATCGCTCATGAAGATGTAGTTGTATGCATCTGTTAGTTTTATTAAAAAGTTTTCTCAAGCATATTTATAAAATTCATAGGGAACGCGATCGTCTCCTGGAGCTTTGTCGTTGTTGCATCTGTGAAGGACAGTCGCTACTTGAACTGTGAATGCTTGATCCAGAATTTCGTTTTCGATCCAGGGATAAGCAAACTGTATTTCGAAAGGTCTTTCTGGCCTTCCTAGTAATCGTTCAAAATGATCTGCTAATAGTCCCGTACTAATTTCGGTTTTCCTATCGAAAGGTATCCCATTTAGTTCTCGCGCCAATTTCCAAAAAGAGCTGCTAACTCCTACTGCGTTCAGCCTTACCATGAGGGAAAGAGAATATTGTTTTTGTTTTTCCTTGCAGAGATTTTTGTAAGCCACATTTGCGTTTTGGTATATCATTTTTACTGAGTTTGAATTGATTGCACTGACTAGCTTAAGCATGCACTATATTTAAACTTTAAACAGGTTAAGCGTATTAATATCCCCTAGAATGCCCGTTAATTTTGTTGAAGACATTAATTTGTGCGTCCTTAAAAGAGGTATGGATTGGCAACATTGTTTTATTTTTAAGTTTAGATTTTCATTTAAACATAAATAGACTAACGCCTGAGCAACGCTTCCAAATTGTGCAAAAGTTATTTTAATTTTAATAACGTTTTTTATTCATAAACGTATTTTGTTCAACGATAAACAAAACTGCAGTAATGATACTCTTCAAGTGTATTTTGAGACATCGTTTTATTCACAAAGTGTGGTTGAAACGATTGACCACTTGAGGATAACATTCGACAAGTTATATCCGATATACGGCCAAAAATTCATCTGTGTTTTATTCCATTTTAAAATTATTAACCTAACAATCTTTATTAAGATTACAGTATGTAGTTATATTATCCTGTCTGTGTTTTCATTTTTGCTGCATAATTTAAATGTAGATTAAATTCAAAATAGTATATATAAAAATAGTATATATAAATATATATATCGAAATCATTATATTCATGCAAATTTCATACCTACTCCAATAATTGAAGGAAATAACCGTATAGTGCCAATAAGTATCCTGTAGATAGTACCTTACCTATACAATGCTTTAAGCAAATTATATAAACCAACAAGCAGCTACTCTTTTCATACTACATAAAACATAATATTTCCTCTAATAACATAATTATTTTTTATTATTTCAGTTCTACTCCTTGATATCCTGCAGCATATTATAATAACGTAATGAGATCATAGCTGATAAAATAAGCCGCATCAATGTTGAGTATTATTACTGCAAGTAGAAAACAGCGCATTTTTTTCCAAGCAATCAGCCTCGCTGATGAAGATGATGGTTTGTTCAGCTTTAATAAGAACACACAAACGAGTGCATAATAATAATTGAAGGTTTCATTCTAATAAAAAATAAATAAAAAACCAAGAACTAATGCACCATGGGAGCAACTTCATCCTCTCGCACGGACGCCAGTTTACTTTCCGATGAAGATGGTAAGTTTAAAATACATAAAACCTTCCCTCTATTGTGCAGTATAAAACATTTTTAATGCGTAGAAGATTGATGTCTGGGGATCAATTACCAGCAACTTTAGTGATTTAATCAGAAATCCAATCCATTCCACCATTGTCCATAGTTTTTAGTCTTCAGTTTGACGTTTACATCGATGAAAAAAACAAAAACGTCTTTATTGAAAAGAGTCTTTCTCAGCATTAAAAATTTTTCAACAAGCCTTTATTAAAAACTAATACCTCTTTACAAAATCTTTGCATAAATTCGATACAGTGTGAGATATAACAATAAGAACTTAGTGGAATAGAGTCAGTCTTCCCAGCTGATGTGAGTCTTGAACAATCCCAATAAAGCATATAGCATCAACGACCACGACACGTCCACTGAAATACAAGTGATTAAACCGTTTCTCTGAATCGCTAAGCATATTCCATTGGACCTGAATATGGTGATGGCGTGGCTGGTGGGGTTAGAGCAATCCAACCATAAACAACGATACGCAGGAAACGTGTTGTGTGCAAAAGGGATTATTTCCCCGTTTTCCGACTTATTTCTGCGAACCATGCTAAACTCTTCTTGTGTTTGAAAAGCTTTCTGGTTCACCTACAGACCTATTTATAGATACAAGCACCATCACCTTCATCCAGCAAAGACATCCAGAAAGAGATAGTTTTAATAACAGTTTTTTTTCAGTTAAAATAGATACCCTCGTATCCTGAAGGAGCTTAAGGTCTTATTGGTTTATGAGAACCATCAATATACATATAGCCTTTATAATCCCTGGAACATATATCGGTCTGTGTTTTAAAGGATGCGTTGTTTTGCAAAATTTTCGCTTCGTTTAGCAATTTTAAAAATTCATGGTCTATGAAGATAACGCACAATGAAAATCTGCTTTAAGCTTATGGTGTTTCATGCTCATGATTTAGGAACTGCAAATAACTTTGTAATCTTCAAAGGCTTTCATGTTGTTTGGATATGCGTATGCCAAAGAAACTTGGAACCTTGGGAACTTTTAATGATGAAAGACAAAAGAAATAAACATTCATAATATAATATACAAAAATAAGCGGTCTTTAAGTTCTGGCATGCATAATGTAGCAATTAGGGGCAACATTATTGTCTTATTGTGAATATTCAAATCCTGCTCCACGCAGTAATACTTAATGATGCCAAAAAAAAGCTCATAACTCATAATAGTCCTTTTCTCAGAGGAGCAGTAGGTGGCATAAGATGCCAATTTATCACCACCCAGGGAGTTCAAAATGTTAAAAAAAAAGATTTAAAACAAAAATACGTAAGAGATTTAAACTTTCCACCAAAATTTCGATGTAAAACCCACGACCAAAATTACCAAAGCGTTGCGTTGCTCTAAAGTATAATCAAAAAACGAAGAATTACATTTGCCACCACCATTTCCTGACCTCAACTTAATGGAATTTATTTCAGTTTTGAAATTAAATGTACCATTAAGGATTTACCCATCAGAAAATAATTCAGACTTTCAAACATTGCCACAGCGCACTCAAAGTTTTTGGCAAAGATTCAATTCAATTCAGTAAAGAATAACAACAACAACAAAAATGCAAGAAACTATGCCAAGAAGTATAAGGAGGTTTATGTTGAGGAAAATGTATTAAAGAAGAAACAGTTTCTCAAGGTCGAGATATTGATTTCTCTTTTGTGGAATTTAATTGATAGCCTGAATGATTTTTGTGTGTGTTCCTATTTTTGACTGAAAAATTTTTTGAATCATTTTAAATAAAAAGGTATTTTGTCTTGTCATGCGAGATGACATATTTTGTATTTATTTTGCTTACATATTTTAAAATCAGCTTAGTACTAGCTTTAGAGAATTCTTAATCATATCACTCTAAGGTCAAAAATGTTGAAATACCTTTTATTAAAAAAATTAAATAACTTAAACATACTGTTCAAAGCGGAACTTTGTTCATCATTATTCCGACAGTTTGCAAGAAATGTTAGACAAAGCTGCTTTGTAGCAAAAGAATCAGAAAATTGTCCTGATTCCCTTAAAATCGAGCCAAGATTTAAATTACCTGATAGTAATTCAGTTTATTTGCTGTCAGTTTTTTAACAAATAACACAGAAAGGACAGGCATAAACGTCTCCGTCAAACAAATAATTGAACAAATTACTGAAAACTTTCTCGTAAGGCCCGAAGTTTCACATTTATCAACATTAAGTAGCCTAAAGTTACGAAAACACCATTCAAAAAACGATTCATCACAATCACGAGTACCTAAAACAATTTTTAAAATTGTAACATCATAGGCATAAATGATGCACTTAGAGTGCTTCAACACAAATAGTAATAAAATAGAGGATTTGTCTTGCTTAAAAGGTTTGTAGGTTTTCGTGTTTTGTTAAAAAAGTTGTCAGTTGAATGATTCTTAAAAACTTAAAGATTACCAACGAAATTTTTCATATGATGAAATAGTTTGATTTCAAAATGTATTTTTGGTAAGGAGAATTTTAGTCGAAAACCAATTTTTACCAATTTTAATAACATTTCTCAAACATTTGTATTTCTTATATAAACAAATTAAATTTGGATGAATGAAATTAATTTGAAGTAAATATCTTTTATTGTTCATGAGATATCGAGAACCGAACATCAATTTTGTTTTTACTTTTTCATTTTTTGTAAAAAAAAAACTGTCAAATCTTATAAGACAAAATTAGTTTAAAGCCATAATCTTAAATTTTTGAAAAGATATTTGAGTCGAAAATCAACCAACTTTTAGTAATGCTTTTTTTAAGGTTTTATTTTTTTTTTTGGAGAAAAAAACTGTCAATTCGATGTTTCTCAAAATTTTACGTAATATCAAAACCGTTGTTTCTCGTTGCATACAATTATTTTACCGATACAATCATTTTTTGTTCCTAAAATATTCGAGGTGGCAATTATAATTTTGTTCAGTTTTTTTGATTTATAAAAAAACCGTTTAAACGTCGAGAAATGTCAAAATTCGACTAATCGGACCCATTACAATAACTTCCTGTGGGAGGTTAATAAAGAGAATAGGGCCTAAATGACTACTCTGTGGAATTCCAGAGCAGCGTAGCCGTTGTGCCACTTTAGTGGCACAAAGCCACCTTTTTTCAGCCTGTGCTACCGAGCCACTACCTTTTAATCTGTGCCACCTTTTTAGAATTCCATGTAATTAAACCGAAACATGAAATTCACCACACCTTTCCATGCGTTTTTATGTTTTTTGTTCCTTTCCATTTCCATGCATGCATACGATACTAATTACTAATACCATCAAAGTTCTGACGTTTTCGTTCAACATAACAAACACATTCAACAAAACTGTGACAATCAATGGCAAAAATGTTTTGGAAATAGATTACAAAAATGAAAATTTGATAAAACAAATTACAAATGTCTATATAGGCTCTGAAGCCGAAACTTGTGTTATCAATGAAAAATTAACAGAAAATGAAATTGTTGAAGTTAAAAAAACTATTCTTAACTACTATAAAATACTTTGTGACGAAATATTTAAAAGATTTGACATTAAAGATGAAAAACTTTCTATTTTAAGGCATTTAGATCCAAAAATTATTAAGTCAAAACAAGAGTTCACATATTTTCAACTAGTTTCAGCTTTTAATAATTTTACCAATAATCCTGAAAAGGTTATTGAACAATATAAACTTCTCGAAATAAAATCATTCCACACAGATTTCAAATCAATTTTCGAAATCGAAAGTATTGAAATGTTTTGGTTTAAGGTGGGTAATATTAAAAATAGTATGAATTCGTTGCAAATATATTAATTTTGCCACATAGCAGCGCCTGCGCTGAGAGAGTATTTTCAAAGCTTACTTTAATGAAAAATAAACTCACCAACCGACTAAGAACTGAAACTTGCGAAAATATGTTGGCTTCTTTAAATTTAATAAGTAACTGTGATCTTACTGAGTGGAGCCCAAATGAGCTCCTCATAAAAAAATATAGAGAAACAATTACAAAAAAATAAAATGTGATAAGAATTCCTAACTATTGTACCTTTTAATGAAGTATTACTTATTTATTTATTTTATGGTCTTACAATTGTAATTGTCAATTTACTGAAACTAGTTTTAAAAAAATTTTGTTTTTGAAACATCAGTAAAATGTTATTTTTCTGTTCTATTGAATACCTAGTAACCTAGTATTTTTATACACATTATGTATGTATATATATAAAATATAAAATGAAGTGTAAAATTTTAAGTTTTTAAGTTTGCGTTACAATAATTCATAAAAAAATGTTCGTTTAAATTGTGTGTTTTCTTCAAATAATATGATTTTGGTGTGATAAGAAGACAATTTTCATATAAATATGGTGTTCCTTCATTATTAATTTCCTGTGCCACCTTTTTTTTACGAGAGCCACTTTTTTTGCCACTTTTCAAAAATATCCAGCGGTAACACTGTTCCAGAGTTAAGTTGATGCTAGTTTTATTCGCAGCCAATGAAAAGTACAGAGCATGAACTATGAAATAAATAATATTGAAACCATTTTATTAATTTATTCATCAATCAGAGGTAATACTCCCTTATAGAATGAATTGATTATTATACATTTATTACGTACAAAATAGATAGCAAATTTATTATTAAATGAACTTATTATTAAAATTATTATTAAAGTTGAATATTTATTTCGTTTAAGACACATAATTTAAAGTTTCTCTATAACAGACTTATGTCTTTACTTTAACAAACAGCATTAATTTCCCTGGTAGTACCCGTGGCATGATGGTTAGTGCGTTGGACTGTCAGTCGTTCTTTGACTTCCAGAGTGTGAAGAAGTGCTATTAGTTATTTTTATTTCAAAGTTAAATAAGTGGAATTATTTCAGTTAAAGTAAAGTTGGCAAGTGGCCACTCATTTATATAAGTGATCGGTAGCCCAGTGGAGGTGGCGTCCGAAGACGAAGCCAGAGGTCGTGGGTTCGAATCCCGAGCAGAGTCGACGAAAAATATAATTGCTTTTTTTCATAATCGGGAAATAGCAGACTTCATTAACTGGGAACAAAAGCAAATGGAGAAGGAGAAGAGAGCTGGGGTATCGAAAGATACCTCTGCCAAGTCATCAGGTGATGCTAATGTGGTGCCATCAGCGGTACCCCAATTCACCGCAACATCAACAGGCCACCAGTCTGATGGATGTTTAACAACAACAACAACAACTGCCAAAAGGAGAAGGCATACGCCCAATCTGGTAGGCAGAAATAATGCTGCCAAGCGCGGAGAGATGCGGGATAAAGTGCAGCCAACAAAGACACCAGAGAAGACGTCACAAAGTGAGTCGTCAGAAGGAGAAGTTGACTACGTCTCCGAAGGAGGAGAGGGGCACTTCAGGTCACCCAAAAATAAAAAAAGGTTCTCAAGCGTAGCGCCGCCAGAGCAGCCTAAGGAAAGGGAGATGGAGGTGCCTGATGCCCCCAACGACAACGAAGCCGATGAAGTGGAGCTGGCACAAGAGCTCCAGGCAAAAAAGCTCCAAATAGATGCCTATGAGGCACAATTAAAAAAATGAAAGAGGAGATGGAGCCCCTTCTCAGTGCACTTAAATCAAAAATTGAAGCGCGCCGAAAAAAAGAAGCAGCTGAGAAGGAGGACAGAAAAGCACAATGGCTCCTACAACAACAACAGCAGCAACAGGCGAAACAAAAAAAGCCTGAAACAAGGCAACAAAAACAACAACCACAGCAGCAACAACCAAAGCCCGCTTCCAAAATCACTGGGGCGGAACAAAATATGAAGGCTTCACAAGCAGTGACAGGCCCAATGTCTGAGGGCCCATTAACTTCGAGCAAAGCCAAGCAGCAGCAACAACAACAGCTACAACCAAGGCAGCAGGAGCAGCAGAAACAACAGCAGCAGCAGCAGCAGCAGAAGCAACAGCAGGAGAAGCAGAAGCAGCAGCAACACCAGAAACAACCACAGCCCAAGAAGGAGAAGGTACCACCAATAAGGACACATAGAGTTGACCTGGACGACATAAAACAGGTATGTAAGTCGGCCACTAAGGGCAATTTTGTCATTAAAATACTAAACGAAAAAGAAAAGAATTATTCGGTCCAGTGCTTCTCACTGGCCGAATACAACTTAGTAAAAGGGTTATTAAAAGAGGCCACAGCTGAGTTCTTCAGCTTCACGCCTAAAAGCGACAAATTTAAGACGGTCCTACTGAAGGGCATAAGTTCCTGCACGGAACCGGAGGCGCTCTTAGCTGAGCTCCGCCAAAAAGCCATCGACGATCTCGATTTCATCGGGGTCAAGCCTTTCACTACGGTGAAGTCCAGGCGAGGGGGTTACAGGCTGCCAATGTTCCTCGTAACATTATCGCCCCAAAGTAGGCTTGAGAGTCTGAGGGAAATAAAGTGTCTCGACTATCAAGCCATACACTGGGAGACATTAAAAAGGCACGACGACATTTTACAATGTACGAAGTGCCAGAGGTTCGGCCATGCCGGAGCCAACTGCAATATGCAGTTGCGCTGCGTCAGGTGCTCCGAAACCCACATCAAGGGAGAGTGCAAGCTGGGGAATGAGCGGGTTGAGGATTTGACCCAGCTCAAGTGTGTCCTTTGTGGAAACCAAGGGCACCCTGCTAGCTATAGGGGTTGCCCTAAGGTCCAACAAATGAAACAGAAACAGGCCAGCCAAAAAGCCGAAGTAAATCGAACAGTTCGACAGGCTCCAACACAAAAATTCGTGGATCCCAAATTCTCTTACGCCCAAATGGTGTCAGGGAATGGGAACACGAGACAGGCTCCACCAACGGTTGCCCCAAAGGCCCCCGTGCCTAAGGCACCAGAGGTGCAGCCTGACATTGTAGCCTTGTTGTTGAGCATTCAAGGTCAACTAACAGGGCTGCAAAGTCAGATAAAGGAGCAAGGCAAAAGGGTAGATCATCTCTACTCTTTGTTGCCTGGCCTGGCGCAATTTAGACCATAATGGGCGCGCTGCCGGAGACGCGCCTAAAAGTCCTAGCTGTGAATGTAAATTCACTGATTAGGATTGAACGAAGAGCCAATATGTTCCAATTGTTGAAAGACTACAGTCCCGATGTGTTTATGGCTAGCGAAACTAAGCTAAACCACAAACACAAATTGACTCATAAAAATTACAATATCGTAAGAAGAGACCGGCCCGACTCCACTCAAGGGGGCGGTGTCGCTCTCTTTATACGAAAAGGCATCAATTATAAAGTCATATACAACAATGAATTGCGAAAGCTCAAGACGCTAGAAGTTTGCGTTGTATGCATCTCTCTCACTCAAGGGAAGCGGATGTATATGATTGCGGCTTATGCGGCTGGAGCTCCGCAGGTTACTTACTTTGCTTCAGAACTCGAGATTCTTTTTAGGGAACTGAAACTGAGCTTGGAAGAAAACTATTTCATCTTGGCCGGTGATTTGAACGCAAAACATGAAGATTGGGGAAATCAACATAGTAATCCCAGAGGTAACCATCTTTTTAATTTGATGGATCTTTACAGCGTTGAATATGGCGTCGACCTGCTGGCTACTGAAAAGCCATCGTATCCAAGAAGCGGCTCCTTTCTGGATCTTTTGCTGTACGACACAAGACTGACAGTTACAGACAAAGTGGGTAATCACCCCCGTAACTGCTTACAGACAGTCGAGTACGACAGTGATCACTGCGGACTGGCTGCTGTAATGCAGATTCCGAACGAACGCGTGGAGTTGGAGGAATACGTTGCAACGCATTCTTACAATTACAGCCTCGTTTCACCAACGCCCTAGCGAGAGAACTTCGCTCGAGTGACATAGCCCCACCAAACAACAGAAACCTGACAAATACAGAAATTGACCAACATTTACAACAGATGGACGAAACAATAAAACGAACAATGGAACGGACAATACCAAAGTACAAAGAACGGGACCAAATGGACGCTTACAGAAACGCGACTATTGACGCACTACGTAGGCACAAGAGTGGCTTACTGACAAGACTCAAAAACTTGTACAGACGACTCACAGACCCACACGACTTGGAGGTTAGGACACTGAAGTCGTCAATAAAAAATGTCAATCTGTTGATTAAGGAGAACTACAGGCTATCAATTAACAAGTACTGGGACCGCAAGATCCGGTCAGTTAATTCCAGTGACCCTAGTATGTTCCCTAAAATCAACAAGATATTCAGAAAAAAAGAACGACAATGACCTTCCGTGTCTGAAACTCCAAAGAACTGAAGAGAACAGAGACGTACTCATGACAGCGCAAATAGATCCAGAAGAAGCCATCTTTGACGATGACTTTTATATAATTGAAGATCCGAAGGAAAAAGTGGAGGCGGTGGGAGCTGCTTTCCAGCAAGTATACAAGGTGAATGTTAGCATTCACCCCAACCACGACCTGGAAAACAGAGCCCTACTTAATCACTTTTATCTTCGAAATAATATAACACATTGGCGATCTGAGAACCGCGGTTTTATGCGGTTCGATGACGATACCTTGGCAAATGCCATAATCGCCGAGCAAACGGGACCAAGTCCCTTGTTAGTGACGAAGGTTGAGCTTCAGCTCATCTTTAACTCAATAAAAAATAAAAAGTCAGCAGGTGTCGATGGTATATCCAACGTTGTACTAAGACATTTACCGATGGAGGCAATTGACATTTACACCACACTCTTCAATAATGCTCTGAATAATGCATATTATCCAGTGCATTGGAAGACCGCTGTGGTTCATCCTCTCCCGAAAAAGGGAAAGGACAACTCCAATCCGTCAAATCTTCGGTCGATAAGTCTTCTTCCAAGCATCAGCAAAGTTTTCGAAAAGATCATCAATAGGGCTCTGACTAAGTGGGCTGCGGACAACAAAATAATTCCGGATAAACAGTTCGGGTTCAAGGCGGGTCATGACACAATTCATGCTGCGTCTAAACTCGTTTCTGACATCCAATGGAATAAAACAAAACAACAATGCACAGGTGCTGTTCTGGTTGATTTGGAAAAGGCCTTTGACACCGTATGGTTAGAGGGTCTTTACCTAAAACTGAGCAGGCTTGGCATAAGCAAGCCATTGTTGTATATACTTTATGATATGCTTAACGGTAGAAAGTTTGTTGTCAAAAGTGGCAATGTAACTTCTACCAACACATTCTTAATTAAAAATGGTCTTCAACAGGGAGCGGTGAATTCGCCGATTCTCTTCAGCATTTACACCAGCGATCTGATAGGTAGTCTTACAAAGGCAATTGCGTACGCCGACGATCTTATTGCGTACAGAACGGCCCGAAAGGTTGAGGTTATTAGAATTCTCTTGCAGCGTGATTTCGACAAGATTCAGCGATATTGCGACGACTGGAAACTGAAAATAAATGTCCAGAAGTCGGAGACAATTCTGTTCCGGACTCCGTTGGCTGGGGCCACGAGGGATACGTGCAAGAATTGGCGCAAGATGGTTATCGTTGATCTTCACGGGCAGCCATTAGCGAGCAAAAGTGTAGTGAAGTACCTCGGTATCTGGTTAGATCAGTACTTATATTTCGACAGACATATAAATGCTGCTCTGACCAGGGCCAGAGGAGCCTTCGCTCTGACGAAACGGCTGTTTTTTAGCAGTCGGCTTGACCCCAGAGTGAAGGTAATTTGCTACATGGCCCTCATACGGCCGATGATCGTTTATGGTTGTCCTGTGTGGTTCAACGTTGCCCCTTCCCAGATGGAGAAGTTTCGGGTGTTCGAGCGGCAGTGTTTACGACGCTGTACCGGTTTATATCGAACAGCCGAATCTTCTTACGTGCACTACTATTCCAACGAGGTCCTATACAACGGGGCTCGAATCAACAGAATTGACAATTTCGTGATAAAACTCGTCCGAGGTCACATTGCAAGAGCTATGTCTTCGACCAACAATTTAATTTTCGGGGCGTTCTATCCGAACGACGAGTATTTTGAGAGTGCACGCTTGAGCGGCTTCATTCCACCAGAGGCATTCCTCTTTTTAGACAGATGCGGTCTGATACAGGATAGATTGGCAGTTCCGCTAATCTACCACGTCAGACGACGAACCGTGGATAGGCGACTCCTGTACAATCGGGACGTCATGGCACAAGGCGGAGCAGAGCTCCTTCGGTTCAGTAGGGCTGTGTCCGAACGGGACCGAACTGATAGGGTGAAGCAGGAGAACCAGTTTTGGTGGCTTCAATCGGCACTTGATAGTGGTTAGTCGGGATGGGGTTTTAAGCCTTGGCCGGCTTACATACTTGTTTTATAGTTTTAGGGTTTAGTTTTAAGTAGAATAGGCATGGTGGCACAAAAAAAAAAAATACAAAAAAAATACAAAAAATAAAAATAAAAAAAAAATAAAAAAAGAATTAAAAAATTAAAAAAATAAAAAAAAAAAAAAACATGGAATAAAAAAAAAAAAATAAAAAAAAAAGACAACAAAATATGAAAAACAAAAAACGTTAGATAGTTAGATTTGCTGCTGTGGTTGTTCTAGTTTTAAGTAGTTTATAGGTAGAATAGGTAGTTTAAGTTAGTTTAAGTTTTATTTAAGGACCTTATTTTAAGTAGTTTTAAGTAAAAATAAAAAAGGATATTGATATTAGTTTTTTTAAATTTTCTAATGAATACAAAAATAAATAAAATTGAATTGAAGTTAAATAGATCTTAGGGCCGAAAGGCATTAGCATTAAGTATTATTGTTTAACTTAGAGTGTCCGTATGGGACCAGTAAGTTAGTTGTAAGTTATGGTTAATTAGGCTAGTTTTATGAATTTTTGCCTAGCTTTAAGATAGATTTAAGATTGAATTAATAAAAATGAATTTGGAAAAAAAAAAAAAAAAAAGTGCGTTGGACTGTCATGCGAGAGGTCTTGGGTTCGATCCCTGCCTGTGCCACCTTAATTTAAAAAAAAACGGGTACTGCCTCTTGCGAGGAATTGACAAATTCTCCAAGAGTAATGCTTGTCATGAAAAAGTGCTTTCTCAAATTATCCGTTCGGATTCGGCATTAAACTGTAGGTCCCCTCCATCCCTGACAACAGTACTCGCACACAGGAATGGTTGAGAGTTGTAAGTCACTAGGCCCTGGTTCTCTACGGACTGTTGCGCCACCTAATTTATTTATTTTATTAATTTCCCTGAGGCAAAGATGGCTCATTTAGACCATAGTTAGTACGATGAAAAAATTCGTATAATAAATTAAAATCACGAACATTTCCTTGGGAACACGAATTTTAATAAATTTGGGCATTTTGTGTGGTACGTTAAAAAATCTCTAATGAACATAACAGAGAAGCAAGAATGTCGACTTTTCAGAGATTGGTTACCGAATAATAAACACCTTGTGTTTAAAAACTTGACATTTGGATACATTAAGATGAAGATCATTACTTTGACACCATTCAGTCAATTTAAGTAAATCTTTAAGAAATAAGTGACAATTTGATAAATACTTTATTTAACGACTAGCGGCCCGTCCCGGCTTCGAATGGGTAGACATAAATAAGTATACAGATATTTAAGTTATAAGCATGCTACCATGAATCACTAAATTAGAAAACATTTTTTGTCCTATCATTAATACTCTTCGCAGCGTATGCGATGAAAGACATTTTATGGCTAATTTGTTTACACCTTCGGTTGGTTTTAATAGGAATTTCTAAAGATTTCTATAGTAATCTAGTACTAAATATAGCCTATGTTACTCAGTGATAATGTAGCTTTCTAATGAAAAAATAATTATTAAAATCGGTCCAGTACTTTTTTAGTTTATTCGTTACATACAAAAATACAAATCTTTCCTCTTTATAATATTAGTGTAGAAAGAACTTTAGATCATCTGCAAAGAAAAGACATGGAGAAGATACAGAGATTGATGGAATGTCATTAATGAGTAATACAAATAATAATGGACCCAAATGACTACCTTGAGGGACGCCATCTGATAATACATATATATATGTATTATCAGAACAGCAGTTTTCTATTTTAAATATCTGAGCCTTATTGCATTAAGAATGTCAGAAAGTGGTTTAGCTAGTGAAATAGCACAATTTTAAAAGAGTAACAGAAGCAATACCATTAGGCCCTTCCTTTACTTGGATCATGATCAAGTACAAGTAGTGCTTCTTCTTTTTCTGAGATATCCAAAAACAAGGATCCTATATCAAAAAGCTTAGAGACAGTTGTTGGAAATATCTAGCAAATAGGTTGCATATTAAATGAACATCACTGTTCGTTGAATCTTGGAATTTAATACAGCTTGGAATTTGTCTTGAAATTAATAAAATTCCAAAAGCATTAACTATTATTCTTTATATTAAATTCGATCGTGAACATATATAGGTATGAGTTATATAAAAATGTATTTAATATATTAAATTCGTGTTGAATTACATTATATTTTTCTCTTATTTCAGCGATATTTAAATTGTGTATGCAATTTAAAAGCCTTATTAACTTTAAATAGGAAGTCATTGTAATTGGCCCGATTTGTCGAATTGGAAATATTGACATTTCTCGACGTTACAAGATCTAAATAAAAGATTTTTAGAGAGATGTCTGTACGTGCGTGTGTAGGTACGTTTGTGCGTTCGTACTTCCTTTGGGGAAGCTTTTTTCGTCGTCCATATCTCAAGAACCAGTAGAGATATCGACTTTAAATAAATTTTGTTATACAGATAATAATGCAGAAAGATGCAAAGCTGAGTTTAAAAAAGAGGTTAACACAAAATATCTCACGAACCAGTAAAACTAGCGACTTGAATTAAATTTAATATTATATAAACTAATAAAATTTTTGAAACAAATTTAACTAACTGTTTTTTCATCAATCATAAAAACTGAAAAAAAAAATAATTGTCACCTCGAATATTTTACGAACAAAAAACGATTTCATCTTAAATGATTTCATCTTGTATGCAACGAAGAATTACGTTTTTGACAACTGGTTAAATTTTGAGAAAAATCGAATTGACAGTTTTTTTTACAAAAATTATAAACCTAAAAAAAATTTTACTAAAAGTTTGTAAAAAATGATTTTCGACTCAAATATCTTTTCAAAAGTTTTAGATATTCAAACTAATGTCATCTTATAGAAAACATTGTGTTCAAAATTCAATAAAATTTTTATAAAAATCCGACAGTCAGTTTTCATGAAAATTAAGATCTTCAAAAAATAGCACCCAAACTTGTTAATATTGATGTTGGATTCTCGATATCTCGTGAATAAATAATGGTTTGACTTAAAAATGATTTCATTTTGTGCAAAATTTTCTTAGAAAAGTCCAATCTGTATTTCTTTACATTAGAAATAAAACTTTTTACTTCCGTTCGTGCAAAATTTCGAACTCGAGATTTTAATCAAACATGATATTACGATGGTAGAGAAATCGAAAAAAGTGGGTCCCGCGATTCCATCCGGTCTGTTTTGTCTGTCTGTCCACGTTCCTACAGCCTTAACCATTGGGTCGATTGAGTTCAAACTTGGAAGTTAAGGTTTTGAGCAGATTCTCGTTAGGTTTTTTTTTTTTAATTTTTTTTAAGATCAAAACTAACAGTGGCCCCATACAATTTTTTTGGTCAAAAACGAAAATTCGAATTTTCTCAAAAACAAACCGATAGATTTTTTTTAAATTTTCTCTAAAATTTTATTCTTTAACTTAACTTCTTTTAATAAGAAAAACATATTTTTGTATTGCTCAGGAAAGGTACCGCTCATAGAACCGTTATTTTGTTTTTTAATTTTCTCAGCAACTTATGAACTGATTTCAATACTTTTTTTTGGATAAGCTCTTATATTGCCTTAACAATATTTGATTATCAAAAGTGCATTTTTTTTGTTTGGATTTTTAAAAAAATATTGAATTTTTTTTTCAAAATTCTATATCTCAAAAACCGGTCAATATTTTTTTACGAAATTCAAATGTAGAGCGTGTAGTACCCGTGGCATGATGGTTAGAGCGTTGGACTGTCATGCGAGGGGTCTTGGGTTCGATCCCTGCCTGTACCTAAAAGTTTTTTCACGGGTACTGCCTCTTGCGAGGAATTGACAAATTCTCCAAGAGTAATTCTTGTCATGAAAAAGTGCTTTCTCAAATTAGCCGTTCGGATTCGGCATATAAACAGTAGGTCCCCTCCATCCCTGCAACTACTCGCACACAGGAATGGTTGAGAGTTGTAAGTCACTAGGCCCTGGTTCTTCATGGACTGTTGCCCTACCTAATTTATTTAAATGTAGAGCGTATATTTATAATCACTAAACAACTGCATATCAAAAATATTTTTAGAACAAAATTGAAAAATTTTATATATGTACAAAAAATTAATTTAAAAAAAAAACGCTCTAACGATTTTAAAAAAACAAATTTGAAAAATCAAGGGTTTTTTATTTATAAAATGACATTTTAATTTTTTAAGACAAACTTATTTTTCAGGTAAAATTTTGAATCTTAAAATAGTTTTTTTTTATTATTTTAACTGTATTAAATGTAACCCCCTCCCATCTCACCAGATCAAATCCTATGCACGAGCCCGAAAGAGCGCATTATTTTGACAAAATTTTAATAGCATTTTTATCTTTTATCGAAATTAATGCATTTTGTACAAACTATAATTCAAGACACAAACTATAATTCAAGACTAATTATATACAAAATAAATGTTCTTAAATGTATTTAAGACACGACCTTTGAACGGTACAGGGTTAATACTTCATACCTCAGGAGTCTATAATGAAATTTTGTGAGCCAAAAAATGGGATAAAATTCCATAAATGTATTAAGTTATTTCATGACCTGACCGTTCGTCATATTCAGTTTAGGCCACTGGACACCCTATTCACTAGAGAGAAGCAGAAGTTCAACTTTTTTTTTAATTTCAAGGAAGCCATTCCATGTTGTTAGATAAATTAAATAATGTTGCACTCTACCTAACACGTTATAATTACGCGAGTAACTGAGTTTACCTGCAACGTGATAAGATTTATTTGCCATAAAGGAGTGCTTTTGCTTGAAAAAAGAAACCTTTTTAATGGTAAATACAGCCTGTGATTGAAACTTATCATCATCATGTCAGCTACATGCTCAAAAAGGGTTTTCAAAAAATGGACACAGGATTTGGATGTTTTCATTTGTATAGAGAAAAGTTTTGAAAACCCAGAGAACAATACGTGTTGAACAATATTTGAAAAAATAACAAAAAATTCCAGTAGATAATAATCATTTTTTTTAATTTAAAATATACTTCATTGATACTAAAAACCACAAAACATTCCACAGACATCATATCTATTTAAAATTTAGTATTTTTAATTAATAAAATATTGTTCTTTGTTCTTCTAAACTATCAGCTGTCAAATTGATTTTGTTTTAATTTTATAAATTACTAGCGGCCCGTCCCGGCTTCGCACGGGTAGATATTTAAGTTATAAGCATGCTAATTAAAACGACCATGAATCACTAAATTAGAAAAATTTTTTTTTTGTCCTATCATTAATACTCTTCGCAGCGTATGCGATGAAAGACATTTTATGGCTAATTTTTTACACCTTCGGTTGGTTTTAATATTAATTTCTAAAGATTTCTATAGTAATCTACTACTAAATATAGCCTATGTTACTCAGTGATAATGTAGCTTTCTAATGAAAAAAGAATTATTAAAATCAGTCTAGTACTTTTTGAGTTTATTCGTTACATACAAAAATACAAATCTTTCCTCTTTATAATATTAGTGTAGATTGTATAGTTTTGCTATACACACTTATTTATGCTTAAATTCAAAACTGTTAACAAGAATTCGCAATAAAAATAAAAAATGTATTGTTTATTTTTAAGGTTAAGTTTAATGGAATGGAAAAAGCACTTATTTCAGATGAAATCATATAAAGTTTGTAAAATAAAGGAACTGAAACATCAACACAATAATCAACACATTTCAACTTGCAATTTTTATTCCACCTTTTGCTATGTTTCTGTCAAATTGTTATATACAAAAGAAAAACAATTCAATGGAATAAAAATATCATATGAAAACAAAAGAATCGTCGCGAATTTATACATATTATGTATATGTAGATACTTTTTATTTTGACCTTTGAAAGACTAGGTTTATATACGTCTGTCAACAAGTAGACAGATGTTGGAAATATTTTGTTTTCGAAAACAAAAATATCTAAAAATGAATTATTTCTCCAATAATGAATTCTTAGAACTGATTAATATTTTATAATTTTTATTTATAGTATTATTACAATATTTCGTCTGGAAATGACGCTTGTCTATTTTGTATTTATGTAGAGTTTAAATTTATATTACCTTTAGCGAGGAACTGAAATAAGAAGTTAATTTCAAATTGACATTTCATATTTGGAGTAAGATCGTTAGCCTCTTCGCAGGTAAAAAAGTTAAGAGGGATAGTTACGAGTTTTCATACGAGACGTAGACGAAGTACCTATTAATTTTGAGCTTTTAAATAAAGCATTATTGAAAATTATACAATTTCTCAACATACACACGTACAAACGTTTATGTGCCTGTTTACTTTTGCAGAAATATCTAAAAACATCAAAAGATGCAGACATTACTTTAAAAAAATATCAGTTGCTGTGGTTTTTGGTATTTCAATGTTCAAAATTCTTCGTGGCTGCGCTGTTTTGGTCAGACAACACTCGAAGAAAGGTATGACGAGATTTTGTCTGAGTTAAACCATCTGGGATCAGTTAGTGACCGAGCCAACTCGGATTCCTGACGTAGCAGGCTAATCCGCCAACATTCTACAGACTTATTTCTTACCTCTGATCCTAATTAATATGAGGTTAGTGTGTTATCATCTCTAGACACATCAGAACATTGTTTCACATTTGCAAAATTCTCATGCCCAAAAACCCCCGATAAAGTACGAACCCTTAGGCCCCTTTCACACCAAACGAATCCGAATCAATCAGAATCACTCCGAATCAAGTTGAATCTGATTGACCAAGATTCGGCTTCTAGCTCTCCGTTTAAATGTAAAGGGATTCTTTTCCCGCCTTCAGACCCGACGAATCTGGTTCAATCAGGTTTGGTTCGAGGTCGCACTTGATTCAACCTGTCAGATTCCTCGTCCGGTCAGTCTTGAATCAACAACCATACGAGAGAGAGAGCAACTAAAAGAAGGAAAACAAAAAGAAGATGAAAGGATTTTTATAGATTCAGCTGGTGTGAAAGAGTGGAGATGACGAATCAGATTCAACTTGATTCGGAGTGATTCTGATTGATTCGGATTCGTTTGGTGTGAAAGGGGCCTATGGTTGTTGATTCAAGACTGACCGGACGAGGAATCTGACAGGTTGAATCGTGTTTGAACTCGAATCAAAACTGATTGAACCAGATTCGTCCGGTCTGAAGGCGGGAAAAGAATCCCTTCACATTTAAACGGAGCGCTCGAAGCCGAATCTTGGTCAATCAGATTCAACTTGATTCGGAGTGATTCTGATTGATTCGGATTCGTTTGGTGTGAAAGGGGCCATACGAGAGAAGCCGAATCTTGGTCAATCAGATTCAACTTGATTCGGAGTGATTCTGATTGATTCGGATTCATTTGGTGTGAAAGGGGCCTTAAGAGAACCGTTTGGCAATATTGGAAAGTCAACTAGGACGGTCTAAACGACTTCTTAAAGAACTTAAATTGGTCACTACGCGCCCTTGATATTTTTGTACATTCCAGTGCAGATATAGTTACAAACATAATTCTTTGTGGAATGAAAAATTTTATCCCGAATAGGGTAAAATCTATCAAACTGAAACTCATGGTTTGATTCGAACTCTAAAGAAGTCATTAGGATCAAAGACCAAAGTTCCCGAATATACAAAGAGTATATAAACTGAGAAAAAGCAGAATAAGTTCAAACAAGCTAGAAAGACCGGCAATCAGTGGCGTAACTACAGGGTGGCAAGTCGGCAAAATGCCACGGGCCCCCAGCTGGAAGGGGCCCCCGGTCAGAGGAGAACCCCAACTCCCAGCATTTATTATTTATCATACATGTTTAGTAAAAAAAGTTTCGTCTTTGATTTTTTTTTTACCTACTGAGTTGCATAAGCAAGTTCAAAAATGTATTAAAAATTCAAAGGATTTGTAAAAAAAAAGTTGTAACCCAGTTTTAGAACTAATGATGTGCCAAACCGCTAATTTCCCTAACCGAGTCAACTCGAGTTAGAATTCAAGCAAACCGAGTTGCAAACCGAGTTAGCCAACTCGGTTTTTTTCAAATTATTTTCCTTCATCTTATGTTTTGAAAAACTAAAACAAAGGCAAACATTCTAGTGAAGAGATGCATAGTTTTTTTATTAATTCATTTAGGTAGTACCAAAAAAAAATATTAATCATTTGAAAAACAATAAATACAACTTCTAGGTACAAAACAAGGAACTTCATGTTACAGGATTAAATTATTTCATAAATAATAATTTGAACTTTGATGATATCATTACCACTTTTGCTGAACAGAAAGTCCGAAGGAAGGAATTTTAATAATTAACATTTTATATTTTGAACAACTTGTGTGCTTTTAACAATATGATTATTCGGACTGCGTATATCAAATTGCTTTTTTTGTTGTTCAAATCATTTTGACTACTCTATGTGCCCATATCAATAAGATGCTGACTGTACTTCTTTTTTTTTATTTTTTATTTGAAATGGGCTTGCTCTTGACCACAATCATGTCTAAGCTATGATGTGGTCTACGATGGAGCGAGCTTACCCAGAAGATGCCTATTCACGTTACTTTTGAAACACCCAGGGTTATAATTAGGTATTTTTATTTTAAAGTGAATTATTAGAAAATCAAGTACCTGAGTATAATTATAAAGTTTGTATGTACCTACTTAACGTAGTGATTTATTATTGTACTCTTACAAGTAAAAGTGTATAAATAAGTATTATAAAATAAAAAAATATTATTATTGTTGGTTAATTTTTTTTAAATTGGGGGGAGGGGCCCATCCGATGAATTTGCCACGGGCCTCGAACGGTATAGTTACGCCACTGCCGGCAATGGACATTTTCCACGAATTAAATTTTGTTCATGATCAGAAATAACTTCAAATGTGTATAATGTTCCAAAGGTAGTAAACACTTCTGGTCATTTGTAAACAATGTGCACAAAACTTCGTAATCATCGGTTTCTAAGCTTGTTTTTAATGACACTTCTTTTGTATGTTCGATTGATAAAACAAATTTGCTTGCAGCACAGTTTGCTGTTAATTCCATGCTGCCATAAAGTGACATGACTCCTCCTGTACTTGAAAGCGTAATCGATTCTATGGGACGAATCTTCTTTCGCACTAGAATAGTTGCTAAAGCACTTAAAGATCTTGATAATTACAAATCGGCTGGCCCGGATAGTATCCCCGCTATTGTTCTGAAGAGGTCTTCTTCAACGCTGACAAAAGCCCTGAGTAGGCTTTTCCATCTTTCCTATTCTCCAGGTCTCTTTCCGAGTGGATGGAAAACAACATTTGTCCAGCCTGTTTCTAACCCTCTAATTATCGTCAAATTTTCCAAGGTCATGGAAACGCTGATAAATGTTTATCTGAAGAAATATCTTAAAGAACGAAAGTTATTATTGACCGGCTGTATGGCTTTCGTATTGATAGGTCCACAGTTGATTTCATGGTTTATCTCACCGAACAGTGGAAAAAATCTTTAAATCGTTTTGGACAAAGTAATATTATGGCATTTGATATTTCAAAGGCATTTGAAAGAGTTTGGCATCAAGCTCTCTTATCGAAAATGCATGGTTTGGTTTTGATGAATTTGTTGGGTTTGAAATTACTTTTCGGACCGTTCAACTGAAGTAGTATTGGACGGATTCAAATCTGATATCCACAAAATAAACGCTAGCCGTTTTGTCTTCGACACTCTTCCTTATATTTACAGTTGATCTTCTGTCTGAAACTTCTAACTCACTAAATGTTTTCGCTGATGGCAGCACCCTCAGATTTTCATATTCATTTTTAAATTCTCATACTTTTTTTCTCGGATGTAGACTCTCAACGGCAGAGCTCATTAAATTCCGATCTTGACAGCATTAATGGTGAATAAAAAATCGTGTAGAAAATTCAAAGCTATCTTATGTTACAAAAGCGTAATGCAAAAGAGAACTCTAAAAATGATAGGTGACCGTTGTCAAACTGAAGCTTTTGTATCTCTTGAGGACCGTAGATATTGTAATCCAATTGACAACTTGTTGAACGTGGGTTCTCCCCCACTGAAAAATCCTGAGCGACGACCGCCATCACCGTCACTGCTTCACACTTTCGGCAAGAAGGCGTCGTCGTTGGCGCTATGAGGATGACCTGAAACGAAAGGAAAGACAATGTACATTGTACATATATAAATTAACACACATATTAATGTGTACTTACGATTTTTGGCTTCTTGCCGAACCAAGAACGTCCTGAGCGTCGTACACCGTCGGCAAACTGAGGCGTCTTCAGCGCGGAGGAAAGATCTAAATGAAAATCAAAACAAATGAATTAATTAAATGGAAAAAATAAGTATGTAGGTAATCCTGCGTTTACTTACGATTTTTTTTACTCGTTGCCTGGCTTAGATTGGCGATGATGATCTTGGTGTGGCTGCGATTAGTGGATTACCTGAAATTAAAACAAAAAAAATAATAATTATAATTCACACTTACTAACTAATCCGATAAGCGATTTTGTTTTTCTTGTTGTATACTTACCTTGTCGTCCATGTTGTTCGGCCTCATCCCTCAATATTAAAAAAAAAATACAAATGACTGTAAGGAAAAGGAGACGATGATGACAGATAATTGGAAAGTCATACTGGAAAGCGAACTGGAATAGGGAGTTTTAAAATGTTAAGGAGGGTGTGCAATAGTCGTCGGGGTGATGAATAGGTTAGAGTGATTGTTTTTGTGGTTTGTTTAAGGTTTGAGAATTTGACATGGAATGTGAGTTGAAAGTTATGTAAGAAGGGAATGATGACAATTGGGAGATGTTTGTTTTGATGTTATACAGTATAGTTTAAGAGTGTTTTTATAATTTTTGTTTGTGTTTTACATGTAGGTATATAATTTTTACAAGGCAAATATAGTGACAGTAAACGATGGGTGACAACAGAACAAAATGACTGACATAGTGACAATATAAACAATGATATTATTGATTTAAACCAACAATAACAAATGTGACGATCGCGTATAAATAGGTAGTTTGACAACAGGACGGAAAAGAATTACACAAACTTTATTTATTTCGGACTGGACGAACGCCAACCGTGGTGAATTTGAACGCGCGAACAGCGGCGCAATGTGTTTAGCCAGCGAACCGGATAAAACTATTGTCGGCGGCGGCGGCTTAAGAATTAACCAACAAAGAAAAAAGAAAGATCGACGAATACGAAAGAAGGTCTGTGGAAGTTTTTTGTTCTGCCTAGAGGGCATTTGAAGATCAATAGTCGTGCGGTAAAGAAGTCGATAAAGGTTGTTTGCAGGAACAAAGAATCCTTAAAGTTTCGCAAAGCAATTGTTCCCAAGGAAATTTGGAATTGAGTCCTGTTAAATTTTAAAAGCTATTTAGGAAATAGAAAGGGTGAGTGCGCTATGTTCTTATTAAAGTGGTAATAGTTTCGGGAAACATAAACTAATTCTTGTGTTTTGTGTGTGGTTTTATTGGTGACGCAGGGTGGAGATTCTGTCAAAGACGACCAACGAGCAGCCAAAGATAGCCGTAAGACTGAGGCAGGTTGTTCCTGAAAGTGAGCGAGCATATAGCCCGTGAGTCTCCGGGTGCCAAGTAAGGTTGTTCAAGAAAGTATGTATCGGATTCAGGTTTTAACGTTAATGTGAAATTAGGTGCCGGCGGCGGCAAGCCGCAGATCGACGCCCCTTTCGGATTTTTTCTTTGTTCTATTTTACGAATAGTTTTATCTTTGTGGTCCCAACTAAAGTTTTTGAGAAACCAAATCTTTACGAAGACCGAGCCAATTTTGGCCGAAGATTTTCAATTCGAACGAAGTGTCGTACGTCAAAACCGAAGCCATTCAAGATTAAAATTCTTCAAGCAAAAGTTCCTGAACTCAAGCAAGAAGCTCTAAATCCCCTTCAAAAGCGCATGCGTACCTCAGTCAAGAGCGCGGGGTAGAGCGAAGCGACGCGCAAGAGCGTCCGAAGCATTTATATATATATTTCCTTGTGTTAAAATTTAATTCGTCAAGCGAAATATTAACGTCCATTTTGAAAGTTTTACTTATATAAAATTTAAAGTTACTGTCTAAATTTTTAAATTTTTTTTTTGCGTGCCACAAAAGAGTGTGGAAAATATTTATACCGGCAATTTGATAAGAATCCGTGAAGGGAATTCTTTCCAATCTCGCTCGTGGGAAGCAAGATTTTGCCCCTAGGTACGAACCACATATAGAGCTCTATCTGTAGGTAGGATACAAAGGGTGTTCGCTTTGTTCATATTGGTGTGAATTGATACACCGAACAAGTAATTGCGAGACTTTTGGGGAGGGTTTTGTCTGCCAAGGAAAACCGGTAGATTTTCCAGATTTTTTTTTGGTGTTTTAATATATTTTTAATGTTTTTTGATTATTGTTTCAATAACCTTTTTTTTTTATTATAATTTCTTAAATTTTTTGATTTTTCAATTTTTTATTATATTCCATTATGTTAATATAAAGATCCAGATTTCTTATTTAATTAAATTTATTTTTTTTTCAATGTGTTCAATCAAATTTCGCTTTCGCTTGTCATGCATCAATAAATGATTCATTTTTATGATTTTTATGTCGAACAAAGGTGAATTTTTGTCATTGATTTTTGGGTTGAGCGATAGCTCCATGGAGTGTTGAAAGGTTATTCTAGGGGATGATTAAAGGTAAGCTAGGGGAAGTGGCGAAAATGACTTTTTCAGGTTTGATGATGACTAATTAGAGGATTTTCAGTCAAGGGGAATCCGGACTTCCAACGGTCTGCCGGATTCCACGGAGGGGTGGGAAAATATAAGGCCAAGCTGCGCCGTCACCTGCAGCCCTCAAGTGTGGTGGATCATCAGTGGTGGTATCGCATTTCAGGTTTTCGATCTCTCCAGGCATGATTTATGTTTTTGAAATAGGAGGAGGTCCTTTCGCGAGGGCAAGATCCCCCCCATTCCGGCGAGCTCAGCCGAGCACAGCAAGCATGCCGCGACCCTCGCAGCGGACGGTTGCGCATTCTCTCCAATCATCTTAGGCCTTTTTTTTCTTAATCTATCCTTTCTTTCTCTTTTTCCATTTTCTTTCCAATCCATCGTCTTTACCCGTTTCTCTTTTTTCTCCCTCTGTTCTATTTATTGTTTCTGACATCTGCCAAATCTTTCCTTTCAGCCAAAAAAGAACTGTCACTGCACTGACATCCGGAGTGACAGCGAGGAGTGCCAGCACTGCGGTCGGTCCTTAGCCGGTCGTATGGACATCGATATTCCATATTTCTTTTTCTTCTCTATCTTTTTCTCTTCTTCTTCTCTCCTTCCTCACCATCTAATTTTACTTCTCTATTTCAAACTTTTTCGACAAGCTTTTCGACTCAACTGTTTTAAAACATTGAAAGATACTTACAAGTTACAACTCTCAACCTTTTCTGTGCGCGAGTCAGGGATGGAGGAGACCTATGGTTTCCATGCCGAATCTGAACGGTTAAATAAACTTAAAAGTTGATTTAGTTAATTTAAAACGATTCCAATGTCTTACTATTTCCTTACATTTTGACAAGGTTTAAAGCACATAATGGCAAAACTAACTTTTATTAATTTTATAAATCCTTCTGATATCTGTGATTATTCTAAACCAAATTTCTTACAAATTTTATTTTAGCTGCAATTGTTTTTTTAATGAATTAAATAAAAACAATATTATTATTATAATCAATGTGTTTATAATCAATTTGTTTATTTTTACGAGCTTTCACTGCTTAGGCAATTCTTCAGATGTTCCACTTCGAATAAAAGGCAATTCAAATTTAGAAAATTGTTTATTATTAAAATACTAAGCAAACATTTGTTTAAAATTTAGCTCGGTAATTGGCTCAATACTGCAAATAATTTAACTTGATGTTAACATTAAAGTGAAGACTTTGTTATCTTAAAATAATAAAACCATCTTTAAACCTCTTAAAATCTTACTTAAGTTAAAAACTCAAATGGGTTACATTGCTTAATTTGTTCTGAAATATCAAATTGATGCGTACATTCTCTAGTTGTAGCTGTAGGTGTGTTTGTTTTCACAAGTTAGTGGTTTTGCTTAAAATTGCTCGAATGTACAAAACGGTGACCGAATTTTACTAGTTATCAAAACATTTTTTTTTGTTTAGCTTTTAACAAAAACTTCTTATAAAACCATGAACCATTTTTTACAATACTTTTAACTTTAGTGTAAGTGTTTTTTAACTTCCCATAGGAAGTTATTGTAATGTAATATTTTGACATTTCTCGACGTTTCAAGGTAACTAGAGTCGAAATAAAAGATTTTTAGAAAGACGTCTGTGCGTGCGTGTGTACATACGTTCGTCCGTACGTCCGCGACGTTTTTTCATCGTCCATAGCTCAAGAGCCAGAAGAGATATCGACTTCAAATAAATTTTGTTATACAGATAATAAGGCAGAAAGATGCAGAAAGGGCTCTCAAGAAAATTGCGTGGGTGTTTTTTTACCATAGCGGTTTTAAAAAAAGGTGAAAATTTTGGTTAAACATAAATACCTCATGAACCAATGACGGTAGAGACTTGAATTAAATTTTATATTAGGTATATATTGTAACGCGATACATTTTTGGAAAAAAAATCCAATTAACGGTTTTTTTATAAATCATAAAAACTGAAAACAAAATTTATCACCTCGAAAATTTTATCACTAAAGTATGATTTCATCTCCAAAACAATTTTTTGCAACGAAGAATAATGTTTTTGATAGTTGATAAAATTTTGAGAAAAATCGAATTGACAGTTTTTTTACAAACAATAAAAAACCTAAAAAAAATGTATAAAAGTTGGTAAAAATTGCTTTTCGATTCTTTTCAAAACTTTGAGATATTGGCTTTAATTTACTTTTATCTTTCAAAAAATAATGTTGTCAACATTCAGTAAAACTTTGAAAAAAATCAAATTCACAGTTTTTTTTACAAAAAAATAAAAACCGAAAAAAAAAATTAACAAAAGTTGGTAAAAATTGATTTTCGACTCAAATATCTTTTCAAAAATTTGAGATAATAGCTTCCAACTAATTTTAACTTATAAGACATATTGTTTTAAACATTCTGAAAAATGTTGAGAAAAATCGTATTTACAGTTTTTTTACAAAAAATAAAAACCTAAAAAAAAACAATACTAAAACTTGGTAAAAATTTACTTTCGACTCAAATAGCTTTTCAAAAATTAAAAATATTGGCTTCAAACTTATTTTATTTCACAAAAAATATTGTTTTCGATATTCAATAATTTTTTAATAAAAATCCAACAGTCCGTTTTTTCATAAAAAAATAAAATCTACAAAAAATAGTACGCTAATTTGGTAAAAATTGATGCATATAGGCAAACTTACAAGCAAGACAAATCGACAGACGGGATGGGAAGTTATCAGTGTGAGTCGTATCCCAGCCTCTTTTTTTATAAATGATTTTGAATGGTATACATATCATATATTTAATTTTGCCAATACTACCCGGTACATACTTGAAATTATAAATACAAACATTTTACATCTTCTTTGGATCAAAATGAAAAATATAGTTTCATTTTAAATTAAGTTCAATTGAATGAATGGAATTGACACCTACATTCTGTGGCCTATTTCACCAACTTACAAATTGTAAATTACAAGTGCTTTTTTAACAAATTTGTAGAAAAATTTATTTTTTCTGTTTCACGAGATAATTGTTTTACAAAATTGTAGTTGTAGATTACAAAGGGAAATTTGTAGAAATTTCATTATTTGCGTTTCACCAAAACGTTTTTTTGTTTGTAGTTTACAAATACAAATTTGTAAAATAAATTTTTGTTTTGTAAGTTTGTGTTCCACCAAATCAAATATATTTACAATTTTGTTCAGTTTATTAAAATTTCTTACAATAGAAAGATGATGTGTAGATTTCATTACGATTTGTAATTTGCAATAAGAATATTGTCTGCAGTTTAAGAATGTTGTTACGTCGTCGCAGGCATTGTAGCACCGATAGCGATTTAAGTGACCATTTCGTGCAACATATATGTACGTAGACGAAGACAAATTTATCGACCGCGTATAAATTATGCAATTTCTGATACTTTTACATTCAATGAAAAGTTTCGCTTGAAACGTGTAAAGGCGGAGGAAATAATAGGACAAATTGCAAATGAGACTGAAAAAAACGTTTCATTGACACCGATGCGGCAATTTCTTATAGCTTTACACTGGCTTGGAAATGGAAACCAATATCATGGGATCGCAGATATGCACGGTGTATCTAAATCTACAGTTTGTAGATCAGTACATTGTGTTTGTGCGGCTATTGTTCATGTTTTTTTGAAAATAGTGTACGGTGGCCGCAGGAATTCGAAAGCATTTGTGAAAGGTTCCATAATATTGCAGGTAAATACAATCTTCCTTAAAAACTTATGTATTTGAAATCAACACGTATTAAGCTTGCAAGAAAAATTGTATGTTGTTTATTCATAGCTAACTCTGTTCTCTGTCCGCCGACTTACAAATTTGTCAAAAAAATTGTAGTTTACAAATCTGGAAATCAAACGGTGAAACGGTTTTTTTTTTTTTTGTAATTGGAAATTACAATTTTCCATATTTTGTGTCTCTTTTCTTACAAATTTGTTGGATTGAATTTTGTAGTTTGTGAAACAGAAAATCAGTTTACAAATTTGTAATTGTAGTTTACAATTACAAATTTGTGATTGTAATTGTAATTTGGTGAAATAGACCACTGATGAAATTACAGTTTTGGGCAACAAAAAATCCAAACCGGGCAATTTATAATTGAAACCTCAAAATTTAAATCAACACATTTTTTCATTTGCAACTAACTGCTACTTTTTATTCCCTTACATACAAATTTGCCAGCTGCATGAAAACAATTCATTGGAATTTTATTTTATAAATATGATATAAAAAAAAATAAAAATATTTTGAAAAAGTCATTATAAAAATCTTCACCTACATATTTTTGCATATGTATGTATTTATTTTTGACGGCCTTTTCATAAAACATGCAACAGCCTTTAGCGATAAAAACATTTTATTTGTAAAAATAAATATCTTAAAAGCTACTCGTGTAGGTTTATAAACTTTTTATGCAATGATAAATTGGTTGTTCGTTCTAAGAATTGATAGGTATTTCATATTTTTTATTTGGAAATTTAAAGATCATTGACCCAACACAACGCGCCGTCCAAAGTTGTTTTCATAACATTTTAACGTTAACATAAAATATTTTTATTTTTGTGTTTAAAAATGCCCCTACTCAATGTTTTTTGATTTTTTTTCCAAGCTACATTGTTTCTAAATACAAAATTTGTATTTGTCAGGCAAGAAATTGTAAAATCTTTCAATAACAAATATTTACATAGCTAACTCTTGCCATGAGGATAAATTATCTTTTCGAATTGGGTAAAAAATTGAGATTACACTATAGAAACATCTTCAAACCTCGTAAACTGAAATGCCTTAAGTTGTTTTTAAGCTTTGATTATGAGCCTTGGTTTAATTCGGGCTAATTTAATCTTAAATTATAATAAAATAAGAAAATTTGGTGGCTTTGAGAACCAGGGCTTACTTACAATTACAATTTCTAAAATGTTAATGCCGAATAACAAAATCTAATTGAAAATGCACTTTTCATGTCAAGAATAAGTCTTAATAAGCTTATATAATTCTGCATAAAATGTACACAATACTTTTGTGTTAGCTTTATAGAAACTCTAAATAAACCCAACACAAGATGATACACAGCTTATAGAGTCAATAAAAATGAAAATTACACGAGTGAAGTTAGTACTGGTTGAACACTGATGTGTAGTCAGAATTTATGAATAAGAAATAATGGAAATCTGTCTGTTTGATTTAAGCACTGGTCGATGATCTAAGTTTATAGTACGTCCTAGATCATAGATATATCTTAAAGTTGCTAATGGTGACTTTCTGCTGCAGAGGTCGTTGTTGGGCATAATGTCTGGATGATTGCATTAACTTTGATATATTTAAGTCTTCCGGTTTGGATTCAACGGGAAAACTAAAATTTGTTTCGTCTGTTAATAAATATGGGAATATATCTTGATCATATTTTGACATATTGCAGTTTCTTGACCGCAAATTCGAAAGCTGCGGATCAGATGAAATCAGTAAATGCTTAATTAAATCACTCACTGTATGATTGCTCGTTGTTTTTCTGGTGTGATCCAGTCTAGCTTTTCTTATTTCCTTATGGCTTGCTTCTAAGGCTTCTTCGGAAAGAACGCCAATTGGTAATTCGAAAAAGCTTATTATGTCCTTCCCATGAATAAGAAGCTTGTGCACGCTGCTTGGCATGTAATACCAACCGTATTTTGTTAAGTATATGCTTTTTGTTTCTTCCAAAAGCTTAACAAAATTTTCCATGTTTATCGAAGAATAATTCGAAAATTAAAAATCAGGTCCTTGTCCACACCAGTAATTTTAAAACTGAGCCTTGGGTTTGAGAAAAAGCTTCTCGCAGTATTTCCGTCATTGGTTGTTCCATATCCGGGCTTTGGGATGTTGGCAAGGAGCCCCATTTTTTCCCTGAAATGTTCTTGTATCTGCTTTTTCCTCTCATCAAATATCAATTTATTTTCTTTGCCACACACTGCCCAAGTTTAAATTGGTAATCTGTATTAGATGTGCAGCAAACATTCAAAGCATCTTATCCATAGGAATGAAGAGAAGATAGGCCGTATTTGTAATTTTGGACATTTGGCGCTAGTTCTGCAATTGAAGATAAATTCATTTGCGAGGGTTTCGCTCCACAAATGTAACAGTTTTGAGCTGCATTTGCTCCACTCAATACATTAATGGCACTTCCATCAAGCGTTGTCAACAACATTTTAAAGGAAACCGAAATATTTTTGTTATCAATTGAGGTTTCAAATCTTTCAAGTTCTGAAATAGCCTTTTCTATTTTACTATGCTCAGATCTAATAAGCACGCTATTTTCTTTTGTAAAGATTAATTATATTGGCTTGCAGGAAAGGGTCGAGCCTGGACGAGAATTCACACAAATTTCTTTGCCATCTACAGAATCCAATAATTTAAGTGGCACTATAGCTGTAACGAATAAAAAGCTATCTGTATCGATTCGAGAATTTTCAAAAATTTGTTTATAGTTGCTGTGTCCGGAGCTGCCATAAAAGCCCCACTTACAAACAAGATTAAAAGATTGGCTTGTATTTTTATGTGACTTTTCATTTTCTTTCACAATGTTCAGTAGGTACCTATGCTTTTTGAAGTTGTATTTAATAAAGATTGCAAAATTTACGTACGCGGTGGATTCAGAAACAATAGAAACTTCTGGCAATATTTCTGACTTATATGTTTGTAACTTATAATAGCTTGGAAAACTGTTTACAACGAAACGAAGTAAAGAATATTTTCTTTTAGATAAACCAAGTCTCCGGGATCGTTCAACAGGTACCAAGCTCGTTGAACTTCCTGCCATAGTTTGTCCAAATTTGAAATAACACAACTATTTATCACTTTTTCAACGTCACTCTATAAGTTCTCAATAGGATTGAGATATGGGGACTGGGCTGGCCATTCAATAACACTGATTTTTTGGGCGGATAGCATTGCTTTACAGACTTAGCCGTATCTTTACGATTGTTATCCTGTTGATATGTTCACTTCAAGGGCACTTCCTCCTCAACATACGGTAGCATAGTACCCCTTAGGACTTCCTTGTATTTTATCTGGTCCATAATACCCTCTGTACGATGAAGTGGTCCACACCATTCCAAGAAAAACATCTCCAAACAAGAATGCTACCCCCACCATACCTAACAGTTTTTATAGTATATTTGGGGCACATTCCTGGTTGATTCCGCGTCGCACATATTTTTTCCCATCTGACCCCAAGCGATTGACTTTGGACTCTTCGCGATATTTCCCATCGGAAATATTTCTCCACCAATTTGGATCTCTTGAAATATGCTCCTTTGCAAACTGCAGTCGACGTGACCGATTGCGCTTAGAGATATGTGGTTTTTTCTGGTAATTCGTCCACACATTTTTTTTTCACCAAAACAATTTTAAACTGTTCTTACAGACAAATTAATACCAAGATCTTGTTCAATTTCATTTTTAATTTTTGGAACAGTCATGAATAGATCAGCCTTGCTCAGTCTGGCGATGGTAATAGCAATTCGAGGGGTGGTTTTTCTTGTCCGATTCTTACGAATTTTCTTTTGAACAATCCCTTCTTCTCGGCAATGGTGAAGAGCATTTATAACCTTTTGCCTTGAACATTCTAGTTTCCACGCTACCTCCGAGTTTGTGTGATTTTCTTTCTTAAAATCAAGAACTCGTAGCCTGAAGGTCTCTGTTGAGTGTTTGCCACGTCCCATACTATAATCCTTTAATTTAAAATGAAGAATCTACCTAAAAACTTTATGAAAAATTCTTAACTTTATCACTTACATTTTAAAAAGTAAGAATATGTATGAAAAGTGTTTTAAATTTGCAACGAAAACAATGTGTGCTTCCCGTGTAGTTTCCCGTTACTAAATACTATAAATAAATACATACCAAGAAGGCTCTTACAATATTGGCATTGACAACTCCTCTCTGTGCTATTTATTTTATCGCCGCTGTAGATCGACATTTGAAATATAGTGTATGACGTGTAAGTTTTGCCGTTTCACTTCAAAATCGATATTACATCCACTGGCCTGGAGAGTGTCCCCGATATTTTTCTGAAGAAGTGTTCTTCAACGCTGGCAAAACCACTGCGTAAGCTTTTCCATCTGTCCTATTCTACAGGTCTCTTTTCGAGTGGATGGAAAACAGCATTTGTCTAGCCTGTCCCTAAAAACGACGAATCCTCCTCACCCTTTAACGTCTTTTTGCACTTATTTCGCTTCGTTGCAAGGTCATGGAAACGTTGATCAAATTTCAGCTTAAGAAATAACATGAAGAACGAAAGCTTCTTAATGACCGACAGTATGGCTTTCGCAGCAATGGGTCCACTGGTAATCTCATGGTTAATCTCACCGAACAATGGAACAAATCTTTACATAGTTTTGAAGAAAGTAAGATTATAGCACAAAGGCATTTAATAGAGTTTGGCACCAAGCTCTCTTATCGATAATTTTCTTCTTATTTTTTGGACCACTTAATTTAAGTAGGATTGGACGGGTTCAAATCTGATATCCATAAAATAAAAGCTGGTGTGCCCCAGGGCTCCGTTTTGTCACCGACATTCTTCCTTATTTTTATGAATGATCTTTTGTCTAAAATTTCTAACCCACTACATTGTTTCGCTGATACAATACCTTCAGCTTTTCATATTCGTTTTTAGATTTTAATGCTTTTCCTTCGGATGTGGACTACCAACTGCGTATGATAAGCTCATTTAATTCTGATCTTGACAGCATTGTCCAATGAGGAATCATAAACCGTGTAGAATTTAATGCTTCGAAAACTCAATGCCACTATCCATGTTTGGTACTTGCACGAAGTCGCCAAAAACGCTGCTAAGTGTTTAGATTTTCTCCGTCAATGTAAGGAATTTTTAACCCCTTCTGATCTGGTGATAATTTTTATTTATAGCCAGATATATGTATTTATATCTGAACAGGTGCTCCAATAACCCACTTGAGTCTCTTGGACAGAATCCAAAAAAGGGCTCTAAAAATGATAGGTGACCGTTGTTTAACTGAAACTTTTGTAGCTCTTGAGCACCGTTGTAAGGTTCCATGCATGTCATTATTTTATTGCCATTTTCATATTTCTAGTGAAATAGCCAGTTGCATTCCTACCCTCAGACAATTCAATCGTAATACCCGTTCTTCTAGGAATGCCCATCAGTTTACCTTCAAACCTTATTTCGGACGTACTGTAAGGAGTAACCAGATGCGTAATGTTCAAACAAAGCACCCTATTTCCAGATTTGTAAGGTTTAAATGGAACACTAAGAACATATTCTAAAAGGAAAATATTGTTTTATCATTAAATATGTACCCTCTCAAAATACTCAATTTTTTCAACAAAAAAATGACAGTCAGATGTCAAATTGTTGTTTTTTATTAGGACCGAAACCATATTAATTTACATATGGCAGCAAATCATCAAACAGTCAGTTGTCAAATGGTTATGCTTTACTCTACAAATTACGCCAAATCAGTTTTGACATTAATTGAGACGCGTTTTATTATAACCTTCAACGAAAGACATAAGATGGAGTATGAGCGATTTCATCCCGCTTCTTATATTTTAAATAAAAAGCTTAAATGAACATTTCTTTATGATTCAATGTAAAGAAAACGGAGATTCCCTTGAGACGTTACTAATTCTGTGAGTCTATTAACATAATATATGTTCGCATTTTCAAGGATAACGCCTTAAATCATATTACAGCACCCTCGAATATTTCCATCTAAGTCTTTTAAACTGAAAAAATAAAATAAAAGAAAAATATGCTTCAATTTATATTATCATCTAATTTATCTCTTTTGTCTATTTCATTTTCAGTCAATTTCGATCATTTTCAAATTCTCAGAGCCATCGGAAAGGGAAGCTTTGGCAAGGTAAGTGAAGTGAAAACACTCAACACAGTCTTTTCCTATATTTAATTATTAATCTCTTCATTTGCGAGAGTGCTTTTGAGTTTTGTCGAGAGGTAAAATCACTTCGAGAGCGAGAGAGAGAAAATAAGAATATAATCATATTATTTTGCTTTTCTTCTCTCTCCCACCAACCAACAGACCGACAGAATCAAACCGAACTCAACTCTATAGAGGGTGATGGTGATAGACATTAAAATTACTTTATCCCTCCTTGTTCCGTTACTTGTGTACAGACCCTAGCTTACACTACATTTAGGTAAGGTACCTTCCACACCAACCCTCTTAAAAATAATCTTCTATGCAAGCGAAAAAAAGAAAAACAAAAGCACAAAATGCGGATGGAGGTTTTGTCGCAGATTTTCGCTGGAAAAATATAACGAAGAAATGAAACGTGTAAATGTCATTTTAACAGCTTTTTGTTATAAGAAGAATAAGATGTGAGCTGTTTTCATTAATTCCTTTTGTTTTAGTTCTGATGTCGATGTCGTCCTCCTCTTCTTACTTGTTGTTTGTCGTTGCTTTTGCAAAGGTATAGTGTTCTTGTTTCTCAAAAATTATAAACATTATCCTTGACCTTTTTTATAAGTCACAATAGATACTTTTTTAGTGAAGCCGATGTCGACGACCAGAAATTTAAATTAGAACAACAATTAGTTTAAAGCCAAATGATAAAGTTAACCAATGAAATGATATTTAATTTGTAGTGAATAGGGGACCTAGTCGTCGGCATCTGTCATGATTTTGTCAGGCCAATAATATTTTGGAGATTCGATTTTTAATTAAATTAATGAGCACAACTTCGCTTAATATCTAGTTAATGTTTAATTTCTCTTTATAGTAGACGGTGTAGACAGAACTTTAACACAGGTATACAAATATTTACCAGGTTCACGTTGAATTTAGTTCATTCAAAGTTAAGCTCCTGAAATCAAAGATTTCCCAATTTTTTTTTTGAAACTACATCAGTCACATTGTCTGTCATTAAATAACTCCATTAATTACTGTAATCCGTCCGATTCTTCACAGAGATGTCAGTTTAAGCGTTTTGTACGTTCGGTCGTGTGATCTACGGTCCCGTATGCATCGAAGGGGAGTGTAGGAGAAGATTGAACGACGAGATGTACGGGCTGTACAGCGACGTAGACTTAGCCAGAAGGGTAAAAGTCCAACGACTAAGATGGCTTGGTCACGTACAGCGCATGGAAACCAATGCTCCGGCCCGGAAAGTCTTCGAATCCACACCCACAGAACAGCGCAGTAGAGGAAGACCGCGAATCAGGTGGCGCGCACAAGTGGAAAGTGACCTCACCCAACTTGGAGCGCGAAACTGGAGACATCTAGCTAGGGACCGAGCTAGATGGAGAAGTTTGTTGGGTGAGGCCCTAGTTCACACAGGAAAGTAGCGCCACCTTAAGTAAGTAAGTATATCTCAAGACCGAGTGGAGATATAGGCTTCAGATAATTTGTTTTACAGAAAAAAAATTTAAAAAAAAATTGAGTTGGTGTTTCTTTCCATTGGCAATTTAAAATACAAAGGAAAAAAATTGGTTCAGCCCAAAATATCTCTAAATATTATTGACAATTTGCATTGTTTTGATTTTATGAAGTAACAAGTACTTATAAGTTGAGAAAACGGTTTGGATCAAATATGGTACACCATGCAGACATATACATTTGTCCATTTTAACCAACATGCAATAAGAACACAAAACTTGTTGTTACAACTTCCTGTATATTGCCTAGCTAGGTCATGGACAACAAGTGCATATATAACCAACTGTATTAACAATAGGAATCAAACGATTGTGATCATTCAATTGGAATACGTTACAGATAACGGATATAGTAAAAGTGGTTTTTTTTTTTATAAAATTGCAGTTTTTTGAGTGAAAGTAAGGTTAAGAGTTTAAAATATGTTCACATTTTGATTTCGTAGTTATTTATACGAACATTACAGCAACCCGCTATGGACCCACATTAGTTTTACGGAGGTTTCGAAGATCTTTCAGATGATGAGCACGAGGTGACAGATGCAAAAATCTTCCACCTCTATATATTCAAAAGTCCGATGAATCCGATTGGAAATTGGAAGATAACATCACTCTATTCCAGACGGTACCTCCCTCAAGTAGAAGTGCGAGAGCTGAAGAATCCCGATGGTGTACTTGTACTTGTTTACAGACGAAATGTTCAAATATATAGAACAAGAAACAATCAGATACTCCTGCGAAAAACGTTCCGAAAAGATTGCCCATATAACACCAATGGAACTTGAACAGTTTAAAAACCTTATAGAAAAAACCTAATAAAAAAATTACAAAACTTTAACATATCACCAAACTACAAACTTATATCATTTGATGTCACCAACATGTAGGTACACAAACATACCTAAAGACGAAACAATACAAATACTCAAAGAAAATCTCACTATCACCGCAACCATCAACACACAACAAATAAATGAATTAATACATTTATTAAAAATAATACTTAAACAAAATTACTTCACCTTTAACAACGAATACTATACACAAACTGAAGGACTTGCTATGGGATCAACTCTAAGTGGATTATTGGCCGACATCTACCTCAACCACTACGAAAATAAATACATTTTATCCACACTCAACCCACAAAAACTAAAATTATTTCATATTCCCGATACGTCGATGATACCTTTTTGTCATATTTGATGGAACCACTAGACAAATAGACATTTTAACTAAACTACTCGTAAATACATTAGCAAATACGGCAGCAACCCCTGCCGAAACGTTGTGAAAGTTATTGTAATGTAATTGTTTCATTGCAAAAACTATAGTGACCAAAAACGCCGACGGAAAACTATATTTCCACTAATCACAAAAATAAAAGTTACAACAGAAATAGAAAATAATAATAACATAAATTTCCTAGACTTAAACATAGCTAAACACAACAACAAATTAAAATATAAAATATACAGGAAGCCCACAACCACAGATATAATTATCCATAAAGATTCACACCACCCACATTCCCAAAAGATGGCAGCTTTCAATGCATTTATAAATCGACTTATAAATATTCCAATGGACAAATGCGACTACAACACTGAACTAAATACTATAAAACAAATCGCATACGCAAATGGATACAATACATCAATAATAGACAAATTACTCATAAAAAAGAAAAGAAATTATACCAACAATAACACAGCAAATAGACCCAATGACAATACATACACGTCAATTAATTACACAAACCTACTACCACCAGCTCTACAATACGAATTCAAAAAACATAACATAAACATATTATTCAAAACAAACAATAACATACAAAACATACTAAAACCTAAAACACAGACAAATGCTAAACTCAATTGCGACAATTGCAACAAGTTTTATATCGGTCAAACCGGCAGATCTTTTTACGAAAGGTTTAAAGAACATAAGCCGAAAGCCAACACAAGATAGAATTTTGCTCTGCACCTCATCGACGAGAACCACAACTACACAAACTTGGACAAAAACTGCACCCCCCTTCACCTTTGTAAGAAAGGGCGCATACTCGACGCCACTGAAGAATACGAAATTTACAAAGCATACAAACAAGAACAAAATAACTTACTAAACGATAAACTAATACTAAACACGAATCCACTTTACGACATTGCCATCAAATATAGTAACAACAACAACAATAGACAGCATTCGATGTCAAACACATAACCCATTAAACAATAAAAACAACAATACAATAGAAGAGCTTCATACCTGCATATAAGAAGCAGGCAACAACATCAAACATCAACCAACATTAAACCAAAGCTCCAAAAAACTTATGGCTGAATCACAAACTCTCTTCAGCTTCGGCTTCGTCTGCGTTACGGTGGGCCTGCTTCGAGGTTGCTTCGAGGTTGCTTTGAATGACATTTCTATTATTTCATCCCTCCAAAGAGCAAATATTTTGTTTGTTGACATTTTTTTTACAGCTGTTGAGCTGTCAGACAAAGCAAATGTTCAGATAATTGAACTAGAGCTTCCGTTTGGAGTCACATTACGTTACATTACATTCTGTTCCTTACGATTGTCAAACGAAACGTGAGGTCGAAGCTCCATTGTGATAGCATGCATTGAATTCCTATGGCTGAACTCGTAAACGTCAGGCGAAGCCGAAGCTGAAGCGTGTTTGTGATTCAGCCATTAATGCAGTCAGTCAAACGTACGCCCGAAGATGGATGAAGGATTATCCGAAACGCGTCGCGCAACAACAAATATATAAAAAGTTGTGAAACTAATTGTTTTTAAAATAATAAATATAAATTTAAAATTTAATTATTTTGTTTTTATATTAATATATTGAACAGTTTGTTGGAATATGCCTTTACATGTCCATCGTAAAGTTACCATCAACTAGGTTTTATTGGTATGAAAGCCTAGGCTACCCAAAAATTACTTGTGCAATGGCATATAACAGGTTTAAAGAAATAAAAAGGTTCATACATTTCAACACCAACTCGACTCAAGTACCCAAAGGACAACCAGGACATGATCCCCTTCATAAAATGAGACCATTCTTGGACCAAACAAGACAGAGACTTCTTACTGTCCTAGAGAAGAATATATGGCAGTAGATGAACAAATTATACCAAGCGAAAGCAGATCATCTACGCGGCAATACAACCGAAAAAAAGCCACACAAATGGGAATATAAACATTTTGTTCTCAGTTGTAGCTCTGAGTTCAGCTACGACTTTGAACTTTATACTGGAGCTCAAAGACATGCACAGTTGTTAACCGATTTGCCAAAGATTAGTACATCCAGTGACTGGCGAGAACTATTTCCTACGGATCGAACTACTTCTTTGACAACTGGTACACGTCCTTACCGCTGTTGGCTTATCTGGCAAAGAAAGCGATTTCACCGTCAGGCACAATAAAAGCCAATCGGATTCCGGGTTATAAAGTTCCTAATGAAAAGGAATTGAAAAAGAAGGAAGTGGTGCAACTGTGGAAAAACTGGTGACAATTGATAAACCTAGATATTTCTGTGTTAACATGGTTTGACAGCAGAATTGTGAACCTTACTTTGACATACGTCGTCAGCAAACCGCCTTCTGAAGTCCAACGCTTCAACAAAAAAGAAAAGAGCTACCAAACTGTAGCATGCCCAAAGGCAGTCATGGCATATAATCGGCATATGGGTGGAGTTGATCTGTTGGATGCTCTTCTTGGATATTAAAATAAATAAATTAGGTGGCGCAACAGTCCGTTGAGAACTAGGGCTTAGTGACCTACAATTCTCAACCATTCCTGTGTGCGAGTAATGTTGTCAGGGATGGAGGGGACCTACAGTTTTAAGCCGAATCCGAACGGCTGATTTGAGAAATCACTTTTCATGACAAGACTCTTGGAGAATTTGCCAATTCCTCGCAAGAGGCAGTACCCGTGAAAAAAACTGTAGATGGCACAGGCAGGGATCGAACCCAAGACCTATGGCATGACAGTCCAACGCGCTAACCATCACGCCACGGGTACTACCTTCTTGGATATTATAGAATACAAAAAAATAGAATAAAAATAAGATCAAAACAAAATTTACCATAGAATATTCTTCCACATGATCGACATGATAGCCGTAAATGCTTGGCTATCGTACAGACGAACGCTTGATGGTTCTGAGGCGTGGCTGTCACTAGCCTATTTCAAGTCCGCGGTAGCCGAACATCTATATCATGCCAGCAAAATAAGTACAACTCATAAACGGTGAACGACGCTTTTATGCCATGGAAAATAATCTACAATTGAAGAAATTGAAAGAACCTGTTGCCAAAATGCCATCACAGGACGTTCCTTTAGATCAATTAGATCACCTTCCTGTTTGGACCACAAGACAGCGGTGTAAGGTTCCAGACTGCAATGGAAAGTCTTATTTGGAGAACAGAAAATGCAATGCAGTGGTCATATTGACTTACTTACTTACTTAAGGTGGCGCTACAGTCCGGGGCGGACCTGGCCCTCAACCAACATGCGTCTCCAGCCAGCTCGATCCCTAGCCTCCAGTTTCGCACGCCAAGTTGTTTGAGGTCTTCACCCACCTGCGTGCGCCACCTGAGTCCGGGTCTTCCTCTACTGTTCCGGCCGTCCCTCGGGATTGGATTCGAAGACCTTTCGGGCTGAAGCGTTGATGTCCATTTGCTCTACATGACCTAGCCATCTAAGTCGTTGGACTTTAATTCTGTTAACTAGGTGAGTTTCGCTGTACAGACCGTACAAATCATCGTTATATCTTCTCCTCCATTCTCCATCTATACATACGGGACCGAAAATCACCCGAAGAATTTTTCTCTCGAAGCATCCTAAGACGCTCTCATCTTTCTTTGACAGGGTCCAGGCCTCAGCACAATAAATGAGAATCGAGGTTATGAGTGTCTTATAGATGGTGATTTTAGATGCTCGAGAGAGGACTTTACTACTCAATTGCCTTCTAAGTCCAAAGAAGCAGCGATTTGCAAGAGTTATTCTTCGTTTGATTTCAGCGCTGGTGTCGTTGTCTGTGTTTATAGCGGTGCCTAGGTAGACAAAGTCCTCAACTACCTCAAAGTTATAGCTGTCCATGGTGACGTTTTGTCCAAGACGTCGTCGTTGTTCGATGTCCTTTCTTGATGACAGCATATACTTGGTCTTGCCCTCATTGACCACTAAACCCATCTTCTTCGTTTCCGTCGCAATACTCAAAAACGATCCACTGACATCACGCTTTGATCTTCCAATTATGTCAATAGTATCTGCGTATCCGAGTAATTGAATGGACCTTTGGAAGATTGTGCTTCTAGTGTTGACGGTTGAGTTTTGCACAATTCTTTCCAGAACGATATTGAAGAAGTCGCATGACAGTGCATCCCCTTGTCTAAAACCTTTTTTGACATCAAATGCATCGGTGAGATCTTTTCATATTGACTACCAAGTTGTAAACAGATTTCGGATCCCGACATTGACAACGGAACATTGCCCTATTGAGTATCGCGATTATCGGCTGAAAATTGACTATTTTATAATTTTATTTGACTAAAAAAATTGTCAATAGGATTAGTTTTTTCGTGTACCTTTCTGGATCAAAACGAAAATATTTTTTTACTGAAAGAAACCGAACTAAGAAAACAAAATTTAGAGAAACTTTAAAAAAAAAATCCTTCAGTTCGTTTTTGAGAAAATTCGAATTTTCCATTTTTTACCAAAAAACTTTTTTCTTTTTGTTTGATTAAAATCTCGAGTTCAAAAGCTTTTACGAATGCAATACTTGCCATATAGTTCATATACGTCGCAAGTTATACTCCTACAAGTTGGCAAAAATTGATATTCGACTAAAATATCTTGGGAATCATAACAGATATTGAAATGAATTTGATTTTATAATATGCAAAATATTTTTGTTATCTTCTAGTAAATTTTTAGAAAAATACAATTAACAACTTTTTTACAAGAAACGAAAACTTACAAACAAAATAAAAACTGATGAAAAATGGTTTTCGACACAGGTATCTTGAAAATAAGGTAGATTTTGCCTTCAAACTTTTTTAACATACTCAAATTTTGTTTTTATATTTTGTAAGACTTTTAGAAATACCAACAAACATGGACGAATGGGGAGTTATCAGTCTCTTTTTTACTTTGTGTTTTCAAATCTTCGTTCGTGGTTTGTAGCAGGGAAATCAACAGCAACAAACTTAGCATTAATAAGCAATAACATTATTACAAATATGGAAAAAGGGTTGCAAACAGATGTTATTTCTACAGATTTTGCAAAGGCATTTGACAGAGTTAACCATCAAATCTTAATAAACAAACTAACTTCTCTAGGTATTCACTCTTCCCTATACTAAAGTGGCTTGAATCATATTTAGCTGGTAGAATTCAAATAGTAAAAGTTGATAGCTCGCTCTCGAAATATATCTCGGTCCCATCTGATGTTCCACAAGGAAGCCATTTGGGTCCATTATTATTCTTGTTGTTTGTAAATGACATACCTGATATTTTTCAGGTATGTCATTTACACCTACTGTTAAATGCTTCTAAATGTCAAGTCTTGTCGTTTTTCCGAAATTCTAATTATTAATACTATCAACCATGTAAACTTGGAGCGTGTAACAAGAAAGAAGGATCTATAGGAGTAATCTTAGATACAAAACTTTCCTTCTTACCGCACTATGATTATATCATAAACAGAGCAAATCAAATGCTTGGTTTCTTAAAAAGAAACACCAAGGAATTCTCAGATTCATGTACCTTAAAATCTCTGTACAATTCACTGGTAAGGCCAGTTCTTGAATACTGTAGCATTATTTGGAACCCTTATTACAATAATTCAATAGACAGAATTGAAAAAGTTCAGAAAGATTTTACAAGTTATGCATTTTATAAGCTAAACTGGAGGATTGTAAGGCCTTCTTAGTATACCCGATGTTTATTATTTGGTATGCAATCTCTTTATGATCGTAGGGCTTATTTTTCAGTAATGTTTATAAGAGACATCGTAACATTTCATATCAATTGTCTTCCTCTACGAAGACTAGTTAATTGTGTAAATGCACCCTCTAGAACTACTCGCTACCGGTTTCATTTTTATGAGCAGTTTCATCGTACAAATTATGGCAGGAATGAACCCATTACGCTTTGCACAAGAGAAGTGAATTTAATTTGCAATAGGATTGATTTTTATCTTGATGTTTCGAGAGAATCATTTAAAAAATATGTTTCAAATAATATTTAAACTGTAACCCCCTAAAAAAATTTAAGACTTAAATTTTTTTTTATCATTAAGTTGTATTTATTAATTGTAAATTATGTGAGCGCAATGGTTTAAATCCGTATTGCGCTGAGTCATAACTGATTCCATCTTGATTTATGGGATTAAGTGAATTCGTCATTTCGGATACTACCCATCCATAGAAGGCATGCAAATGTTTCAGTGTCCTACGGAAACATAAAAGTCTAAGTCTGCTGAAATTCACCATAATGCGTTATTATACCGATGTGAAGAATTCTTTCTGGTTTATGAAACCCGTGGGGTGGTGATTACCAAGTCCTTATATTACACATAAGCTTGTTTCTTTATAATTGTCACTATTTTTGGTTCCCTTTATAGAGAAACCATTCTTATTTACGCTCCAAATATAATACATAATACGTATATTCATGCATATGCCCCCACCATCTGGCAACCCTGTAACCTTGAAATCTGTTTCCAGGTCGACAGCCCCTATTAAAAAAAAAAGAGTGAGTTCAAGCAATAGCTATGTATGTATATGGGACATTTTTCCTTTCAAAATAAATGATGATACAGTTTAAAAGTATACCTTCCATACCTACCTCCTGCCTTAGCATGCCTTATTTAATATATGTACATGTGACTTACATTTATGTTTTTTTATATTTTTATATATTTCTGTCAACAGGTTTGTATCGTACAGAAACGTGATTCTGGAATATTATATGCAATGAAATATGTAAGTCGAGGAGCTTGTGAGAACCGCGGGGCTTTGGGTGGTGTTATCAAAGAGGTTGAATTACTTTCGTCATTGGAGCATCCTTTTTTGGTGAATTTATGGTTTTCTTTTCAAGGTAAGTTATTTCTTTAAAGAAGGATTTTTGTATACTTTATATTTTCATTTCATACTAACTGTCGTACAGTACATAAGTCAAGTACTTATGCATAGTTACAAAAAATTCACATAAATATTTTTGAAGTGTTATTGTACTTAGAAAGTCATTCAGTTGAGCACCTACTCGTACGTACTAACATTTGAGCTTGAAGTTATATGAATATTTACATAATTTATAAGTTTCAAATGAACACAGAACATATTTGCATTTTTAATATTTTCAGTTTCAGTTTTTCTGCAACTGAAATTATGGTAGAAATAATTTTTTTATTTATTTTTTTGACATTTTTTAGATGAGGAGGACTTATTTATGGTGAGTGACTTACTCACTGGAGGAGATCTCAGATATCACCTTCAACAAAGGGTAAGTTTGATGTAAATTAAATAACATCACCCTAAAATTTTAACTTTTAAAATCGAAATTTATTAGGTAGGTAATCAAATTATTTACTTAAGAGAAAAGAGGTTTAATTTGATTTATTAACTCTAAATTTGGATCTACTAAATTTACAAAAATTAGGAAGTTTTAAAGTGGTATTATGCGTATTCTAGCTCTGTCTTAAACCATATGCTGTCACTTCGAACTATCTAAAGCCTAGTACGCTGCTGATGCGAAACGAAAATTCCCATACAAAAATGACATGACGAAATCATAAACGAAAAATTTCGCTGTGCTTTTCGGTTTTTAGTACGCTGCTGAACGACGAAATGTGTTATTTTACTGGATGGATAGCTGTACTAGATTTCTTAGTACAATTCTCCACTCTTTTCGTTCTCAATTTAATTGCCCGGCATATTAATTGCTTGCGAAATTTTGACGTTTAATTTTTGTATTGAAAAAAAATTGTTTACTCGTGACTTTCGGTGTTTTGACTTTGATTTACATATATTTGATTTAAAATAAAACGGATTTGTCTAATGTGTTCCAACAATACATTTTTGAATCGGAAACTCAGGATGTTGAAGATGTTTTTGGTGATGTGCAAGAAGTGATGAAGACGAGCAGTGAACTTTAACTTCCAAAAAATAAACCCAAGACAAAAAAATTTGATTTCTCTTCGGAGGAAAAAAAGAAACTGGCTTCGTTGGTCGAAGCCAATGAAGCTATTTAGAAGTTGGAGCATAGGCTTCACAAAAATAATTCAGCCGTTGTGAGCCTCTGGAGTAATATAGCTGCAGAAATGAAAATACCATGTACTAACTGCTCAACAAAATGTTAATAAATAAAATTCTTTTTCACTTTTGTTTACCAGCAGCTGACTGTCAGAATTTGTCAATTGTTTTTGACAGCTGACAGAACTCTCCACAAATATTTTTCCGCTGTGGTTTTCGTTTTCATTTTGCTCTGCACTTGGAGACCGCCGAAAAAATTCGTTTCACTTCAGCTGCGTACTAGGCTTAAGAAAAAAAAATATTTCATCGATGCTAAATATTTAGTGCTTTGTTCTTTTGTTTACTTATTTTTATTGAAATTTGTTTATAAAGTTTAAAAATAAACCTAAATCTAATAATAATAATTATATAGATATTACACGAACACAAATTTCGTCAAAGGGAGCTCTAATCTTTTACTTTAGTCTTTACTTTGGAACTTGGAAGTTTCTCAAAACGTTGATTTCATTTGTATCCTTATTTTGGTGAAATAAACTTAGGAATTTGTCATTGAACGTCAGATGACATTAAATGTATTACAGAAATGGACCATGTTTTGAACCGTGGTTATCTTCCTTCGTTATGCCCATCTATTCCTTCGATTATATGAATAATTTCTTGGGAGAAAACAAAAATTATTAATCTTATTATGATATGAGAAAACAGGAAACATAAATGTAATTTGCTCCTATGAATCCATTTTTTTTTTAAAGTTATGCCTTTTTTAAATTGATTTTTAATTAAGTAGCCATTTATACAGGGTGTCTGGTGGCAAATTTATGTTTTTAAATACGATTATTTCAAAGAGTAATACCTAAGCGGTGCGGGGGGAGTGGTGTCATTATAATCTGTGATCGTGCGGATTTCTCAGTCACGATGTGTCGATGTCGCAGTGGTCAAGTAAGCATCGCGCTTTCGCCATGGAGACGTTCGCACGCGCGTCGACAGTTTTGTTCACACTTCGGTATACGACGAATAAGTTATGGATCGAGTGTGAATTTATGTAATTTGTTCGTGGATGCAGAGGTTCAGAGTAAAAAAAAAGGATTTAAAGTTCCATCCATTCAAAATTCAAATGGTTTTGTTTCATGCAAACATTTTAGTGAGACGATTTTGGAGCGTTTTTGTACTGTGAACCCCATTTTTAGAAGCGACGAAGTTCGTTTTCATAATTTTCATAATTCAGGGTATATTTGTTATGATAAGTGCTGAAAATAATTATGGAGAGAAATAAAAGACACGTCTCAATTCTTGTGAATGTTTATTTCGACTCAATTTTTCTAAAACTACTTACAACTATTTATACCTACTTAAATCTAAGGAACATGAGATAAGATACTGATAAAAATAGAATACATATTTCCACCCCATACTATCTTTGGGTTTTTGTGTGTACACATGTGTTCCTATCGTATCAGTATCCTATCTTATGACGATACGCACTATCACAAGATTATTTTTTATCTGTCTTGTGAAAATGCGCATCTGCACCCATGCAAGGATCATGTTCATTTATGAATAGTGCTATTCTTTCTGGTAACATTGTGCTGGTTTTATTAATTTTATTTTATTATAATTTTTAGAAGCCAAAACTATTTTTTTATTTTTTTAAACATAAGATTAAATATACTCAATGGCTGATCCAGACTTTTAACTCAGGATTGATGGACCAAAAATCGGAAATCCAGCACCATTCCAATCGCTCATACAATTTAGAATTGGAAAAATCTTAAGTAATCTTTAAATTATTTTCTTAAGATCTTTTATGAGAAAAGAGCAAATATTCAGGTTCTTAAGAAGTTGACCTTGAATAAAAGATATCCAATTTTATACTAAATTGCCTTTTAATTCCTGAAACTCGTCTTTAATTCCTTCTTATTTTATTTTGACACACATAAATAATGTAAGGCTTTCTTAAAGTGTTTTTTTCTTTGAAAATTGATATTCTATAAAACACAACAACATTTAAGATTTTAAAAAATTAAGGAAATCTACTTTTTGCTTTTGATGCTCTAGAACTGAGATTTAAACACGAATTTCAAGAATATAAATAAATGTCTCAAACACAGCAAAAGTGACACTTTCGTTAAACTAATGGCTAATTGAAAAACAATGAACGTTTCTATCAATTTGATATAAAAGCTTTGAATCTCTCGAGAACTAAAGTGAAAAGAGATTCTGCAACGCGTAGTTTACAAGTGGCATACTAAAGTTTCTTTCCAACTTATTTGCTTACCTTGTTTTATTTAATTTTTAGAGAAACTATGTACTTCAATGCACCTAATTTCTTAAATTCAAGAACCAAACATTTTTCTCTCTACAATTTGTAAGATTTGTTGACTCCTTTAAGACCAAAATATTTTCAAAAGGTTCACGCAAAACTTCTCTTCTAGCATCAGCTTTAATCTACGAGTAAGCAGGCTGATAACAATAGTAATATTAGACTCCCGAAAATTGAGCCCGAAAAAAATACGTAAAAAAAACCAACCAATTCTTCCTAACATATTCTGTTTTATTTTCCTACGCAAAAATATCAAATTTTTTGGCGAACATTCTCATTTTTTGGGTTTCTGCATTTATATTTTTGTAGCATTCTTCTTTCTTTTCCTTACGGTTTTGGTTTGTAAAGAAAATTGAATGCGATTTATTTAATAAAAAATAATATGCATAACATATATTCTGAAACACTTTTTTCCCCAATCAGAAAATAATAAGGTTCAAAAAATAATAATTTAGGTATTTCAATTTAAAAATAATAATTCGTTGACACATTAGGTCCGTTCGCGTACTTTCTGCACTAAAATTCGTAAAAAGAAATATTTTAAAAAGTGGGGGTAAAATTCTCTCACCAAAAAAAAAACTACAAAAAAGTAAGCGAACTGGAAAACAACAAATTTTTCACACAATATTACTGTCTTGTTGCTGTTCTTTCAAAATTTGTTTTTAAATTTTATAACTGACAGCAAAAGCGAGCAATTTATTTAATTTATTTGAATTTCTATCAAATTTGAAATTTTCACAAATCAGCCCAAAGAAATTTCTTGGGCAGAAATTCGTAGGTTGGGGAAATGTTTTACTCTCTCGTGAGCGCTCACTTTTACGAAAAACTAAGAAATTTTTGAGTACTCGAACAGGATTTGGTTAAATTTGACTGTTTTAGGAGGGTACGCCAACGGACCTAATATGTTGTCTTTTTTGTAAACATTAATGGAATAAGTAAGTTGTTAAGATTTTGGCCATGTTTTCTCTTTTAAAATAAGAGTTTTTCTATGTTTTGCACGCTATTTTTTACTAAAATCACATTCACACCGGAAATTTATAGTCTATACAGGAAAAATTGTTTAAAAAACGTTTCTGAAATGTTGTTTGAAAAAAATATTTCATAAATATTTGTGAATTGTTTGCGATATTATAAACAATATGATTTTTAAATCAATCTATCTGAAATGTTTCTTCGGTGTAGAAACACCTTCAGAAGCCAAGTGACATTAATGAATTTTTTTTTCTGTTCACTCCAAAATAGGTTCTTTTTTGCATTGTATTGATTTTAACAAACATTATTTGGCACGAGTACGATAACTTTGGCGCCGAGATATAATAACGGTTTTTGGTAGAGGGGCTTAATACAAGCATTTTTTACTATGAGAGGGGGGGGTCTATCTCCCCCCGTTTAGGCGGTAGGGGCAATTTAAAAAAATTGTTATTTAAAATGAAAAAAATTAATTAAAAAATAACGGTGATACTTACAATTAAGTATCATACCTTTTTTTAAAGCCAACATTCTGTTTTATTAGCCAGTTTTTAATTCAAGTCAAAACTATGTGTAGTTTTTGAAAAATTTAATTTTAAACTCAAAATTTGAGTAAAAAAAGTTAAAAAAAGGTTTAAAGTGTAACTTTTTCAATACTTCAAGATTATCTACCATTGTTTTTATTTCAGAATTTATTGCTGTTATTTGTTTTTGATCAAAAACTGAAAACTAGATGATTTTATGTCTCTTAGTTTTTGAGAAAATTGAAAATAAAAATTTAATTTTAAACTCAAAATTTGAGTAAAAAAAGTTAAAAAAAAGGTTTAAAGTGTAACTTTTTCAATACTTCAAGATTATCTACCATTGTTTTTATTTAAAAATTTATTGCTCTTATTTGTTTTTGATCAAAAACTGAAAACTAGATGATTTTATGTCTTTTAGGTTTTGAGAAAATTGAAAATAAAAATTTAATTTTAAACTCAAAATTTGAGTAAGAAAAGTTAAAAAAAGGTTTAAAGTGTAACTTTTTCAATAGATACTTCAAGCTTATCTACCATTGTTTTTATTTCAAAATGTATTGCTCTTATTTGTTTTTGATCAAAAACTGAAAACTAGATGATTTTATGTCTTTTAGTTTTTGAGAAAATTGAAAATAACTACAACTACTATTTTAATTTAATTCTATTTTTTTGCTTGAGTGGTCTTATTTTGATAGTAATAATGGTATTTGCGTATGCGTAATGCGTGTTTGGGTGTATGCAACAGTAAGGTGTGCGCGAGTTTGGGTGTATGCAACAGTGGGATCTGTAAGGGGGGGCATGCTGCCCCCCTGCAACCCCCCTGCTTGGGCACACTATAGGATTTGGGGTGGGTGCAAGGTGGAGTGGGTGCAAGGTGGGGAGGGTAAAAGGTGCGGTGGGTGCAAGATGGGGTGCATGCAAAGTTTCTTTTGCATTTAAATAAGCTGGATTTAAGAAAAATTAATTTATCCTTGGTATATCTTAATCCATATTCGATTATTACTATCAAAATAAGACTATACGTTTATACTTAAGCAAGGAAAAAGTAATTTAATTCAAATATTTTGTTTTGGTAATTTTCAATTTTCTCAAGAACTAGAAGACATAAAATCATCTAGTTTTCAGTTTTTGATCAAAAACAAATAAGAGCAATGAATTTAAAAAAAAAAATAGTAGATAATCTTGAAGTTTTGAAAAATTACACTTTAAACCATATTTTTAACTTTTTTTTTTACCAAATTTTGAGTTTAAAACAATTTTTTTCAAAAACTATAAATAGTTTTGACTTGATTTAAAAACAAGCTAATAGACAAAAGTGTTGGCTTTAAAAAAAGGTATAATACTTAACTGTAAGTATTACCGTTATTTTTTAATTATTTTTTTTCCATTTAAAGTACATGTTTTTTAAAATTGCCCCTACCGCCTAAACGGGGGGAGATAGACCCCCCCCTCCCATAGTAAAAAATGCTTGTATTAAGCCCCTCTACCAAAAACCTTTATTATATCTCGGCGCCAAAGTTATCGTACTCTCCCCCATTATTTTGTTTGCAAGACATTTAATCATTCTTTGTAAGCTTAATAAAAGTTTTAATTTTAACTGACATTATGTCACTTTGGTTTTGAGAGGACAGTTACTTAATATTATTTTTGTGTCCCTCCCTTACAATGAAATTAATAGACTAAAAAACATACATATATAATTAAATGCGGAAAATCGAAGCCAACCACAAAATTATACAATCGGTGTTTTGACAGATATTAATCAAAAATAAATTGATTTTTTTAACACTGAAATATAAATGGAAAGTTGCTTTCAACTAAAAATGTTTTAATTTAATATAAAAGGGTTTTCAATAAAGGCGGGTGGATGTTGAAATGGAATAAAACAAGCTGTGTGTGAGGTATTAACAAAAATATTTTTTTTATTTGAAAGGCGCATGTACGCCATTAAGTGTGGAAAATTACTTCATTAAAATGCCCGCCTCGGCTTCTTATGGTGGGACTTATCCGAGTGGTCCAATTTTCAATGACTCTTCCGCATAGATCCGGCTGAATTTGAGCGATGGCCTGTGTTATGTTCACCTTTAAGGCATCAGTCGATTGTGGTTTATTTGAACAGGAAAAAGTCTAGCGGTGTCAAATCGCTGAATTGGTGGCCAATTCACATCACCCTGCGATAGAGATAACTTTACCTTCAAATTGTTCATGCAAAATGTCAATCGTGGCGTTTGCTGTGTGGCACGTAGCGCCGTCCTGCTGGAACCACATGTCGTCTAGGTCCATATGGTTCAATTTGGGCCATAAGAAATTAGTTATCATTGTTGACGCTGACCGTCTCACTAACGTCATTTTCAAAAAAATACGGAACAATTACGCCGTCGGCCCAAAATCCACACCAAACAGTAACTTTTTGAGGATACATTATCATCTGGTGAACTTCGCGTGGGTTCGTGTCGTCTTATATACGGCAATTTTGCTTGTTAACACAGCCATTCATCCAAAAATGCGCCTTGTCACTAAAGATGATTTTTCGGCCAAAATTTGGGTCCTCTTCCAAACGATTCGAAGCCCATTCAGCGAACAAACGGCGTTGTCTATGGTCGTGAACTTTGAGCTCCTGGATCAGTTGGATCTTTAACGGGTGTAGGCCCAAGTCCCGACACATAATTCGCCATGTTGAAGTGTTCGAAAAGATGAGTGCACGGCGAAGAATAGACTCCCTCAGGTTCTGCTGCACACTTTCACGGGCCATGGCGATGTTCTCGGCCGATCTTCCATTCCTTGAACGTACTTGTGTTGGCTGATTGTTTACTGAACCAGTCGTCTCAAAATTTGGCCTCCAAACGTTGAAAAGTCGACTGTGAAGGGCCACCACGTCTAACGTGAAATGGACGCAATGCGCGCAACGTTTGCGTTAACGAACACTCATTTTAATACAAAAGTTTTATCATTTCAACGTGCTGTTCAATCGTATAACTTGCCATGATAATTTGGCATAAGCAACTGAATAATAAACAAAAGATTTGACAGATGTCACTAAAACAAAATGGGCGCCAAAATCTACCCGCGCCAATTGATAAACTCTTTATAAGCCAACAAAACAAAATATTATGAAACTATTTGTCTAAGTTGTATAAATTAAATTTCTCTTATACATATATATATATTTTTTTTAATTACAGGTTGAATTTTCTGAGGAAAGCGTTGCCTTATTAATATGTGAACTAGGTTCAGCATTAGAATATCTACAAAAACAAAGAGTTGTACATAGGTAATTTTGAATTCATAATATTTTCGTCGATACAAAGGTAAAACTCATGAACAGTCAGAAAAATTTATTCAACAAAATGAGATTCATACAAAAATTGTGATTATCCCAAAAATTAAAGTTTTTCACTTAATTTGTGTGAACAATTGAAAAATAAGACACAATCGAGTGTTTTTCTTCTGATTTCCTCTTAACTTTAATTTTGTAATTAAATGAATTTTACCTTTGAATCGATGAAACACACATAAGTGGATTGTTATAAAGTCTAAAAACCAAAACCATGCACAAAAGTGACAGGCTAATTAAAAATTTAAATTACTTAATTGGAATTTCATTTTGGGTTAGTTATGTATATATTATCCGTGTTTAAAAGTTTTACACTAAATATATCAGTAGGTTTTTAGCTGAATAAAGGGAAGTTGTAAAACTGCCAACTACACAAATTCCCTTGAATCATGTCGTGGTTTTTACCTCATCACCTTATTCACACCATGACCTGCCATCAATGTTTTGAGAAAATTATGGTTCATATGACCTAAATGTATGTACATCATAAGGTAATAAAATTGCTAGCTATAGAAATGTGTAGAACATAATGGGAACAATTTGTTCTACATTGACTAACAACATATTGACTTAAAATCGATGGATTTGGTCAGTGTTTTGGAACGTTTGTGAGCTGTGTAAATTACAGTCATTTTAATGAACAACACATCACCTAAACAGGGGTTCTCCTTGCCCTTTATTGGGTTGTTATGGGGAAGCATTTAAGTATCGACTACGTTGATGCAGAATTCCCAATCATTTTATATGATGACATGCAATGGACATTCTTACAGCTCATGACCTTATTTGAAATGCAAGTACTGCGTATACATGTTTGTTTTGTGTAACAACAATTTCAGAAATGCAGGTAATTTGGTACCGTTCTGTTCTACTATCCCGAAACAGTATCAACATTTCTTGTTTACAATTCCTCCTATAGTCAGAACTAATATTTGAATGTTTGTTTTATTTTTTAACAAAGCTTGAATGTTGTTTGACGAAATTTAAAATTTAAATTTGGTTTTGGGCTTCATTTCATAGAATTAATGATTCATATAACGTTACTCATTAAATTTGTTTATTTCCAGGGATATCAAACCAGACAATATTCTTCTGGATGATGCTGGTGAGTTGAAGTCAAGCTTAATTTTCTTAAATTCCTCCTCCTAATTCCTCTACTTTCATTTTTGTTTTAAAGATTTTATGTCAGAAGACTTTATTACGTAAAAGAGTTAAAAAAGTTTAACGATGTCGTCGTCGCTCGTCGTCATCATTATAACACTTGACGATGTAATGGGCCTTCCTTCTAAATTCCTAAACCGAATCCCCCCCCCCCCATGGCGATGGTTCAACTTTGTGTGTGATTTGTTTTAAAGGGTAAAAGGGATATGAAACAGATTTTAGGGGTTAAGTTTAAGTTTCTTTTTTTAACTGCACTAATTTAATTGGACTATGAATTTTTCAACAGACGAAAAGTTTTTGTTTTTATTTTTAATTTGTTAATTTTTTATGATTAAATCGATTTTAAATGTGAAAAAATATCCTATGCTGCTTAAAATTCTACAAAACTGATTGCTAAGGAAAAGTTAAGGAATTTATTTATTTAAATATTCATTTTGAAAATTCTAAATATTTCGTATTGAAATAGAATCGTCAGTTGTGAGAACGGAATAAGTCCATTTTGCAAAAGTTTTGGGAAAACGCAAAAAACTGAATAGCGTCTATATTTTACTTTTTTGAGATGCAAGACCTATGGATAAAATGAAGATAACGTGGATTTGAGTGGAATGAGATAAAAATTTTGTTTGTAGCCGGTTCTGGTAGCCAGGTATAACGGTTTGAAAACGTTGGACTTTTTCCGTTCTTGCAACTTATGGTTTTAAATTTCAAATAAAACTCAAATTTTAATGAAATAAATACATAATTTATTTAAAATAAACCTTTAAATGATAACAAAATATTTAAGTAATAGTAGAGATTATGTAATTAAAAAAAAGTGGTATACATAAGTAAGATCAAATTTTTTTTTTTTTATATAATTCACAAGTACTCAAGGGGTTATTAGTACCCTTTATATGTTTATATTTAAACACAGTGCGAGCGTTAGGAAAATATAGGGAGGGATTTAAAAGAAGATACCGGTGCACATTGGTCTTAAAGTTTTGAACATCAAAATGGGAGGGAAAAACAGAGTTGGCCAAAGCATTCCACATTCTCGATGTGCGATTTAAGAAAGAATCTCTATACTTGACAGTACGCCCGAAATTGAGCTCAAGGGTAAACTGATGAGCATTCCTAGAAGTGCGAGTATTACGGCTGAATAGTTTAAGGGGTGGAATGCAACTGGCTAATTCGACAGAACATTGTTTGTAAAAATATCGATAAAACAACGAAAGGCATGAAACATTGCGATGTAAATGTTTCGATTATAGTTCTGTCGCCTATCATTTTTAAAGCCCTTTTTTAAATTCTATCCAAGATTATTAATTTGTTTTAGGGACACCTGCCCAGATATGCGAATTATATTCAAGCTTTGGACGAATGAAAACTTTGTAGATTATAGCCAGATCAGAAGGGGTGAAAAATTTCTTGCATCGTCGGAGAAATCCTAAGCACCTGGCAGCATTTTTGGCGATATCGAATATGTGATCATTCCATAAGAGGTGATCTGTAATACACATACCGAGTACTGATAGTTGATTGGTTTCCTGGATGCAAGTGCCACTCATAGATAGTGGCATCGGGGAGCGTTACGCTTTAACGACAGGAGACAGCATTGAGTTTTCGAAGCATTAAATTCTACACGGTTTTTGATTCCCCATTGGACAATGCTGTCAAGATCAGAATTGATTGAGCTTTTCATACGCTGCCGTTGAAGTTCAACATCCGAAGGACAAGGATGTGAATCTAGAAACGAATATGAAAAGCTGAGGGTACTGTCGTCGGCGAAACAGTTTAATGGATTGGAGGTGACAGACAAGAGATCATTTATGAATAAAAGGAAGAGAGTCGGAGAAAAAACGGAGCCCTGGGGAACACCAGCATTTATTTTATAATCAGACTTGAAACCATCCAATGCAATTTTTATTCAACGATTAGAAAGGTAATTTCTAATCCAACGAAGAAGGGATTCATCAATACCAAAAGCACGCATTTTCGATAAGAGAGCTTGGTGCCAAACTCTATCAAATGCTTTTGAAATATCAAGTGCAATAATCTTACTTTCTCCAAAACGATGTAAAGATTTGTTCCACTGTTCGGTGAGATGAACCATGAGATCACCAGTGGACCTATTGCTACGAAAGCCATACTGTCGGCCATTAAGAAGCTTTCGTTCTTCAAGCTGAAAATTAATCAGCGTTTCCATGACCTTGGAAAGAAGGGACGTAAGTGCAATTGGCCGATAGTTTGAGGGGGAGGAGGATTCACCTTTTTTAAGGACAGGCTGGACAAATGCAGTTTTCCATCCACTCAGGAAGATACCTGTATAATAGGACAGATGGAAAAGCTTACGCAGTGGTTTTGCCAGCGTTGAAGAACACCTCTTCAGAACAATAGGGGGAATACTATCCGTGCCAGCGGATTTGTGTATGTCAAGGTCTTTCAGTACTCTTGCGACAGCACGAGTGCAAAAGAAGATTCGTCCCATAGAATCACTTACGCTCTCAAGAACAGGAGGACTCATGATACTTTCCGGTAGCGTCGAATTAACAGCAAATTGTGCTGCAAGCAAATTGGCTTTATCAATCGAGCTTACATAGTGAGTGTCATTGTGGACGAGCGTTGGAACCGAGGATGACGTGGTGTTTCGTACGTTTTTTACAAATGACCAGGAATTTGTACTACCTTTGGGACATTGTAGTATTTTTTGCCTTAATTTCTGATCATGCAAAAATTTGGTTCGTCGAATATGACCATTACATGCCTTTCTAGCTTGTTTGAACTTATTCCGGTTTTCCACAGTCGGGTTGGCTTTATAGCAACGGAAACTTACATCTCTGTACCTAATAACCTCTTTACAGCTCGAATATTCCATATTTGCGATGGAATCCACGTCACTATCGAGGAAGCATAGTGACCAGTTTAAGTTCCTGAAGAATTCATTGAGACCGTCCCAGTTGGCTTTCTCATATAGCCAAACGGTTCTCATAGGAGTTTTTTCTTTAACTGGGTTTTTTTGACATGAGAATTTTGCAGATACGACACAATGGTCTGATGTGCCTAGAGGCGGTAATACACTCATTGTGTATTTATTAGGGTCAGAGGTAAGAAACAAGTCTAGGGTGTTGGCGGAATGACCTGCAACGTCAGGGATTCGAGTTGGCTCATCGACAAGCTGAGTTAATTGATTTATCTCAACATACCTTCCTTCCGGTGTTGACTGGCCAGAATAACGAAGCAAAGAAGAATTGTGTACATTGAAATCGCCCGCAATGACGATTTCAGTGTGAGGATAATGGGCAACAATTCTTTGAATGGAGTCAGACAGAGCATCAAATTCGTTAAAAGTTGAATTTCTGTCCAGATTTTGATTTCGATATAAAAAACATGCGTGGATGATGTGCTTATGTACCGTAAATTTTAACCACATGAAATTGAAGTTTGTGTTAGATCACAAACCATATTGTGGCTGAAGTTGGTACGCAACATCATTTCTTATATACACGGCTAATCCATGATGAGGAAAAAATAATGGCACTAAGTTATACCCATTTTGATTAAATTCCGAATAATCGGAATCTTCACCTATTTGAGTCTCACTCAATGTCAAAACAGCTGGCCTGTTTGATGCAGTGTGGACATATGTGGCATAGAAGTTCTTTCTTAAACCACGAATGTTGCTAAAATCCACCCTGAATTCACCCAACATTTGAACTTTTCAGTTACAGATTTCCACTAGTGTTATGCCTTAGTGAAAATTTGCATACTGATCCGCCCCTGGTTAACTAGATATCACATATACTAATCTATCCGAAAACGCATCAACTCAATCCATGTAAACACTGTATTGTACAGCTATAAAAGAACCGTACGCAATGTCTACATCGATTGAGATAATATGACTGTGAGTGATGGAGGGAAGGAAGAGAAGGGATTACCCATTGCCTGTGTTATCATAATAACTTTTGCTATTTCGTTAATTGCTTATTAATTTTTGTTGGAACACTAGTTTTAGGTTTTGTTTTTTTTTTGTTGTTTGGCTGGACTGTTAATTGTTTTTTTTTTGTTTTTATATTGATTGGGTTATTATTATATATATTTTTTTTTAATTTAAACAGACAACAAATATGAACAAAGGTAGACAATAATGGAGACAAGACTCTCGCGACGCATGCGCTGCTGGTGGGATGCAGATCGGGAAGCCATTGTCGTTGGTAAGGCAGGAGTGGCGAGGAGTTTTTGGAGCAGAAACTAGTGTTTTATAAGACCGTCGATCCATTCCGAAGCTTCCACGCACCCTATAGATGTTGAGCTGTAGGTCAGATGTCTGTATTTAGAAATAAACATGGAATCCTTGTTTAATGATTTGCTGGTTTTCTTGTAAAAATTTGGCCAGGTGTTTTTGAAATCCAGTATATATCATCAGACGAAATGCTCGTTACTCTAAATAATCCATTTCGTTTTGCGTTGGATATCATTGTGTTGTATTCGAAGGGAGTGTATATCCGATCAGTTCTTCTTATAAGCGTTTTTGCTGTCCTATTATCTCGGAACTCAGTTCGGGATTCGCAAAAAAGTGGCGAGCCGTATTTCCATCGTTACTTGTTCCATATAGTGGTACCCGTGGCATGATGGTTAGTGCGTTGGACTGTCATGCCAGAGGTCTTGGGTTCGATCCCTGCCTATGCCATCTAAAGTTTTTTTCACGGGTACTGCCTCTTGCGAGGAATTGACAAATTCTCCAAGAGTAATTCTTGTCATGAAAAGTGCTTTCTCAAATTGGCCGTTCGGATTCGGCGTAAAACTGTAGGTCCTCTCCATCCCTCACAACAGTACTCGCTCACAGGAATGGTTGAGAGTTGTAAGTCACTACCTAGTTCTCAACGGACTGTTGCGCCACCCAATTTATTTTTATTTTTACTTGTTCCATATCCTGGTTTGGGAATGTCGACATGTAACCCCATTTTTTACCAAAAGTCTTCTTGAATAACTTTTTTTCTTTCCCCCAAAACCGATTTATTGTCTGGGCCGCGTATTTGCCATGTTTTAAAAGGCAGTCTATAGGATATGTTCAGTATAAACATTCGAAGCACCTGATCCAGGAATGTAAGGATAAGAGGCCAAATCTATAATTTTCTGGGTTTGGTGTTCGATTTTCAACAGAAGATAAGTTCATTTGCGAAGGTTTAGCTCCACAAATAAAATAATTTTGGGCTGCATCTGTCCAACTTAATGTGCTTATGGCACTGCCATCAAGCATCGTCATAAGCATTGTGAACTTAATATTAATGCTTCTGCCATCAATATCGATCTAAAAATCTTTAAGATGTTCAATAATATTCTCCATATGACTTTGCTCGGACATAATAAGAGCACTATTTTATTTTTGAAAATATATTTTATATGCCAACAGAAATGGGTTGAACCAGGTCGGGAATTTATCCACACTTCTGTGCTGTTCATAATATGCATTAATTTCAATGGCTCAAAAGCAGTTACAAATAGGAAGCTATCTGTAATCTCACTATTAGCAAATATTTATTTATAGTTGCTGTGTTCAGAGCTACCATCAAAACCCCATTTACATATGAGCTCCAACGAAGTGCTCATATTCGGTGAAGATAATAATTTCTCTTTATTAATTTCGACAATGCTGTTATAGGTTTTAGCAGCATAGTTCAGCTCCTCTGTGCTGTGTTGCGATGTAAGTTCTTGAACACGTCGTTTTTTTGTGCGTTCGCTACATTCTTCAAAACTTTTTTGAAGGTCTGTCTTTGCTTGTACTTGGTTGGCTTTTACTTGGTTCTACCTTTTACACTACGCAATTTGGCACTTAAAGGCAAATCAAGGCTAAGCCATCGTTCATTAATTTCCATGAACGTGTCACGTTTTATTTGTCAATTTTCCCACTTTTGCCTCAATTTTAGGCAATAATATTTTGAAACTTTTTTAATTTCAAGTTCTAGTTCTTCATTTAGATCTTCTAACCCCAGTAATTCACAGATTTTTGCAGCAACAGTTATTAACAGTTATCGGTTTAGTAAACAACCAGCCAACACCCGTTCGTTCAAGGAACGCAAGATCGGCCGAGAACATCGCCGTGGTCCGTGAAAGTGGCGGTCACCGTCAACAGCGAGCGCTACATAACAATGATAACTAATTTCTTATGGCCCAAATTGAACCATATGGAGCTAGACGATACGTGGTTCCAGCAGGACGGCACGCAGCGCGGCCGGCGCTACGTGCCAAAGAGGAATTGCCACGACATATACACTACCGGTCAAAAGTTTGAGACCACCTCTGAAATTTCAGAAATATCGAGTTTTAACCCCTAAACTGAAGTTTTAGCAAAAAGTTAATACGCGAAAAAAGTGAAGAGCATGTCCAGTTGTAAATGATAGAAAAATATAAACTAGTTTTGTACTAAACATAAATTATTTATTTAAAAAACCAATAAAAGCTCTAAATTGAGTTTTCATCAAAAAACCCTCCTTTAAATTCAATAATTTTTTTTTACAATTCTGGGCAATCTTCTTACAAGTTTTTGTATATTTTCTTGTGGAATATTATTCCAGCAATTTTGATTCCGATGTTATGTGGTGATTCCGGACATTTCTGTCAAGCTCTTTCCATAAGAGCTCAATGGGGTTAATATCTAGAGACTGCGGTGGCCATACCACTACTTTTAGAATTTTCTCTTCTTTTTGTTTCAGGAATCCCCGGCAAAGTTTTGAAGTGTGTTTCGGGTCATTGTCTTGCTGGAAAACAAAACCTTCACCGATTAATCGGAGTCCAGATACCAAAACGTAGTCTTCCAATATGTTTTTATAGACTTCTTTATCCATTCTTCCGATCACTCGTGTTAGATCTCCTACTCCATAGAAGGAAAAACATCCCCACACCATTACTGAACCGGCTCCATGCTTTACAGTTGGGACCAAACAGTCGGGTAGCACCTTATGTTCAGCACTGCGCCTGACGTACACTCTGCGATTTGAGCTAAATATCTCAAACTTGGACTCATCGCTCCGTAAGACTCTGTTGAAGTCTTCATCTGTCCAATCCTTATGGGTTTTGGCCCATTCCAACCGTTTGATCTTGTTTTGGGGTCATAGAAGTGGTTTCCGCACTGCAACGCGCCCAAAAAGTCCAGCATGCCTTAGTATGGTATGGTATTTACCGGATTTCATTGATCTCTGTTTCTGGTGCTGTTTTCTTCCTAGAACTCTTGCTTATGGTGATGATATGCAGATCTTCGGTTTTCGTCGTAACTCTCGTCCTGCCCTTGGTTTATCCTTAAAACCGCCGGTACTAGAGTAGCGCTGTATGGTCCTGTGAACTGCTCCTTTGGATATCTTCAGTTTTGTGGCAATTTCTCTTTGCGCCTTCTTTAATAAGGGTCATAATCGCAGATCGAGTTTCAATAGTTAATTCTTTAACTTTTCCCATGATGCGCACTTTGTTTACTGGAGAAGATTACAGCCTCAAATAAATTTAAATTAAATCAAACCGAGCATTATATACAAAATACTGAATATGCAGGTATTCCAATTTTACATTTTTTTACCCTTTAATATTACCCCAGTCATTAAAAAAATTCCAAATTGAATGTAAAAAGTCATAAAAAATAAAAACTATGGGAAATCCAAATAGAAGCACACCACATCTACCCGCCCTTATTGAACAACCCTGTATACAGATTTCTTCGTCGTTCTATACTCACCTCAATGTACTCGTTATACTATACTCGGTATCCTCAATATGTTCCTCAAAATTTGTCATCTATTGTAAGCGTAAATTTCATCATTCTTCTCTCCTTCCTGCTGCCAGGAAAAGCCTTTGGGTCCTGTAGTTAGTAGTTGTTATAGGTTGTAATGGTGGTAAGGAAAAGTTAAGACCGTAGACGTTTCATTACAGATGGCGCCCAATGTGGGTTAAGACTTGTTCAACCTTTCATTTCATCATTTTGGGGAAGTTTTATCGGAACTCTACTTAGCGATTATGCTGCGTGCACACATGATATTTGTGTCTTTTGAATATGTTCTTACAGCAATATAAATCCTTTAAATTATTTAAGTAATTTTTTGATTTGTCTAGTTGTGATAGGAACGTGTGCTAAATAAGTTAATCTAACATGGTTTTTTTCACATGCAGGAATCTTGCAAAACCATATAAGGACGTTTGAGAACAAAGTGCATGTGGGATTTCAAAGAGGATATTACCCTTAACTACTCCTTCGCTAATCAAATTGCTTGTTCTGTTGTCGTCTTCACCTCGATAGTGACGTGGACTCCAGCAAAGATTTAATTACAAACTAAATTATCAGGGGAATGCGAAATTTCATCCCGAACAGGGAACACTCTATTAAGCCCACGCAAAACGTATGCATTGATTCGAGCTGTGAAGATATTATTAGGGTCAGAAATATAAGTTTTCGTTGTTATAAAGCCAAACATACAGAAGAAAACCAGAATAAACCAGTTACATTCCTCCTCGCAAGCAAGTCACCACTAATAATTCACCAGAAATGTTAATAACAGTAATCCTTGAGCTCAAAGTATAGAGATTCTTTTTTATCCGCACATCAAGAATGTGGAATGCTTTATGTAACTCTGTTTTTCCTTCCCATTTTTATATTTAAAACTTTAAAACCAATGTGGACTGATATCTTCGGTAATAACAATAACATCATCCAATAAGTTTGTAGAGACTTCATTTGATACCCCTTTAGAAACCTCAAGTTTTACATAACCTGACGACTCTTTAGAAGTTTTGGTTACTCAACTCAACAGACAACCTATGATACTTCAGAGAACACCTCGATTTCAAAATTGAAGAAGATTAGTAAAATATCCGACTATTTGTTAATTATGAGTTTAAAATTATTTTCAATCATAAATTAATTCTTAAACAGAGGTTTTGACTAATATATTTAATAATTGTGATTTAATTTTGAAATACATAAAATGTTTGTTAAATATCGATTTTACAATAATTTATGATTACGCATTACTTACGCATTACTCCAATAGCAACTCAAAGGTTTATTTAAAGATGCGAATTTTATAATGCGAATAAATAATTTTGCGGCGAACCGAAGATTACATATATAAGTAATTTAATACCAAACATAAATGTTATGATTCCCTTTTTGATATAGATTTATGTATGAACATATGAAGTAGAGACGCAAATTAACAAAGTCAATGGATTAATAATAATTATTATTAATAAATCCGTCTGGGACCTATAATAAAATATTGAAGTGAGGAGTATACCAGAAACAGGCATTAAAGTTTTTTATATAAATAACACTTTATGCATCAATCTATGCCTGCATAAATGTATATTATATAGGTACGTAATTCATAACCATAACCGCAGTGGCTTGTGGATAACAGAAGTTCATAAAATTAACTGGTTGAATTCTTAGTGGCTTTGGTTATTCCAATTAACTGAAGTGGTTGCTTAATGTAGGCCTTGAGTTTCAATAATTTTGACCATATCCACTTTGTAAGCAATATATGATTTCAGTAATACTCGTATACGAGTAAGTATAGTTCAATAACAGTAATTCAATGTTGTTCTCAACCCAATATAGAAAGGGTGTTCAAAATTTAAAGTCTTTTCGTTTATCAAGAAACGCAATTCAAAAGTAAAAGGTTTAAAATATTATTAAAATCGCACTTGGCGTGTTCCTTTAGTGTTGATTTTTGGAATACTGGACAAATAGACATTCTAAAGAAATATATAAACAACATTAATAATAAAATCAAATTCACAGCAGAAATAGAAAACAACAACAATATCAACTTCTTAGACCTAAACATAAGCAAAAACAACAACAAACTATATTACAAAATCTATAGAAAACCAACAACAACAGACATTACAATAAACAAAAATTCACACCATCCACATACAAAAAAAAAATGGCATCATATACTGCATTCATAAATAGACTCTTTAATATTTCCATGAACCAGAAAGATGACGAAGATGAAGTCAATACAATAAAACATATTGCCCTTTTAAATGGATACAAAACAGATATAATAGACAAGTTAATTAACAATAAGAAAAAGAAAATAAAAAACAAAAACAAAAACAAAATTAATAAAGAAACCCACAATAATAAGTACATCGCAATAGAATACACTAACTTACTACCACAAATTCTAAAATACGAATTTTAAAAACTAAATATTAACATTTCATTTAAAACTAAAAACAATATTCAAAAAATACTACAACAAAAAACAAAAAGAGAAATTAAAAAATGCACAGGAGTACACAAAATTAATTGTGACGATTGTGAAAAATTCTACATAGGACAGACTGGAAGAACTTTCTACGAAAGATTCCAGAAACACAAACCTAAACCCAACACCAAATCCACCTTTTGCACAACACCTCATAGAAGAGAACCATAATTACACCTGCTTTGAAGATAATCTCACACCCATGCACAATGCACATATGTCAAAAGGGGACAACACTCGACGCAAAAGAAGAGTTCGAAATCTATAAAGCAAACAAAAATGAACAAGACAAAATATTGAATGATAAATTAACAATAAAGAATAACATACTATACACACTGTTGCCATTTTGACTTGTTTCCAGTCAGATTTGACTGGATTTTTTCTTCGTTAGCTGGAAATAAAATACAGATCCAGTCAACATTAATTTTTTACTGGAATCAAGTCAAAAATTCGAAACACTTTATTTAATTATTTAGAAGAACTTCAAATGGTTAAAAAAATATTTGAAAGTGAAAAAGGGGATTTTGTTAAAGTTTTGGGTGATTTGGAACTTCTCATATTAATGCTTATCAAAAAATTGTTACTGTTGTTGCCCAACTGTGATTATGATTTAAGTCCTGATTTAGACATAAGTTGCTTAAGGCTACAAACAAAGCCTTACCTTGGAGTCGAATGCGAAGAAAAACTAAATGAATTAGAATTAAATTTGGAAGTAAGCAAGGAAGATATTGATGAAAAACTGTAAACATTTTATTATAAAGCTAGTAAAAGAGTTGTAGCAGAGAGTGTCAAAAAATCTTAACATTTTAAAGCAGATAAAAATGCTTTCGGTAAGCGGTAAGCCTTTCGCAAAATAAATCCTCCCTACAACTGCAACCTGTTATGAATGCAATGAATGTCGAGGCGATTTTAGCTGACAAAATTTCTAGTCAATGGGACAATCTAAACTTTGTAAGATAGAACAACATAGAGGAAACAGTACCTTTTTGGTGTAAAGTTTCATCTTATAAAGATGCTAGGGGAGAAAATCTTTTTAAAGAATTGGCAAAGTTCGCTATTTCGATATTGGTATTGCCAATATCAAACCCTGAGTTAGAACGAATTTTTAGCCAATTAAACTTGGTCAAAACCAAGCTAAGAAACAGGTTGCATTTAATTTCTACAAATGCTATTTTAATTATAAGAAACAAGTAAAAAAAGGAAATCATCATTCCAAATGAAGTTACGACAAAAAATTGGAACAAATAATGTAATTTACCAAAATATTGATACGGAAAACAATACCTCGAGTTCCGATTCGGAATAAGTATATTCGTATATTTTAATTACCTGAAAAGAATTATTCTTATTATCATAATTTTAGTAACATGAGTACATTATATGCTGTGAATTATAGAAAATAAGTTATTTTTTGTTAATTTTTCTATTATAGTTTTTGTTATTTGTTTGTTAAAATGTTTTTATTATTTGACTGGATTTTTGACTGTTTTTTGTTTTTAATTATGTTTAACTGTTTTTTTTTTTGACTGGATTTTGATTATTTAGATCTGACTAGATTCCCAATTTCGAGCTGGCAACACTGACTATACAACACCGCAATAGACCACCAAAGAAAATAAACAAATATATATTAAAAAAGAGACAAACATATATACATCAATTTAAATAGCCCAACAAACTCAACCAACGAAGACACCAACAAAGACTGAACAACACCACAGTCCGAAAGCATAAACCAGTGCCCGATGATGGATATATAAATCCGAAACGCGTCGCCAAAATATTAATATATGTTGTGAAAAATAGTAAAGTAATCTTCATATTATTTTTTGTAAAGTTCATACAAATACAAAATATTGTTTTTAACTTCAATGTTTTTTTTTTTTGAAAAATCCAATTAGCAATTTTGTTTGCAAGAAAACTAACCTTCAAAAACAACTAAAAACTGAAAAAGAAGGTTTTCGACTCAATTTTCTTGGGAACAAAGACTGATATTGACATCCAACTTTTTTTTTTCTCATACAAAATGTTGTTGTTCATATTTTCTTAGGAAATATCGACAGGCGGAAACGAATAGCAAGTTGTCAGTTCCAGCCCCAAATTTTTAATAAAATGGAACGTAACTATTTAAAAAACACTTGAGCTGTTTAAATTAAAAATATACATTTTTTTTAAAAAACTTTATAAATTCAATACAGATATAGGTTAGGTTATTAAAAACAGAGCGATGAATTAAGAAATTATTTTGTAATGCAATTCGTGATGGTTTCCATATCTTTAGTCTGTATCTTCAAAAATCTGTTAAAATATTTACACTTTTCAAATTTCACATGTTTAAAAATTTCACATGTTTCACATAAATTTTAAAAACACGTTAGGTATAGCTTTTATGTTGAAACGATTTTTAACAGAAAAAGTCAAAACGATTTTAAAGAAATTTTTGTTTATAAACAATATCTGTTCTCTAAGCAAGACAACATCAAGTTTTTGAAATATATTGTAAAAATATAAAATTAATGTTAAGAACGGGTATTTTTCAAATTTGATATTAAAATTCTAAGTTCGCATTCGAAATAGCACTACAAAATAACTCAAAAGCGCGAGATCAAAGTTCTCGGAATTCTTCATCTTTTTGGCGCATATTTATTTCAATTCTTTGGCGAACGAGTATTGTCTTTTATTAAATTGGTAGATCAAAATTTATCCACCGCACTGCTCTGTCAAGAACACCCATTTTGATGATTACAACTTTATCATATTCAATGTGTTGTTGTTGTTGAACATTATATCTGTCATTTTGTATTTTGGCAAAACAAAGAAGATAAATGACAGCCAATTTGACAGCTGAAGTTTCAACAATATGGCCACTATCAACTGTTAAATTTCCGAAGTCCTTATTAATCATTTATATACTTTGACTTATGTAGTTGACACTTAATACCTTCCCATAGCTGGAACAAACAGGCACGTGCGTTGTGATAGAGTCGTAAAGTTTTTATATAACTTTTTATTTTTCTGTTTATGTCACATCTTTCTGGTTAAAACCTGAGTTTGATTCAGCTGAATCCATTTTGGCAGTATTGGTGTCCTACTAGGAAGTGCTTTTGAATCGTGCGTGTTATTTATACATTATATAATGTTGATATAGCACAAACAAAATAAATAACTTTTTGTAGCTAACCTCGTTTTGTTTAATGCGTTTTCACATATCAAATTAACTGCTTTCTATTATTTTGCCCTAAATTTGCATGACTCTAGGAAAAAAGATAGAAATATACAAGAAATCTTAAGAGCAATAACTTAAACTGTTGCAAAACGTGATACAATGAACTAAATTCCCATAAACTCCTTCGCTCATCGTCGTCGTGTCATGTTGTTTTTTTTTTTTTTTTGGCGCTAACTTATCACGTGTTTAGGATCCATTTTTAAAGGGAATTCTTGAATAAATGGCTAACAACGACACAACGGACAACGAACAACGAAACAACGAACATACTTTGCCTGATTAAAGTTGAAAAGTTTTGCCACAACCATTTTATTTCAGAATTTGCACGTTTTAACATTTAAACAACCTCCCATTTATATTTATTTTCTTTTTTCAAAATTTTAGCTATAAGCCAAAACACTATAATACTGTATATGCCATAAACATAAATATAAAGCTAACCATCTGGATAATATATTTAACAGGTCACGCACATTTGACTGATTTTAACATAGCGACGAAACTGCAAAAGGACGGAATGGCTTGTAGTATGTCAGGGACCAAACCCTATATGGCGCCAGAGGTCTTTATGTGTGCTTTGGATGAAATCGGTAAGTTAGCATCAGAACTTGGGGGCATCGATCGGCAGTGTGAAGTCCCCACCATTTGTATTTAATTATTAAACCGTTAAACCATATTACCTATTGTACTCTACTCGTAAATACATTTTATATATCCTTCTAGCTGGTTACAGTTTTCCGGTCGATTGGTGGTCATTGGGTGTTGTGGGATACGAAATGAGATCTGGCTCCCGGCCTTTTATCGTTCACTCAAATACACCACTTACTGAAGTAAAACATATCCTGCATAGTCCTCTGCATTATCCAAGGCATTGGAATAGCAGTTTAGTCGACCTGCTTACTAAGGTGAGAGTTTACTTTGTATCGTTATTTTTTGTTGTTGTTGATAATTTCAAATTGAAAACGTTTTGAATATAATTAACTTTACGACGACGATGGCCTCCAGTAACATTTAGCATATTTTAGTTGAAAAATTGTGTGTAATGGGTTCAAAGGATGAAATAAATACTATTGTACACTGCACGTTATTACATTTTCTTGTAGCTCAATTGGTTTAATATTCTCAACATGAACAGTTTTATAAATATAGATGTCCTAGCTGACCTACAGACGTTCTTTATCCTTTAAAACTAGTGTAACGCGGTCAATTACAAAATAGTGTTTGGTTTTAGAAAAAAGTGCGTACACGCCCTAGTATTCATCCATCATTGTTGTATCGTCATTTTACATAGAACCATAAAATAAGGTCCTTTAAATAAGCAAATTAAGAAAACAAAATTAAGTTTAATGATTTTCTACACACTTTTTAATTACTCCCTTCGGAGTGCAGGATGATAATTGAAATATTTGAACTATATTCGACATTCAAGCCATTTTGATGAAATAAAGAACTAAGAATTATAATACACAATTTATTTATTTATTTATTCAGCTTAATACAAGCTATAACTTAACATAACTTAACTTAACTTAACACTAACTTATTTTTTTTTTTTTTTTTTTTTTTGTTCTTGTTCTTGTTATCAGCTTACAACATTAATTCATGTGGGCCCTAAGGCCCACATAAAAGCTCTTTAATGTACAAGAACTAACAATTTTGATTTTATTAGACTTAAAATTAAAAGGGACGAGGAATTCGGACTCAAAAAGGGAAAAAGTAAAGGGTATCTTTCAGATGGGATTTGGAAATGTTAAAGTCGAAGACTAGCATAGCAGCGTTGCAGTGACGAAGAATTCTGGACATTGGTTCAAAGTGCCCGTAATTAGTGCGGTGATGAGGGATATAGAAAAGGGAGACAGATCGCAGATTTCGAGGGTTGGTGTTAAGATGAATATCACTCAGGAGTGCCGGGGAATCTATGTTGCCCATTAACAATTGGCGTTTTTGCGTCTAATATATAAGGGTTGCAAACCTATCAGTTTTAGTCGATCGGCATAAGGAGGCAAGTTGGATGTATCATCCCAGGGGAGGCCACGTAAGGCAAATCGAACGAAACGTCTTTGAACATTTTCAATTCTGAGGGAATGGTTTTCATAAAAGGGAGACCATACTTGGCATGCATATTCAAGATGAGGACGGACTAGGGAAATGTAAAGCGCTTTAGTTACATAGGGGTTGGAAAATTCTTTTGACCATCTCTTAATAAAACCGAGAGATCTATTAGCTTTATTAATAATTTGGTCAAAATGGGAATGGAAATTCAGGTGTTTGTCACACATAATACCAAGATCTCTAATAGAATCGACCACATTGACGGCGTCATTAAGGAAGTAGTATACTCTATGAGATGGGATTTGTTTGCGCGAAAAGGTCATTTGTTTACATTTACCTACATTTAACTCTAGGAAATTATGCATGCACCAAACAAAAAAGATATTAAGATCATTTTGTAAAAGTAAGGAATTAGATGGAGTTGAGATAATCTTAAAAATTTTCTTATCATCCGCAAACATTAGGATATCTGAGTTTTTTAATTTAAGACAGACATCGTTAACAGATAAGACGAAGAGAAGGGGGATATAAACTCAATTAAGTAAGTCGTAGTGGATCTACCTTTAAGAAAACCATGTTGAGCGGGGGAGAATAAGGGCTTGCAATGGAAATAAACGGAATCATAAACTAGGCTTTCAAAAAGTTTTGGGATGCATGAAAGTTTCGCAATAGGTCTATAATTATTAATTTCAGTTTTATTGCCTTGTTTATGAATGGGGAATATAAATGAATCTTTCCATATATGAGGAAACACACCTTGGGAAAGAGAGAGTTCAAAGAGTGCAGTTAAAGGCTTTGACAGAGAATGCATACATTTTTTAAGAACAACTGATGGGACGCCATCAGGACCAGGGCTAAAGTTTTCTTTGAGGCTTACGATTTTGGCAAGTACCATTTCTTCAGTTATTGTAAAAGATGAAAGAGAGGTTTGAGTGCAGTCATCTAAATAACTAAAGTAGTGTGGATCAGGATCATGAAGATGTTCGGTGTACGATTTGCTAAAGTATTCAGCAAATAGATTTGAAATGGTTGTTGGATCTGAGGAGATTTTGTTGGAGAAACTCATTGAAGGTGGAAACCCATCAGATTTTCGTTTGACATTTATAAACTTAAAAAATGTCCTTGCATCAGAAAGAAGGTTATTTTCCATTTGGTTAAGGTATTGGTTATAAAGGGATTCCCTTAATTCAGAGAAAGAATTATAGGCGAGAAGATAGTTGTTGTGGTCGGTATCAGATTTGGACTGTAAAAAGATCTTCCAAAGCTTGTTACGGGTATTTCTTAGGCTACGGAGATCTCTGTTGTACCAAGGGGGAGCAGAGGTGAAATCTTTTTTACGAGAGAACGGTACTGAATCTTCAATACAGTATGAGAGAATCAAATAAAACCAATTTGTAAGGGACTCTACTGTTGAGTGGAGGGAACTTAATTCAAAGTCGGCTGAGCTAAGAAGATTGTTAAGTTTAATTAAGAAATAATACAGCTCCATGATGAGTTTTCCCTTTAGACATGGATCTCTATTATTACGAAGCAAACCAAAACCCTTTGATAAAAAATTACATTTTTCTTGTTTTTTGACACATAAGATCCTGCCGAAACTATAAATAAATGTGAATGGACTTCAAAAACTTTGTTTGATTATACTTGGTTTTACTTTCATTTCAATACTATTTTTTGACTTCGAAAATATAATTGCTGATTCCACTTCGACTAATGATTTAGTACAGTTTAAATTGAAAGTCTGAAACTATCTTCTCTTCTACAGATGATTATTTTCTCGCAAAATCAAATTCTGGTGTTAATAAAGCAGAAAGTGTATTTGACAAATCAAAGAACAATTCTAAGAAACGGAGCCTAGAAAACTCAATGCAACAAGCTAACAATTATATTCTCCTCCCTCAAAACAAACAAATATCAATAGTACCCTATTAGTTACACGTCGCTTCCAAACCTTCATTTGTCTCCAATATTGGAGTCCAACCCAGTTTCCAATACCGACTGTTTCTGGAACAGTAATAAGCAATCCCATTATCAAAGCTGTCTCGAAAACAGAATTAATTTGTATATCACTTCTAGGTGGATTAAATTCAGTGAGCGAAATAGTTTCGTCTCTTCTTTGAAGTTAGCAACAAATACCACATTATTCAATTGTATTTTTAATTCTAATATTTGGCGACGAGAGACTTGAGTCCAAGAATTTATTTCAACTTAAAACAAGCTGTTTCTTTTAAAACTCAATCAAAAATACTAAATAATAAAGTGATGCACAGGTCTTCTCATAGCCGTAAAAAGTAACTATCTTTTCTCATTAAAATTCTTTTTACTAATTTACAGCAAACAAGCTGTTTTGGAAACTTAAGAACTCGAATTCACGATTTTATATATTTTTCTGACCCCTGTTCTAGTATCTAGGTCAGAATCACTTACATAGATTGATAACCCTCCTTTGGAAATGTTGTTTTTGGATTAATCACCTTACTGAATACAGTAATTTCTTTGACTGTTTGCAGAATATTGGCTTCAGAAAATAAAAATTTCTAGTTATCGTCTGAAGATTCAATCATTTCTCTTTTTATTTTGAATTGTTTGACAAGTTAAAATGTATTTCAGTTATATTACTGATACGAGCACTATTTTTAAGATATTCCTAAAAAAAATTTTAGAAACTTGTCAACTTAAAGAAAAAATCAAAAGCTTTCCAGTTTACTTACCCAAAAAATTCTTTGTTCAACAAAACTGTCATTTGTAATTAGCTCTAAAATGCTTGACATAATCTAATATATAAAATTTTCCTGTCACAGTGTTAGTTGCCATACTCCTCCGTAACGGCTTAACCAATTTCAATGAAATTTTGCATATACATTCGGTAGATCTGAGAATAGGTTTTTATCTATTATTCCTAAGTGATATGGTTTAATTGCATCAACATCGTATACGGTGCAACGATCTTACGATAGTATTCAGTGACGCTATGTACAATGAAGCATTGATTGCTATTGAGGATCTCTGCATTATCATTGCCAACTTACCACTCAGTCATTTCGGTATGCATTCACCAAATCAAAATGCATCTTATTTAATAGACACTGAATTGAATCGTGAACTACAAAACAATACTATAGAAATGGCAGCGATTGTTGCTCGCAATGTCCCACTAATGAATGAAGAACAAAGAACCATTTTTGACCTCACCATTCTTGCAGTTTCGGCAGGACAAGGTGGATTTTTTTTTTTATGCACCAGGAGGAACTGGCAAAACATTCCTTATTTCGCTAATTCTTGCTAAAATACGATCAAATAATGGTATCGCATTGGCTGTTGCATCTTCTGAGAATGCGGAAACTTTATTGGATGGAGGCAGAATAGCTCATTCAGTATTTAAACTACCACTAAATATTCAAAATAACCCAGACGCGGTGTGCAATATAGAAAAACAATCATCCATGACCACAGTGCTGAAACAGTGTAAAATTATCATCTGGGCTGAATGCACTATGGCACACAAACATTCGCTTGAGGCGTTGAACAGGACATTGAAAGATATAAAAAACAACGGCAGACTAGATATTTGGCTGCACTCTGTTACTCCTTTCATGTGATTTCAGACAAAGACTTCCCGTTATTCCGCGTCCAACGTACGCTGATGAGATCAACGCGTGCTTAAAATCATCGCCACTGCGGCGTAATGTTGAAAAAGTACAACTGAAAGAAACATTCTTAAAACAACCGTTAGATATAGGCGACGGAAAAGTTACTACACATGAAACTGGATGCATAAAATTACCGGTCGATTTCTGCACGATTATTGATTCACAAGATGCTCTCATTGACCAGATATTTCCCGATGTACACAGACAATATACAAATCATGAGTGGCGGGCAGAAAGAGCAATTTTAGCAGCAACACATGTGGATGTCAACGAATTAAATCTCAAGGTACAACATTTGCTACCAGGAGACTTGGTGTCATACAAATCTATTGATACAGTTTGTGATGCTACCGAAGCTGTAAATTATCCAACTGAGTTTTTGAACTCATTGGATTTACCTGGCATGCAACCGCATAATTTACAACTGAAGGTTGGATCTCCGGTAATTTTGCGTCGTAATTTGAACCCACCACGGTTGTGCAACTTCAGGCGATTAGTAATTAAAAATTGATGACAAATGTTATCGAAGCCATAATTTCAAATGTCAAATACCGAGGTGAAAATATATTATTACCGCGAATCCCTATTATACCCACAGATGTGCCAATTCAATTCAAAAGCCTTTAATTTCCAATTGGATTGGCATTTGCAATGATTTATCAATAAGTCTCAAGGCCAAACGATGTCTGTCTGCGGCTTAGATTTGAGCACTTTATGTTTTTCACACGGACAATTATACGTGGCGCACGCCATCCATTTTGTTTGTATTGGCGGAAGATGGGATCACAAAAAATATTGTACACTCTGTTGCATTAAGGGAATGATATTGTTGTTTGTAGTATTGTCATAATTAGCGATATGTATATAATTTTAAAGAATTAATTTTAATAAATTAAATAAATGTGTTTGGTGATTTATTATTTTAATATTTTGTCACCGTTTACAAAGCTCTATATTTCTCCCACTTATATACCACATCCTAACACACTTACAATAAGTTAGTTAAATTATATCTAGCAAAATATTCTCTAGAAATTATTTATATGACAAAACAACGTTTGTCGGGTCAGCTAGTATTTTAATAATTTACACTCCTTTTCGAAAAACTAGCTGTAGTCATATATCCCGGTGCTACAGAGTATGCTGCTAGATCTTCTTACCGTGTTGAATGATAAATACTAAGTCGATTCCGATGTTATTTCCCCGATTGTGTTCAGAAATTGTAAAAATATTTTATTTGAACCCTTACTTTCATATTCAAAGTTTCACTTAAAACAGGAAAATTTCCCGGTATATCAAAGAATCCATTTCTGACACCAATATTCAAGAAAGGTGACAAGGCGGAAATATATTCCTGAAACTTAAAGAACACACTTGAAAATCGTACACACAAACAATAACAAACTTTGTTTATTTTCGGAACTACTAAACACATAATAAAGGGTGATTTTTTAAAAGCTATGGGAAAGTTTAAAAAAAACACATAAAATTCAGAAAAATGTATGAAATCTTTATTTGAATCGATAGTACGGTCCATATAATTTAATTTTTGAAGATTATTTCATGCAAATGTTGACCTTGACTGCGCCTCAAATGCTCAATCCGCTTAGTCCAATTTTGGCATACTCTTTCCAACATTTCGGCCGGTATCTCACGAATAAATGCTTCAATGTTGTCTTACAATGCGTCAATTGAAGCGGGCTTGTCTGTATGGACATAAGTTTTAACATAGCTCCACAAAAAATAGTGTAAAGGCGTTAAATCGCAAGATCTAGGCGGCCAATTGAACGGTCCCGAACGTAAAATAAAATGTTCACCGAAATCGCCTCTCAATAAGTCCATTGTTGCGCGTGCTGTATGGCATGTAGCACCGTCTTGTTGAAACCACATGTCATGCAAGTCAAGCTCTTGCATTTTGGGCAAAAAAAGTTGGATATCATCTCACGGTAGCGCTCACCATTCACAGTTATGTTACGATTCGCATCATCTTTGAAGATGTACGGTCCAATGATGCCACCAGCCCAAAAACCGCACCAAACTGTAACTTTTTCCGGATGCATTGGTAGCTCTTGCAATTCTTTTGGCTGATATTCACTCCAAAATCGACAATTCTGCTTATTTACGTACCCATTGAGACAAAAATGAGCTTCGTCGCTGAACACAATTTTTCGGTAAAAAAGTGGATCTTCGGCCAACTTTCCAAGAGCCCATTCACCAAAAATTTTACGTTGCAGTAGGCCGTTCGGCTTCAATTCTTGCACCAGCTGTATTTTGAAAGGCATCACACCTTAATCCTTCCCCAAAATTTTCAACGTTGTTGAGTAACAGAGGCCCAATTGCTGCGAACGTCGACGAATCGATACTAGATGTCATCATTAACACTGGCCGATACAGCTGCGATATTTTCTTTGGTGCGAAATTTAGTCACAATAGCCCGAGCCCGAATAGTCGCTTTAGTGGGTCAATTAAACTGACCATAAAATGGAAGAATCGCGCCATGAACTTTCTTAACAGAGCACGCATTTTCATAATACAATTCAATAATTTGCAAGCGTTGTTCGTTTGTAAGACGATTCATGGTTAAATTATAGACGACTGTCAAGTTAGCACTACATTTTTCGAAATTTAAAAAACTGAGTATGCAGTTAATTGTAGCTTTTTTGTTGTAAATTAGTTGTGGAAAAAAAAAATTTGTAGCTCGACGATTTTTCAAAAAAGTGGTATGTAGTGCTAGGTTGATATCAAGTTAGCACTACACTTTTTGATTTTGTTAAAACTAAGTACGCAATTAGTTGACAATTATTTGTAGTAAATTAGTTGTGGAAAGAAAAAAATTCCAAAAATTTTTTTTACTTTGATTTTTTTAAAAAAGGGGGGTATGTAGTGCTAACTTGACACCCTGAGTCCACGCATAAAACAAGGATATTCGAAAATGTAAAAATTTTTTTTAAAAAAATCAAAGTAAAAAAAAATTTTTGGAATTTTTTTCTTTCCACAACTAATTTTAAACAAAAAAGCTACAATTAATTGCATTTTTACATTTTCGAATATCCTTGTTTTATGCGTGGACTCAGGGTGTCAAGTTAGCACTACATACCCCCCTTTTTTAAAAAAATCAAAGTAAAAAAATGTTTGGAATTTTTTTCTTTCCACAACTAATTTTAAACAAAAAAGCTACAATTAATTGCATTTTTACATTTTCGAATATCCTTGTTTTATGCGTGGACTCAGGGTGTCAAGTTAGCACTACATACCCCCCTTTTTTAAAAAAATCAAAGTAAAAAAATGTTTGGAATTTTTTTCTTTCCACAACTAATTTTAAACAAAAAAGCTACAATTAATTGCATTTTTACATTTTCGAATATCCTTGTTTTATGCGTGGACTCAGGGTGTCAAGTTAGCACTACATACCCCCCTTTTTTAAAAAAATCAAAGTAAAAAAAATTTTTGGAATTTTTTTCTTTCCTTAACTAATTTACTACAAATAATTGTCAACTAATTGCGTACTTAGTTTTAACAAAATCAAAAAGTGTAGTGCTAACTTGATATCAACCTAGCACTACATACCACTTTTTTGAAAAATCGTCGAGCTACAAATTTTTTTTTTCCACAACTAATTTACAACAAAAAAGCTACAATTAACTGCATACTCAGTTTTTTAAATTTCGAAAAATGTAGTGCTAACTTGACAGTCGTAAATTATAGACCAAACTGAAGATGTTTGACAGTGAAACAAAACACGAAACGTGTGTCAGCTGTTTAAACCAGTGTTGCCAAAAAGATAATTGCTAAAAAATCACCCTTTACTTTTCCTTGAGCGAAGTTGTGTTTATAAAAAAGATTGCAATGTTTCTTACCTACATAGGACAGACTAGAAGAGCTTTGAAGACGAGAGCAAGTGAACACGAAAAAAAAATAGAAAACAAGGAAATCCAAGATTGCATATGTTTAATTTTAATAACGCATAACCTCACTCTGCTACTCCAATTGTTGTTAATATTATAGACGTTTAAAAACAGTAAATAACTTCTGTTGTCGCAAGTTTGATGTTGTCGTTTTAGTTGAATAAAAAATGTATAAGCGTCACGAGAATTTTAATTGATTGTCCCCAAAAACAAATTTTAATTAAAAAAAACATTTGGTTTTTACGCATACAACTCTTAATAATTGCTTTTCCGTTGTTGATTAATGAAGTGTGCAAAAAAACAAATAATTAAAATTATGCGAAATTAATCGATTGAAAAAAAAAAACATAATTTCCTGATTCATTGGCATGAAATTGTGTTAATTAAATGTGTTATGAATATGATATAAAACAGCAGTTAAAATTTAGTTTTTAAATTCAATCTTTTGGTGTTTTATATATAGGTATTTTTTTTTTATTTTATTATATTTGATTTTGTTTACGTTTTAAAAATGTACTTGAAAAAAAATAATAATAATAATAATATCAAATTATTTACACAATTTCTGAAACGTGATTGCAGATATATAAGTATGTCATCAAAAGTAATTTGGTTTACCATAAATTCTAAATTAACGTAGGTTTAATATCAATTTGTTTTTAGCAGTGAGTGATATAGAAGCAGTTCTTAATAATGACAGATATTTTCTATTAGATAAATTACTCGAAACATTTTAGAATTTTGCTTAACAAGTTCTGAAAACTAAAATATTACTTAACAAGGCCTATTACGTCCGTGGGTGACCCCTGGCGGCACATAGGGTCTCAACTATTCCTTCTGAACTGTTCTACTCCACATGCTTTACGGTCCCTCTACTCTTCTGTCTTTTTGAGTGATTGTATTCTACTGTTTTGCCTGCCCTGCAATGCGTCTTCGTATAGAAGTGTCAATGGGTTTATGAATCTCTACATTTTCCTGGTATTCGTTGCTGTTCTTTTCTAGATGTTGATTTTACTTTACTTTAAATACTAATGCTAGTAGTACCCGTGACGTGATACTTAGGGCGTTGGATTGTAGAGGTCTTGGGTTCAAACCCTGCCTAAATTATTTTTCACGGGTGCTGCCTCTTGCGAGAATTGACAAATCCTCCAGGAGCAATTCTTGTCATGAAAAGTGTTTTCTCAAACTAGCCGTTTGAAGTCGGCTTAAAACTGTAGGTCCAGTCCATCCCTGACAACATTACTCGCACACAAGAATGGTTGAGAATTGCAAAGGCTCTTTGTAATTGGCCAATAAAGGGAGACCAATAAGTTTAAGTCTATCAGAGGAAGGTGGCAGCATTTCTCTATGGGACCATGGAATCAAACTTTAAGTAAACCTTCGATATCATTTTTTGACACCTTCTAGTCTATTATTATGTATTGTAATGACCCAAATAATGAGAGCATATTAAAGAACAAATCTATAAAATGATACATAAAGTGCTTTTATAACGTACATAAGGATCTTTGAATTTCTGACTTAAACGTTTAATTAAATCTTATGTTTTATTAACTCTCTTACAATGTGATAATATTGATCAGTAAAAGTTAATTTTTGATCCAAAATAATTCTGAGATCTGAAAATATAGTAAGTTTTTTCAAATTTCATCGAACTTAAAAGATATGTATGGTCCGTAGAATTATTTTTGCGTATAAGGCTCATCGTTTTATTGCCCCATTCTCATAGTTTTTAGGTCGTTTTGAAGTAGTTCACAGTCACTTAAAGATGTTATTGTTTGACATATTGTCATTGAATTCTATAAAATGGAAAGAAGGTCATTTATAAATAAAACGAATAACAGTGGACCAAGATGGCTTGCCTGTGGAACACCGAGTTCAATAAAAAATTACTTAAACGAATATTTTTTAAAACAACACTGTAATAACTGCCACTTAAGTATGAAGAGATTCAAAAAACAATGTTGTCATTGGGTCCAATTTTCTCCAATTTTTTTAAAAGCACAGTATGGCTGGGTTTGTCAAATGCCTTACTGAAGTCCGTAAATACGCAGTCAACTTGTAGATTTCTTTCGAAGGCGTCAATACAAAATGTGGTAAACTCAAAAAGATTTGTTACTGTCGATTTTTTTTTACAAAACGACGCAAAATTGACAGTTTAGCTATGGGACTATAATTAGATATTAGAGATTTTCAAAGGTCGGTTTGAGGAAGGCGTATTTCCATAAAATTGTAAAGTGACAGCATTTAAGACACACAACTGAACGTTCTGAACATTTTTCCAGCATAAATTATGGCAGGCCATCAGGTCTGGAACTTAGACTGTCGTCAAGAACTAAAATGTTTTACAGTAAAACTCCTAAAAAGATTGTCAGGTTAATTAAACCCAAGATCCAAGTAGGGAAATTGTTCAAAGCTTGAAAAGTTACTTTTTTATGTAGCGGAAAAGTTGTAGCTTTGTGTTCAAGTTGAGAGGGTTTTTATTCCAAACATTGGGTAACATCCCGAACGCAGTCTTAAATTTCATAATTAGTCTAGCGGTATCTTGTTCGGTTCCGCCTTTAGCAGGGACAATACTTCCAAGATACTGAAAACTCTCTACTTTTTCTACAATTTGTTGAGCAATTTTTATCAAAGAGAATGACTGAGAGACTACGAGGCTGAACATTTTCATTCATTCCAACAATACGTGAAATTTTAAATTTCTAAGTAATATGGTTATATTTATAGTTTTTGTGATTTTTGAAGTGTGTATCTCAAAAACTGCCTGTAGGAGTGGATTTCCTATACTATTTTAGTATGCATTGTTTCTTATAGGTGATTGTTCTGTAAAGGGGGCGTGCCTTAGAAATTGCATGGGCAAAGTTAATTTCTTAATATCGGTTTAATGTACCTAATAATTAAATTTTTAATTAAGTATTTTTTTTTTCAAATCTTTTTATTGAATAAAAAGGTTGAAATTCAAAGATTACATCTTGCGGAAAGGTTTGATTTGAACTTCCACAAGTTCACTAGCAACACTGTTTGAAATGCAATTAAATTCATTGTAGGGGGAAAGCCCCCGGGCCCGGGATTTTCTAGCGGCCAGTAAGATTGAAACCAATGAGGGAAGTGTTTTTTTTTTTCAATATACACTATATTCATCATCAACATACCTATTCCCACTTATTTTTAGGGGCCCACGTAATCGAAACAACGAGAAATTTCCGACCTCACTGCTTTCGAAAATCTTACCCAACGGCGAATTGATAAAGCACGATTGGCTAGTGTGGAGTAACCTTAAAAATGCATTCTATTGCTTACCTTGTCGTTTGTTTAGAACAAATAAAAATAATACACATCGTTCAAATCTGTGTCGTCCAGAGGGATATTCTTGCCTTCAAGTGTGGAAAAAGCTGTACGACAAATTGCCTGCTCATGAAAACAATGCCTATCATGTCCAGGGTTCGATGGCGCTCATTACAACTGCGAATAATGAAAATCTTTTCGATTGATGCTCTTCTCAATTACAAAATCACTAGGGAAACCAAAAAATGGCAAGGAATTCTAGGAATATTGGACACCATTCTCTTCCTTGGCAAAAGGAGACTAGGACTTCTAGGCGATAGCAATCTTATTGGAGAGCGAAATAATGGACATTTTTTGGGCATTTTGGGATTAATTAGTCATTATGACCCCTTACTTCAGGCAAACGTTTGCAAGTCCACTACCTTTCCGTTGAAAGGTTCATTAAAATTTGTGCCCAAATGTGAATTCATCTATTTTGAAGGAAAGAGGAAACGCCATTGACTTCTCTATGCTTGTCGATGCAACATCCGATTCAAGTCATGTGGAACAAAACACATTTATTTTGCGACATCTGCGATTGACAGAAAATGTGTTCACCATCCAAGAACGGTTTTTGGAATTTGTCGATTGCAACAAAAAAAATTGGCATCGCAATAGCTGATTTGATCTACGAAACATTGGCAAAGAACGGAATCCCTTTAGAAGACTGTTGTGCACAAGACTATGACAATGGAAGCAATATGAAAGGGCAGTATAATGGTGCACAAAGTCATATTTTAAACAAAAATCCGAATGCCGTGTATTCACCATGTGCAGCTCACAGCCTTAACTTATTTAGCAGCAGTGCTCAACGTTGGGAAATTCTTAAGAAAAATGTGCCCGGATCCCTTCACAAACTTTCCGATACAAGATGGTCAGCTAGAATTGAGGCAGTGAAACCATTTGCAAATCATCTGAAAAACCTTAGAACATCATTAGAAGCCTTAAGTGCTATTTAATTCAACTGCTGAAGCTCAAAGAGTTGTAAATGGCGTTTTAAAATATATGCAAAAAATTTAATGCGTTCTGGGTCTTCGATTTTGTGCAAGGTTCTTAGCGCTATAAATGAAAGAAGTATCATTCTTCAAGCCAGAAACATGACTATTGACGTTGAAATTCGAAATCTCGACAACTTGCTCTCCGATTTGAACATTATTTGAAACGGATGGGATCAAATTTTATCTGAATGCAAAGCAGTTGCTACTGGATTGGGGGATGTTCCAGAATCGTTCCCACCGAACCGAAAAAGGCAATTAAAGAGGCATTTTGGAGAAAATCGAGGAGGCGGAGACCAAATTGAAAAAGACGAACAAATAAATTTCAAGAGAAACACCTTTTACGTCATAGTTGATTCAATTATATCTGGAATTTCTCGTCGGTCGGTTCGATACGATGAAAAATTTGAATGCTACATTTTCATTTTTTATGACAGTTTTCAACAATGGAAGAACTTGAGACTGAAAACTCTGCTACAAGGTTCATCCAAAAGTATAACTCGCATGTGTCTTAAGAGTTAAAAGAAGAATTAATTCATCTGAAACAAACTTATGAAGTCAATTTTGAAGCAGAACTTCCGCCATTGAGTTTGTTATTTATTTCCAGAACTTGGAGACAATTTTCCCCAACATTTGTGTTGCTCTCCGTGTGTTTTTCACCATACCTGTAAACGTAGCTAGTGCCGAACGTTAATTTAGCGTCCTTGCCAGAACAAAGAATTTTCATCGTTCGTGCTCATCACAAGATCGTGTTTCCGGACTTGCTAAACTATGCATTGAAGCACCTTTCCTGCTCAGAAAGCTAGGAAAGCTCGTATTTGAAATTAGAACCATATAAGTAGGCATGAACTTTGAAAAAAATGGTAAATATGGGGGAACCCGAGATTTTTCCGTCCGGGCCCGGAATTCCTCTCGACGGCCCTGCCTTCAACAGAAAAGAGCCATCGTAATGTTTACAGGATCCACCTTTTTGGTATAAACTAAACCGACTACAAAAACGTTTTTAAAATATTCCAGTGTTCTCATTTTGCATTACTATTTAACTTGATGTTAACATTAAACATTAAAGTGAAGACTTTTGTTATTTTAAAATAATAAAAGCATCTTTAAACAATTTAAAATACTACTTAAGTTAAAAACGCAAATGGGTTAAATTGCTTAATTTGTTCTGAAATATCAAATTGATGCGTACATTCTCTAGTTGTAGCTGTAGGTGTGTTCGTTTTCACAAGTGGCATTGCTTAAAATTGCTCGAATGTACAAAATGGTGACCGAATTTTACTAGTTATCAAAACATTTTTTTTGTTTAGCTTTTAACAATAAGTTCTTATTAAACCATGAACCATTTTTTTAACTTTAAGTTAGTGTTTTTTTTATAAATGGTTTTGAATAATATAACGGGTGATTTTTTAAGAGCTTGAGAACTTTTTAAAAAAAAAAAACGCATAAAATTTGCAAAATCTCATCGATTCTTTATTTGAAACGTTAGATTGGTTCATGCCATTTACTTTTTGAAGATAATTTCATTTAAATGTTGACCGCGGCTGCGTCTTAGGTGGTCCATTCGGAAAGTCCAATTTTGGGTAACTTTTTCGAGCATTTCGGCCGGAATAGCCCGAATTTCTTCGGAAATGTTGTCTTCCAAAGCTGGAATAGTTGCTGGCTTATTTGTGTAGACTTTAGACTTGACGTAGCCCCACAAAAAATAGTCTAACGGCGTCAAATCGCATGATCTTGGTGGCCAACTTACCGGTCCATTCCTTGAGATGAATTGTTCTCCGAAGTTTTACCTCAAAATGGCCATAGAATCGCGAGCTGTGTGGCATGTAGCGCCATCTTGTTGAAACCACATGTCAACCAAGTTCAGTTCTTCCATTTTTGGCAACAAAAAGTTTGTTAGCATTGAACGATAGCGATCGCCATTCACCGTAACGTTGCGTCCAACAGCATCTTTGAAAAAATACGGTCCAATGATTCCACCAGCGTACAAACCACACCAAACAGTGCATTTTTCGGGATGCATGGGCAGTTCTTGAACGGCTTCTGGTTGCTCTTCACTCCAAATGCGGCAATTTTGCTTATTTACGTAGCCATTCAACCAGAAATGAGCCTCATCGCTGAACAAAACACACGCGCGAAACACATTTCGAACCGAACACTGATTTTGGTAATAAAATTCAATGATTTGCAAGCGTTGCTCGTTAGTAAGTCTATTCATGATGAAATGTCAAAGCATACTGAGCATCTTTCTCTTTGACACCATGTCTGAAATCCCGCGTGATCTGTCAAATACTAATGCATGAAAATCCTAACCTCAAAAAAATCACCCAATATATTACTATATTCATTTTATTTTTGATGGATATCATTAAATTTACACAAATCTGACACTTCGTAACAACCCTTAGAATTAGAACCTTTTGAAATTTTTGTATTAAAATGTAACCAAAGTTTTTTAAGTTGAACTACAATTTTGTTTACCTATGATAAGGTATAATGAATATTTCCTGGAAACTACGAAACCAAAATTATTTCTTGACTTCGGATAAAAAGGTTAAGCTAGTTAAAAGTTAGTTCTTTATGAGTTAACACTTTTCAAGTGAAGTTTCAACTTCCGAATTTTCACTCTCATTGTGATGTGCAATACTTTATTTTGCTGCACTAAAAAAAACCTTATCTGACTAAAGGTCTTTTTGAAATAAAATTTTATAGAAAGCACGTGATGGGTCATCCACCACGTGATAAAGTTACAATTTAATTATATTTAAATGTGGTGGTGCTCACTTCGTATTCGTGTACCTATCTAGAATTTTATTTTTTGTTTTATATATTTATCATCAGCATCAAAGGAAAAGTTTTTATGTGCGGGCTAACTTAATATGGCAAAAGTTGAATAAAAATGCCTCATGCGATGTCTTTTAATCTTCTTTGTAAGCACTTTTTCAACTTTTGATTTGGGATTTCAACTTTTATTATTTTTTTTTTTTCTTTTATTTTTGATTTAACAATTATAAAAACTTATTCAAGTTTTGGCTTGTGGCATCAGCTGTGTGATGTCCATAAAGAGGGCAAAGTTGAATGGAATAACTTTTGAAGCTTAAAGGATTCAAGAGATTTTCAGATTTAACGAATGTGCTAGAAATAAATTACAGGAAGTCCTTTTGATATAACATCATAAAGGAAAATGTGCACTTGAATGAGTTGTTGATGTTTCATAAGTCCAAAAGTGCCAGGCTCTGAAAAAATATATTTTAACCAGAAATCTGTCCCTCCCCATTTAACTAAATAATTTTTTTTTTATTTGCAGCTCCTTTGCGTTCATCCTGGTGGCCGAATAAGCTCCCAACAAGAACTCCAACAAACTCCACTGCTGCGACAAATTGACTTCAAAAAAATCCTAGAAAAGAAAGCCAAACCGCCGTTTAAGCCACCTGAGGACCATCTTAATTGCGATCCATGTCTGGAGTTAGAAGAGATGATTGTCGAGACCAGACCTTTGCACAAAAAGAAGAAGCGTCTAGCTAAACAGCGTTCCGCTCAACGAGATAGTGATCCAGAAACAATCTTAGTCAAGGAGTTCATAGTCTACAATCGTTATAAGGAACTAAAACGAAAAGCTATGGAGAAAAAAGAAAACGACTGGCAAAAGGAACTCGAGTTGGCAATGGCCAATTCCATTGTCAACAGTTTGGCTCCAATAAAAGAACGTGAAGTACCCTCATGTTCGAAGGAACAACCAGACAGCTTGGACTACATTGATAGGACACCTTCGCCAAAAACCTCATCAAATCCATAATATGCACAAAAATTGTAGATTTTTGTTTTATTTATTTAGTTTTTACTTAACAAAGAATTTTAAACTGCACTTTAATGTAGATTTGTAAAAATGGACCACAAAAATTAAAAAATAAAATAAAATCATGTAGTTAAGTTTAAATCGGAGTATAAAATCAATGTTATAAATGACAAATTTTTAAAGTTAACATAAGTTTATAAAGTAGATACCTTTGTATAAGCCCAAATTGTTTATAGGAAAATTTATAAGAATTTTTCAGGGAACAGGATTTCATCTCAATTTTCATGTAAATTAGAATAAATTAGAAATGGATGCGTTCCAAAAATTTGTTAATTCTAAAAATAAGCTAATTTCTTTTTTACCTACATACAATACATATATTTATATATAAGGAAGATATCACTGTTAAATGTACCTTAGAATCAGATGGATGTAAATATAGGTATAGTTTATTTAAGAACGTAAAGGTATATAATATGATATCTAGTTCTAGTGCATGCATGAACAATTTCGTCTTTATAAAATCTATTAATTACTACGTAAGATCAAAACAATTAGGACTAAAAGAATTTATTTTAAATTAGACAAAATTTATAATAGAGATAAAAATAAAACAAACAAAAATTGTCAGCACTTATTATAATTCTTAATTATATTTTCATAAGAAATATGTATTCATATTGTCACCACCAGCTGTATTATTACATTTGACCTAATGAAATGTTTTATTTTAAAGTAAGAATTAAATAAAATCGATTTTTAAATAAAAGTTGTTTGAATTATAACTCTATACACAATGTTTTATATGCGCTTAATTGGTAAGTAAAATTTAATTAAACAATTATTAAAAATTAATTTTATAAAAAGACAATTCCTTAAAATTTTTGTAAGAAAGTATTAAAGGACACCGATTTTGTCATTGATATCAATGGTGTGTATTCGTTTAGTAATCACCTCGCCTTCTAAAAGTGATATAATCCAAGTGTTTGTGGTTAAATGAGCAGTTTGTTAGAACGAGCGATCAGCGACCGCTCGTTCTAACAAACAAGTCTCAAGATGGGAAAACAAAAACTTGGAAGCTTTTTTTATAACCGAGAAGTCGTAAATTTTATTGACGCCAAATGATGGGTTTAGGGAAGGTATTGGAGGCCCCCAAAATAAAAAAATTAAATAAATAAAAGACGAAATAAAAAAAAAATAGTTAAAGAAGTGCTAAAAGAGGCCAAGGCTAAGTTCCACAAGTGAGAAGTAGTCGATTTTATTGATTGGGAAGAAAAGCAAATGCTGATGGAGAGGATAAAAGGGGTATCGAAAGATACCTCTGAAAATACATCAGGTGATACTAAAGTGGTCTCAGCAGCGATACCTCAAACCACCGCAACATCAGGTCATACATCTGACTAAACAGCAAACAAGAGGAAAAGGGAAACTTCCAATTTGGTCAAACGAGCAAATGCAACTAAGCGCGGAGTTATGAAAGAAAAGCTGTAGAAGAAAAATAAAGAAGTGATGACGTCAGAGAGTGAAGTCTCGGAGTATGAGACCAATGAGTACATCTCCGAGGAAGGAGAGGAAAAATAAAACAAAAAACAACAGCCACAGCAGCAACAAATACAGCCTAAGCCCGCTATCAAAATCCCAGAAGCGGGTCAATTTCAAAAGGCACCGACAGCAACACCAGGCCTAATTCTTGAGGGCCTAATTCTTGAGGGTCCTATTATGTCAACAAAAGCCAAGCAATGGCTACAAGAAGTGCCACAATAGCAGGAGCAATGAAAAAAGCATAATTAGCAGCAACAGTAGAAAATACAACACCAGCAGCACCAGAAAAAGCCCCAGCTTAAGAGAGGTAATGATCACCACAGTTTTCTTGTGCAATGTCAAGAAGGTGATCAGCTAAGGTCAGGTTGAATTGTTGAGGCGTTTCTAAACTCTTTAATAGTTTAAACCCTCAGCAATGCAATTTGACCATAGATACGGGGTCCCTAATTTTCAGTGGTGGTGTGAGCGATTTTTCATAATCCGTGCCGAAGAAATGGAAGGCTGGGGGGTAAACCAGTCGCAAACGAGCTCATTCGGATGCCTTGGCAGGGTCCGTCTTACATCTTGCCTTACCCCGGTATATCGGCTCTGCCCGGGCTGACCTTTCCCTTTCCGTACTACTCGTGGGACCAAAATTACTTCACAAAACTTTTTACAGGACGATTTAGACATGACGAACGTAGGACCATCCGCCGACTATGAGGATGAACTTTTGGCCTCCAGTCAGGAGACCATTGTGGGGCAACCTGCAAAAACTGGAAGTGCAGCGAGTACCAGCCATAGTACTCCTGTGCCTCGATCTCTACAAAAAAATCAATATTTATCTACCAGCAATGCCAGCCATAGCAATGCTGCTAAAGGAAAGAATAAAAAGTCGTCTGGTGTCCGCATCAAGAACCAGTTCAAGAAGGCCTCTTTCATTCTTAGCAAGGTTGCTGAAAATGAGAAGGCTGGAATTGTGCTAGAGAAGGATCGCGAGGACAAGATCATGTACCAAAAGATTGTTGATGAGTACAATAGTCTCTTGGCTACAAAAAAGAAGGCCGACAAAAGAAACCGGTCTCGTGAAGAGACCGAAAAACCTTCTAAAAAGCCTAAACCAAACCAACCAAGCTCTAAAAAAGATGAAAAGGCATCATCTCGGAGAGCGGAGCAACAGCGTACTTTATGTGAGGTTGTCAGAGACGACCTCCAAGTATCGGTTGTGGATGAGCTCTCCACTAACAGCAGAGGTCTGCTGGCTGTGTGGAGTTCTATCGAGGTCAAGCTCTCGGAGATGGTGTTTTCTTACACAATCTCGGCAATAGAGGGTCCCTACCCTAGTTTTGACTCTGGCGAGGTGCTCAGGGGACACAGGGTAATCAAATGCGATGACGTGTTTTCCAGGGATTTCCTTAGATCATGCATTGCTAAGATTAGCAATGACTGGGAAGGCTTGAGACTTAAGCTTATCCCAGCTAAGGACATCCCCAGACAGCCGAAGGCTCGCATTTGGTTGCCCCTCATGAGCATCAAGCCAAGTAGACAGGAGCTGATTCATGGTCTTCAGAGGCTAAACCCGTTGGTTCCAATGCGTGACTGGACAGTCATCAAGGCTGAAGAGCCGCAGAAGAACAGCGCGTCCTATCTTTTAAAGATTAGTGAGGAAAGCTTGGGGGCCCTTGAGAAGGCTGAATATAAGCTAAGATTCGGCATTAGAAATGCCAAGATTAAGGTCCTGCAGAGTCAGGGTGCAGACTGCGACAACAATGATGGCAAAGTCATGACCGACGATGACATCATTGTTGCCGAAGTCCCTGAAGGTGCAGCCCCTTCTTCTTTGCTAGTGTTTTTCAAGCTGAACTACTCGCAATCAAGGAAGCATGCAAGTTACTAAAACTAGATCTAAATCAAAACCGCAATATAGCTATCTTTTCGGACGGTCAGGCGGCTATTCAAGCGATTGGCTCGTCCACTTCATCCTCCAAACTGGTTCAACAATGCCGAAGTGAGTTAGCGGGCATGAACATTGGACTCAGGGTCACTCTCATCTGGATTCCGGGTCATAGAGGCTTTGAGGGCAATGAACGAGCTGACGAGCTGGCTAGGCAAGGATCAGCCCTTCATAGCTCACTCGCGGAAAGAGTCAACATTCCTCTTGGTGCTATGAAGGGCAAGATCTTCTCAATTTTCCTCGCTGAATCAAACCACAGGTGGAACAGCCTAACCAACTGTATCATATCTAGAAGGATATGGCCCACCTACAACAAATCCCGTACTAATAATCTTATTTGCAGACCCAGGCAAGACATAGCCAGGGTCGTTGCTACATGCACCGGATACTGGCCTGTTGGAGAACACGCATCTAAGCTGGGCATCCCCCACAATACTTTCTGTCGTAGTTGTGAGGACCAGCGAGAAAAAGAAACTGTTCTTCACTTCTTATGCAAGTGTCCTGCCTTAGCCAAAACGAGAGCCAAAACATTGGGAAAGCCCTCCTTCAACGACCTCAATGAGCTCTCAGAACTGGAGATCAATGATTTGATCTCCTTTCTAAACGCAACAAAGTGGATTTGAGGCGTATTTTTTTTCTTTATAATCCCTCTTTTATCTTTATAGGTCAAGCGAGTATTTTATGGTATCAAAACGGCGCAACTCAGCGCTAATTGTGTCACCGAGCTAGACTGCTCGTGGCCACCATTTCTACTACTACTACTACTAAGAGAGGAAAATGTGCCACCATTAAGAACGAATAAAATTGACCTGGACGACATAAAACAGGTATGTAAGTCAGCCACTAAGGCAATTTTGTTATTAAGATCAAAAATAAAAAAGAAAAGAACTGTTTGGTGCAGTGGTTCTCACTGGCCGAATATAAATCAGGGGGTATAGGCTAAGGCTACCAATCTTCCTCGTTACATTATCTGCCCAAAGAAATATTGAGATTCTGAAGGAAATTACACGCCTCGGCTATCAATCTATACGTTGAGAGATATTAAAAAGGCAGGGCGAGATTCTACGAAATGTACGCAGTGCCAGAGGTTCAGCGATGCCGGAGCTAACTGCAGTATTCACAAACGCTGCATCAAGTCGTCAGAAACCCACAGCAGAAAAGAGTGAAAGCTGGGGAATAAGCGGGTTGATGATTTAACTTAGCTCAATTGTGTTTTTTTGTAAAAACCAAGGGAACTCTGCTTATTGTAGGGACTGTCCTAAGGCCTAGAAGAAAGTCCCAAGATTTCTTCCGCCCACGTGATGTCAAGGAATGAGAATACGAGACAGACGACTCCATCACAAGGCGACATGCCTCAAGCAAAAGAGGTACAACCTGAAATTGTTTTTTTGTTGAGCGTTTAAAGCCAACTAACAACTGCAAAGCCCGATAAAAGAAGCAATTTAGACCAAAAACACTCTAGAATGAAGATATAAATCCTTCGTTCGTATCACCCTCCAAAACCCAGTTGTTTACATAGTTGTATTTGTAATGTGTTTTCACGCATACGTAGACACAATTACAGAGTTTTTAGGGGAAATTTATAAATTAGAGGAGAAATTAAACGCACACTAAGAATAATTTTATGAGGCTGGTTTCCGGTTTAGCTTGTAGGCAAACCAAGATGTCTACCGAGGATTTATGTCTTCATATAGAGTGTTTTTGATTAAGACCATAATTGGCGATTAGAATTAAACGAAGAGCAGCAAACCTGTTGTGTAACATAAACCAATTAAATAAATAAAGTTTTATTTTTTCCATTATATGTTCGGAAAAATGTTGACTTTAATACGTAAGCAACATAATAAAAATATATGTGCCTTATACGTATACCTCATAGATAAATAAATATATCATAGGATTTTTAATTGGGCTTACTCTAGCCCCGAAAAATTCATTAAATATTAATTTGAATTTGAATTTATTTTTAATTTAAGGCAATTTAATTGTTTTTATTTTTTTCAAAATATTATGAAAACTATGAAAAATTACCAAAATTTCTTAAGATAGGTCAATGCATTCTTTTATGTTTTCAAAATATATCAATTTTTAAATTTAATGCTTTACCTAATCGCCAAGTTCCGAAATTACGAAATGTTGAACCATCAATAACAACATTCAAAATTGCATTTTTGTTCTTTTTTATTAAATATAATAAATACAAAACTTTATGTATGTTGTTATTTCTTAAATCTTAATTGTAGAATTAAAGTTGCAATCTGCAAAAAAAGGGAAATTAATTAGTTAAAGCCAACATAAGGGTAAATATACATACAAACCATTGGGTGTTGGGCTTGCGACCCAAAAAAGAATGTTGGTAGGTGTCCCACGGAGCCCCGGTAACAATAGTTAATGAATAGATCTGTAAAAACACATAAGGAAACAAAATTAATATAATAATATAGGTAGTTAATGAACAATTAACAAAATAAAACAAAACACAAACTATTTATAACACATTTATGGACAAAACTTTGTTTCTTTTAGAGAACACAGGTTATAATATAATTATAACCTATAAAACACATCACACATTATTAGGCAAATAATAGCACGAATTTTATAATTAACAACAAGTAAACACTTGATTTATAATTCTTTTAACTATTACACTAAATTTATTTAAAAAAAAAAACACAAAGAATTTCACAAAATTAAACAAGAAATTGGCACAAAACGTCACTTGGTCATGCGCACATAAGAATATGTCAATTTGACAATTAAACTTTAAGGACCGAACAAATTTAAAATGTTCAGTCAATTCACTTTTTCACGCCGAAATCAATTTTACGAACATTTTGTTAAAATAATTTTTAATTTTAAAGATATGTATTTTGATTTTAAATTTTTACATTTAGCCTTAATGATAAAAAGGGACAAAAAATAAGTAACAAGGACAAAATGGCATAAACAAAGCTGCGCGAAAATTATGAAGCAAAAAGACAAGTGCTGCCAAAATGAAAATTGCTGGCATAAATATTGCAACTTATTCACCATGATGCCATTGGTAAATTCATTATTTGGCATGATAAACATTTAAAATAATAAAAATAGACAAATTCAAGTGAATTTGAGATCTTAATTCACCATAATTAATTATAAAAAGTTTTAATATATGTTTTTTCATTATTATTTTCATGTGGTGAGTTTTCATATTCTGAAATTTTGACTCTTGGTAACACTCAAATGAAGCGTGGGAAGCATTTTTCTAAGCGAAATTGGGTATAAAAGGCCGGAAAATCAGCAATCACTCTTTTTGAACTCCAGAAGCAGTCCAGAACACTACAAGTAAATCAATTTGAAATTGTCTAACGATTTATACGTTGAACAAATATATTTTGATAACTTGTTTTTTATTAACATATAATTATTAGTAGTAGAAAGGAAAAAATCAATTTTTGAAATCGATTTATGACCTTATACGTCATTCGAATATAACTTTGATAAAAACCTTTTTAGAAATAATTAAACTAACTTGTTTATTTATCATAAAAACCTTTCGATTGGAACTCGTTAGACGGGCATATACGTCAAGCGAACATCTTTCGAATATAATAGTATTTTAAGTAGACAGTTGTTAATAGAAAATTAAGTCAAATCGGACAATAAAAGCAAACTTATTAATTAAAATATCACTAAATTCCAAATTCTTTTTATTTATTAAATTTTGCTTGATTTGTTGATATTTCAACGGTAAACGGTAAGTATCAACGTTGGGCAAAAAACACGAAATATGTTAAATCAATAGAAAATTTTATATATTGTTGATCATATTATTTTCTTAATTTAATTTTATAAAAGAAGTGTGTTGAGATTGTTATAGGAGTATTTTGGTCACGTTTTTTTCAATATTCTTATTTTTATTATGAAATAAAGGTTTTTTTTTATAATTTAAATCAAAAATAATATTTTGTATGACAATAACTACCACGATAAAAATCAACCACAGAACAAAAAATGAGAAGCAAACATAAACGTTCACTTCATTGCAAGTTCTAACCAAAGCACTTTTCAATAATTTCGGTCGTCGTCGTCACTGTCAACAGCCCATTGTATATTGTATATTGAGCGAAGAAAGTCCACCTTAGTCGTCAGTCACCAACCGACAAAAACCAATACTTGTCTCGACAGATTAATCGACAACAATTCATCACTGCTGTCAATCACTCTCAAACAATTCGTCGCCACGAATTTATACACGACAGTAACCAATCCAATCAGTTTACTTATACCAAAGTCAATGATGCTCGGGAACTTTTTCCGGATCATTACCCCCTCCCACATAAGCACGGCATACAAGCCAGAGCTGATGTCAATTCACATCCCACCTCTCACGCTGTAATGGCAAAACCGCTATTCAGCGCTCCATCCAACTGCCTCTTAATACTAAGTACTCGTAAAGACTAAGACTAAACGTGAAAGGTCTCTGCTATCTGGACACCGACACCAAAGCGGCTTATTGTGTACAACACCAACTCTCCCCTGAATCTCACTAACAGTCCGAGTTTCAGCGACGACGTCACGAAGGGCAAAGTCGTGCTTGCGGTCATTGAACTACTCGTATACTAATGTTGACAACAGTCAGATCTCTATGGAGACTGAGGACTTCCTTGATATGATTCTTTTGAGTGAGAACGAACTCCTGGGTTCATCCTCAGACTCAGAAGACCGTGGTGGAGGTTGATCTGCCTGATTTTAGCCAAAATGCTGCAGTTAGTACACATTAATCTCCAACACTCCATAAAGGACTCAGCCTACAATTTCTTCGTCTAGCCATAAACGGGGAAAATATTGTCCTGATCCAAGAGCCATGTATTGTGACTCCTAAGTACTACAAACTTTAAACTATTGTTAATACAAGACGCTATGAAAAAGGCAAACATCCGGTGGAATAACATCACCACGTGTCAGATCACAAAAAACATCTGACCTTCACTAGATTTAAAGCACTCAAGGTTTTTGCTATCTGTCTATCTGTAAGTAGTAGTAGCTCGACAATTGGTGTCATAACCTGGCATTGTCTAATAGGAAAGCAGAGCTTAAAAATAGAGCTTCAAAATTCATGTGGTATCACAATTGGTAACTAAACTGGCCTAAGTGTCCTACTCAATCACGGACAGCCACTTTAACCTAAACTATTTCTTACACTCTTGAAGTTGTACACTTACCTCTTTGTTTGAGCATTTCACTGTTTTTCAATTTTAATACTAGCTTTTGCGCCATAGGAATAATATTTTGATAAAAGGGGACCCGTGATAATTTTTATTTTAATATTTTGCTTTCAGAAAAAAAAAAATAAAAAATATGTTTAATATTTTATTTTTAATATTGAATATATTTCTCGTAGCTCAAGTAATTTATGATTCATTTGTATTTTGTTTGCCAGACAAATCACTAGTATATTTTTAGTTGCTTCTATTTATTTTTTTGAATTGATATTATTAACAAAAAAAAAATCAAATTCAATGTATTCTATTTTACTAACCCTTTTAATTTATTTCAGCTATGAGTTGTAGGGAATTCTAATAACGCGCCAATTCTGAGGATCTGACTTTGCAGTCAGATAAAGGAACTCAACAACAATGCTCACGGGGGCCTTTGGGACAACCGTTGGTTGGTGGAACCTATGTCACTTCGTGCATTTTAAAATGTCGTCGTGCCTTTTTAATGTCCCCCAACGTATAGCTTGATGGTCGAGGCGTGTAATTTTCCTCAGACTCTCAGACGCCAGTGAGAAGCACTGCACCGAATACCGCTTTTCCTCAGACTCTCAGACGCCAGTGAGAAGCACTGCACCGAATACCGCTTTTCTTTTTTTTTAATTTAATATATTAATAACAAAATTATTTTCGGTGACCGACTTACATATGTACCTGTTTTAAGTCCTGTAGGCCAACACGGTTGGTCCTAATTGGTGGCACCTTCTCCTTCTTGGGCTGTGGTTGTTATTTGTGTTGCTGCTGCTGTTGCAGTTGCTGCTGCTTTGTTTTAGCTGAAGTCGATGAGCCCTCAGAACTTGAACCTGTCACTGGTGATGGAGCCTTTCTATTTTTAATAAAAATGATTTAAATCATGAAAATAAATGTAAACCAGCAAGTGTTAATATATGTGTTTCGCCCCGGTGTGATGGTTGGGCTCATCAGAAGATCCTTGTCTTGACGCATATTTCCCGAATTAATCGAGATACCATATAATCCGAGCTACATAAAGCAACTGCGAATTATATGTCTGCTACTAGTCTTCAGAGAAGATAAATTGTAGCTATGTTTATTGCCGTGCTATAGGCTTCTTTAACTGCGTCAATTGGCTGAGTAACGGCTTCATCTCCTCCTTAAGTTTCTTAAGGCTCTCTTCAAACTGGCTGATGGTGGCCAGCATTGCTTCGTTTTGGAGGTCCACATCCACCTCCAACACCTTTTTTGTCGACGGCTCTGCTAGGATCTCGAACCTTTTATTCGGAGACCTATATCGACTTTCTTCTCCCTCAGAGACGTAATCATCAACCTGTAAGACCTCACTATTCGACGTCATCAATTTCTTCTTTTCTAACTCCATCCTCTTCCTCATAGCTCTGCGCTTAGCAGCCCTCTTTCTTTGCACCAAATTTGGTGTTTCGCGTTTCGTATTTTGTGTTGTTGTATTTCACGGGTCAGACTAGTGGCCTGATGTTGCGGTGATATGAGGTACTGCTGCAGGAACCACACCAACATCACCTGATGTATTAGTAGAGGTATCTTTCGATACCCCTGCTCTCTTCTCCCTCACCATTTACTTCTCTTCCCAATTGATGAAATCAGCAAATTCTCGATTGTGAAAAAAGCAATATTGGTGGATTTGTTTTCTTTTTTAGACTGATGTTGTTCCTGGTGTTGCTTTAATAAAGCTTTCAGCGACGCACGTACGCAAGTTGTCAATATGAAGTGTGTTTTTTAACGAAAAGCTTTTTCCCAAGCAAAATTGCAACTTATTTTATTTCAATAAATTATTTGAACTCCAACTTCAGATTTGAGGTTTGAACTTTATTTTTCCAGACTCTGGACCTATGCAACGGGTTATCCATTTTGCGGTTTTAAAAGTTTAGGGCTGGAATTCGACACCTGTCAAACATTGTAAGGGCTGTGAATAATAGTTTCGCTCGTACCACTTAAAATATAGCTGCTGCAAGTGAAAGTGTTGCCGAAGACCCTAATGTGTCGATTCCTCCTCGTTCTCAGGAACTAGGACTTCCTTACGTCACAATATGGCGCATTTTGCATTTGGATCTACACCTACATCCAAATAAAGTCTAGCTTACACAGACCATTCACAACGAGTCGTAGATACTTCGAATGGGTGCTTGAACGTTTTGGAGAAAATGTGGTTTCAATAAGACGGTTCCACATGCTACACAACTCAAACGAATATACATAGCTTAATTGCAAGACACATTTTCTGGCCCCTGATGTGTTTTATTCACGTTTACTTTTGAAAGCGCAAAATGGATAACCCGGTACATTAAAAACAGCGCCTATTATATCCAGTGCAAAAATGGTGCAACAATAACCACATTAGCGACCGAAACCATCTACAAAAAAAAGAATACAAAATATCATTAAAAAAAAAACAAGTCTCTGGCAATTTGGACATTTTTGTCGACGACATTCACCTACGCTCAGTGAAGTAATGTAAAAGACCAATAGAATGTCAGGAACTGTGCAGTCCCCTTTATTAAATCAGAAACGGTTAAAACATACTCTTGAAGTTTTATTTTATTTTTCTTTATTTATACATTTTACTATTTTTCATATTTTTAATACTAGTTTATGCGCCATAGAATTAAAATTTGTATAAAAGGGGACACGTGATAATTTTTATTTTAATATTTTTTTTCCAGAAATAAAAATAAAAACAACAAAAAATATGTTTAATATTTAATATGTTTCTCGGAGCACAAATAATTTAGATTCATTTGTACTTTGTCTGCTAGACAAACCACTGGTATATTTTTATTTGCTTCTATTTATTTTGTTGAATTTACATTATTGAGAAAAAAAAAATTAAATTAAATTTATTTTATTTTATTTACCCTTTAGAAAAGTCGAGGTCTCTCTGTATTTCAGCTATAAACTGTAGTTACATTTCTAATTGTTGGCCAATTATGATCTTAATTGTGCCAGGAAACAGACACTTCCGATGATCTACAATTTTGCCTTGCTCCTTTATCTCACTTTGCAGTCACATAAAGGTTCAACAACAATACGAATGTTGTTACAATGTCAATGTGGCAACCGTTGGTGGAGCCTGTCTCGTGTTTCCATTCCCTGACACCATTTTGGAGTAGAAAAATCTACGAATTTGGAGCCTGTTGAACTGTCCGACTTACTACGGCTTTTTGACTGGCCTCTTTTTGCTTGATTTGTTGGACCTTAGGGCAACGCCTATAGCTAGCCGGGTGCCCTTGGTTTAAACACAGGACACACTTGAGCTGGGTTAAATCCTCAAACCGCTCATTCCCAGGCTTACACTTTCCCTTAATGTGGGTTTGCAGTTGGCAGGAGCATGACCTAACCTCTGGCACTTAGTACTTGTAAAATGTCATCGTGCCTTTTTAATGTCTCCCAGCGTATAGCTTGATAGTAGAGGCGTAAGTATGTAAGTCTATACAATTGACAAACTTATATATACTAAATTAATCCATAAGTTAAATAATTGGCAACTGTCAAACCATATGTGTGGGGCGTATAAATTGTCCCACAATTTCAATTTGACTTTATTTTAAATAAAATTGTTAATAAAATTTCGGCAGTTATCAAACCATATGTGTAAGACGTATAAATCGTCCCACAAGTTCAATTTGACTTTATTTACAACAAACTATGTTAGTTTTTAAAGCTAAGTTAAATACACAGTGATATATATTTCGTCAAACAAGTTCCACTATTTTGCCTTTGATTAATTGGGTTTTCTTGTAAATAAAAAATACGTTGGTTGCTGTTTTAACTGCGGCTGTATAGCTGGCGGCGCGCTGAACTCAAAGAGAGCGATTGTAAAATTTATGTGCCTTTTGTACCCCTTTTCGGGCAGTTTTTGCATTGCCATGGCATTGCCAATTGGGTAGAATAAAAATTTTGTTGAATTCACCACATGAAATAATAGAGAATTTTTCATTAATATTAAGAAATAAGCTTAATTTTGCTGAAATTAATAATTATTATTATTTGGTTGTCTTAATATTACTCTTTTTTAATATTTAATAACGTTTTTGTATGTTTTTTTTTATTATTTAAAACATTTTTATGTGCTTACCGTGATGAATAAACATAGAAAAAATGAATTTCGGGCAATGCCATCTCGTCGCCATTTGCAATTTTCGTGCAGATTTATTTTCATTTTAATATACATATTTCTATTTCATCTTGTTTTCTCTTTATAACTTATTGTTTTTATTATAAAGTTAATAATTTAATTATAACTTAATAAATAATTAACTTTTTACTAATTTAACCAAATTTTCGTGTTCTTTAAATAAAATTCTTTATATATAGTGCACCCTGTGAACACTGATAATAAAGTTCACCTGTCAAATTAGAAAAGTTGTTGTGCGCATGTTGTACAAATTTTGTTTACTTAAAATCTTGTTAATTATTTGTGATTTGTTTAATTTTTAATGTTAAAAAAGATGTTCGGGTAGTGCTTTAGTTAATTCAAGTGTTTATTCTTTGTGGTTTGTGAAATTAAAAGTGTTATTTTCAATGGAAAGTTTCAATGTAATTTGAGGTTATATTTGTTTGCCTCATTTGTGTTCAATTAATGTATTTCTGTGTTTATATGGTGTAAAATGTTTAAAAATGTAGTTGTTTGTTTTCTACGAACATAAAACCTTATCCTGTTTATTGTTTTTAATAGAAATCGTGACGAAAAATCAGTGTTTTGTACTGTAATATATGTTTACAAATTGTGTCAATGTTTTGTTCGTGTAATGTGTAACTAAATTGTTGTAAATTGTTATTAACTAACGCAAATTTAATGTTCAAATCTATCTTTTTTCCTATTTTTAGGTTATTCACTCAACAATAACAATTGCCAAATTCCGGTGAGACTCTTGTAGACACCTACTGAGACTCCTGTGGACACCTACGCTTTCGCTGTTTTGTTTGTTATTGTTTTCATGTGAGTATAGGGTGTGCTGTATTTTAAGCATACATTAATTTGTTTGCTTTTGTGTTGTTTTGTTTAATTAACCCTTTCTTATTTTTTCTTTCATGTTTTTATCATTTAAATGTTCCTATAATGCGAATTGAGTACTTGCGCAGAGGGTGTTTCGATAACATTCGGTAAGTACGTAGACGTACATACATTTTTGTTGTTTTTAACCGTCAACCGATCCTATTTTCTTTTTTTTGCAGATCGGCTGGATTTCTTACTGTTTCATTTAAATTCTATTATTTAGCTTAAGCATTGTTAAGAAAAATATAAAAATATTATGTATTAATAATTCATTTTTTTTGTTTATTCAAAAAATTCAAAATATACAATTACATATATACATTTCTTAACTATGTACAATTATATATATTTTGTTGTTAGAAAACTTATTTTAGTATAGGGGTTCCAAATACAATTTTCTTAATTAAAAAAACAAGATCCTGATACAGAAAATAAATACCTGTGTGGGAACCTTTGCATCGATTGAAACAAAATAGCGCATGGCAGTTTCGTTTCCTGGTAAATTAAATAAATTAATTTACCCGACCAGATTTTTTTTCTTGAAATGACATCATTTTTTCTACATTTTTCCTATCAGAATAAAAAACTACCATATTTTGGTGGTTTTTAAATTTTTAACTCAAATGATTTTGATCTATTGGAATATAAACTGATTCTACGTAAGATTCCTGGATAACATTAATTTTATGAGAGTTTAATAATTTTTCTAAAAGCCCATAACGATTTTTTTCAAAATAGTATAAATTGTCTTTGGTTTTATCATCTTCTTCTCTCACTTATTTGTGTGTACTTATTTGAACTAGGAACAACAACCCCATCAGAACTTTTGACGAAGTTACTAAACCCATGGAGTGAAATAATATCCTAAATATTATCTACGTATTTGGACATAAGGCTTAAGAAAATAAAAAAACAATGATTATACCATACAAATTGGAGAAAAAGAAATTTGTTCGCACTTTTTATAAAACTTAATAAATAAATAACAATGTAATCTTCTCTTAAACAATAACTTTAATGAAGCTTGCCACTAAATTAATATAAGCGGAATAAAGCTGGAGACATGTAGTAATGGGACCGAGCTAGATGAAGAAGTTTGTAGGGTGAGGCCCTAGTTCACATAGGATTTTAGCGCCACCTTAAATATGTAGGATATAGGCGGAATAGAATCAAAAACAGTGAACCCTTTTTTAAAAGGCTAGTAACCATATTTAAAAATCTTTTAAATTTCAATTATTTTAAAATATTAATAATAATTGGTATTTTTACCGTGCAGCAGCTGCTGAATGCCCTAATAAATTAAGTTCACTTTCGGAGGCTCCATTTATAATTTTTGTTTATATGAATGAGAACCTTTACTTTCAAAATTCACTATAGACCTATATGCATAATATTTCTAGTTTATAAGGTTTTTGCGAAGTGTATTTTTGAGAGGATGAAAACCAATCTTAATTTCAACCAGCCATCTGAACAAGCTGGTTTCCAATCAGGTTTTTACAAACATGGATCATTTACAAACTGTCTACCAAATAATGGAAAAATGCAAGGAGTACAATATTACTATCTACTTTGCTTTTATCGGACCAGAATTTAAAATTTCAGAGGTGTAAGACAAGGAGATCCTCTTTCACCAGCGCTCTTTTCCGCAGCCCTCAAAGAGATCCTTAGGCAGCTAGATTAGGAGGAAAATGAGAAATATCTTTCAAACCTTCTATTAGCAGATGATATCATTATTACATTAAATACTAGTAAAGAACTTCAAGCTATTATCAATGAACTAGTTCTAGATGTAAAAATAATGGGTTATTGATGTCCATCTGCTGTAAAGGACCCAGCCATCGAAACCGTTGGATGTTAATTCTGTTAACTAGGTCAGTGTCGCTTTACAGCTCGTACAGTTCGTTGTTATGTCTTCTCCTCCATTCTCCATCTATGCAGACGGGACCAAAAATCGCCCGAAGAATTTTTCTCTCGAAGCATCCTAAGCCGCTCTCATCTTTCTGTATCAGGGTCCAGGCCTCAGCGCAATAATGAGAACCGGGATGATGAGCGTCTTAAACATGGTTATTTTAGATTACTACTCAATTGCCTTCTAAGTCCAAAGAATCAGCGATTTGCAAGAGTTATTCTTCGTTTGATTTCAGCGCTGGTGTCGTTGTCTGAGTTTATAGCCTGCTGCTTTGAATAGTTCGGCAGCGATGCCGTTAGCTCCAGCAGTTTTGTTTGATTTCAGTTTAGATATAGCTATCTTCACTTCGTCGAGGTCGGGTAGGCGGAATTGTTGTTCGTCTAACGTCGAATCTTCTCACAGTACTTCCTTGTTTTGGCTTGGATCGGGATATCCGTAGGTAGTGGTCCGAGTTAATGTTGGCACGTGGAATGTTCGGATATCCTGTATACTGGAGAATTGTGGTGCGTCGATCGCAATGTGGTCAATCTGGTTGACAGTTGTTTGATCAGGAGATTTCCATGTCCCCTTGTGGATATTAAGATGTGTGAACTGCGTACTAGCTTTGTATATGAAAACTATAGTACTCTCATGAGCAGAATCTTTTAGAGCGACTGGATGCCGAGTCGTTGGCGCTAGAATTGAAAGTGGAGAAATTCAGTCCGTTGGCCTCAGTCCTGTGTCAGGTATATTGATATTGTTCTTCATTTCATGATCATTAGTACTTTTAAGATGAATATTTTTAGATTTTGTTTATATTGTTTGTTGATTACTTAGAAATATTTAGTAGTTTTACTACTGTGAAAGTAGTAAAATATAAGTAAATAACGTTACGTTAAATGACAAAAGTCTGTTTTGAAAACTGATATAGTATTTTCTCCCACTTTAACATATTAATAATTATTTTTAATTGTTACTAAGTGATTTTAATAAATATCGTTAATCACTCATATAACGTAGATATTCTTTTCCTCATCACCCAGTGGGGTAGAATACAAGATGCGTTTTTTTTTTAATGAGGTTCCCCGGTAGGCCTATTCCTCAGCAAATCTACGTACTATGACTACTTTAAAGTTAAAATAAAAAAGATATTGCATATAATATTGCACATGCGTTCTTTTTTGTGGATATATTGCGATTGCATTACTACATAATTAAAACTAATATGATATTGCACATGCGTTCTTTTTAGTGAGGTGTCCATGGTATTTTTTTTATTTTGTTTTTTTTTTTGTCTTTTTTTGGTAAATAATATAGTACGAGTATTAATGTAAAAATAATTTTAATTTTATTAGTTAAATAGTATATGTAAATAAATATATGTATATATTTTAAAACTTAATACTTAAACTATAATTTTCTTATTTTTTTGTGTTACCTATCGAAATCATTTGTTGCTTTGCTTGTTAGTTAATATTATGAGTCCTCTCAAAATAAATTTAACTATCGTTTCCTTGTGGTCCCTTGGACAGTCCGTTCCCAAAATTTCATTCGTCATCAGCTCCTCACACCACTTTTCAACAATATTTTTTTCAAGTTGTTTTTTGAAATATGTGCCTCGTAATTAAGTTTAAGAGTTCGAAAAGGATCGAAGGAACTGTTAATCTCCCAACGTTGATACTTACCGTTTACCGATAAAATATCAACAAATCAAGCAAAATTTAATAAATAAAAAGAATTTGGAATTTAGTGATATTTTAATTAATAAGTTTGCTTTTATTGTCCGATTTGACTTACTTTTCTATTAACAACTGTCTACTTAAAATACTATTATATTCGAAAGATGTTCGCTTAACGTATATGCCCGTCTAACGAGTTCCAATCGAAAGGTTTTTATGATAAATAAAAAAGTTAGTTTAATTATTTCTAAAAGGTTTTTATCAAAGTTATATTCGAATGACGTATAAAGTCATCAATCGATTTCAAAAATTGATTGTTTCCTTTCTACTACTAGTGTAATAATAATATGTTAATAAAAACAAAATATCAAAATATATTTGTTCAACGTATAAATCGCTAGACAATTTCAAATTGATTTACTTGGTGTGTTCTGGACTGCTTCTGGAGTTCAAAGAGACTGATTGCTGATTTTCCGGCCTTTTATATCCCATTTCGCGTAGAAAAATGCTTCCCACGCTTCATTTGAGTGTTACCAAGAGTCAAAATTTCCGAATATGAAAACTCACCACATGAAAATAATAATGAAAAAACATATACATATTAAAACTTTTTATAATTAATTATGGTGAATTAAGATCTCAAATTCACTTGAATTTGTCTATTTTTATTATTTTAAATTTTTATCATGCCAAATAATGAATTTACCAACGGCATCATGGTGAATAAATTGCAATATTTATGCCAGCAATTTTCATTTTGGCAGCACTTGTCTTTTTGAATTGACTGGACATATTCAGTTTGTTCAGTCCTTAAAGTTTAATTGTCAAATTGACATATTCTTATGTGGGCATGGCCAAGTGACGTTTTGTGCCAATTTCTTGTTCAATTTTTGTGAAATTCTTTGTGTTTTTTAATAAATTTAGTGTATTTAGTTAAAAAAAATTATAAATCAAGTGCTTACTTGTTGTTAATTATAAAATTCGTACCATTATTTGCCTAATAATGTGTAATGTGTTTCATAGGTTATAATTATAACCTGTGTTTTCCAAAAGAAACAAAGTTTTGTCCATAAATGTGTTATAAATAGTTTGTGTTTTGTTTTATTTTATAAATTGTTCATTAACTACCTATGTATATTACTATATTAATTTTGTTTCCTTATGTGTTTTCACAGATCTATTCTCTAGCTATTGTCTCCGGGGATCCGTGGGACACCTACCAACATTCTCTGTTGGCTTTATCTAATTAATTTCCCTTTTTTTGCAGATTGCAACTTTAATTCTACGATTTAGGTTTAAAAAATAACAACATACATAAAATTTGTATTTATTTTATTTAATAAAAAAAACAAAAAATGCAATTTTGAATGTTGTTGTTATTGATGGTTCAGATGTTGTGGACTTGGTGTGGTATGCTCTTATCTTAATGAGCATAGTTTGCTTCCTGCTTTGATCTATTTCCTCATTTTCATCCACCATGAACTTGGAACAAGCAATACATTTTAGTTTATTCCTTAATTGATTTTTGCGTAGTAAACAGCAGCTGCTTTTTGAAGTTTGTCGGCAAATGTTGAATTGTCGATGTCATCTATCTCCTCCTCTATAACGTAGACATCGACAAGTGTATCATCTGAAACCTCCTGCATTTCAATGATGTCGTCATCATCAACACCTTCTTGTAGCTCATAGAGGTCCACATCTTCGTCGTCAGATACCTCCTCTACTACATAAACAATCTCCGTATCCGAATGAATCTCCAAGCGGAAGGGTTACGTTCATAAGAACCTCTATTGCAACGTAGCATAGAGAATAAGTTTTCCGCGACGTCGTCGGTATTAAAATGTGCTATGAGGATATAACTCTGCTCATCGCTCTTGAGATATTCGCACATCATCACAACGGCCTGTAGGGTTTGTTGTAAGCCCAAGAAGCATGGTGGGATTTTTCTACAGCTTCCCGAAACCCATGTTGAAATCCAAGTCTTAGCTTCTTTTGAAGTTTCTAATGTGTTTGTGGAATCGGATAACACTTCCTTGTTAGGATTCCTCGAATAGCTTTGTCGATTGTTCAGTCTGTCAAATAAATCGTTCATTTTCTTCATGAACATTGCTGTGGCTTCGGCGACTTTCTTGTCTTTTTCCGTTTTGAAGCAGTCATTTTTCACCGCATACATAATTCCACTGTAGATGTTCTCGCTGAAAACTTGTGTCGCTAACCTAACCGACATCTTTTCAAATCCATTAGGATTGATGTGTGCTTGAGTGAGTTTCCAGAAAACTTCAAAGGTTTCCCCCTTAGAGTCCTCCTCAAAAACTTTCTTTAACACTCGCCAATCCACATCATCATCACCTATATGGATGCAATGCTTGAGAAGTATATTTCTCACACATTTGAAAAGATGCGGATAGTCATGGACCAAGAATATCCGTTGGGTATTAATATCAACGTAAGGATATTCTTCGATTGGGTACATTGCCAACGTTTTGTATGCCAAAACGTTGTTTGATCTTTGGTCGCAGCTTGTTGCATCCACCTGTAGTCCACATTCCATTACACCCGTTATGATTTTTCTTAAAATCTGGGCTAGGATTGATCCATTAGGAGATCCCACGAAGTAGGCGATCGTCTGCTTCCAATTGGTATTGAGTCCTCTCAGAGTGAATACCATAGCTTTACAGGGTATAGTACTCATCCTGCCAAGCTCCCCGAAGTCCGTGAACCCGTATATGATGTCGTCTTTAATGTTATACTCCAGTTCACGTTGGATAGCCATTTCGTCGAAAAGTATGACGGTCTTCTTCTCCATTGCGGTCATTTCCTTCGCCTTTTCGGTCAGCATGGTCCTTATTTGGTCGCTAAATCCTGCTGGCAACCTAATTTCCGAATGCCATCGGTATATTGTACTCACCGATGGCAGCTTAAATTCTAAATTTATCATAAAAGAGACTTGACTTGAAGAAAAACTTTAAGAAAAGTTCTATTTCACTAGTCTTCCATGGTGCTTTCTTCTTATAAAAGAGTTGCGCGAGAATAAAAGTTCGCAACTCTTCAGAAAAATCTAGCATTAAATCCTCTAGATGGTTTCTGAAGGTATATTTAGCTTTTTGTTTCCTACTTTTAGGCGTGAAACTAATGCGCCGACTAGTTTTCTAGTCGGGTTTTGGTTTTGCCATCCATTTGTACGTATGCAATCCGGGTGACTGCAATTCAGTGGGTGAGATGGGCAAAATTTGGAATGTAAGTGTTTCCTTAGAATACACATTCTGAGATTTGGCAGCCAAATTTAAAAGATTTGAACTGCTAGATACCGAAGAATAAGGTGAAGTGGATGGTTGTGCTATTGCACGAAAAAAAATATCCAGGGGTGTTGGTGGTAATGAAATAGGCGGATGGGAAGTTGTAGGAGTGAAAAGTTGGGGATGTGTAGAAGTTGTTGGGGGAAGGTGCGGACGTGAGTTTAGCTCTTCATTGCGAAGTGCAACAGTATCGCTTTCAACCTTGACCGTAAAGGTCGTCTGATTTTTCAAATCCCATGCCGCCATAATAAGAGTGCACGAAGGATCATGAAATACATCATTACGTATACAAACCGAAAAGAAGGATAGTGGAAGCGCATCTTTATGAAGACGATTTTGTGTACCTCGTACAATAATGTCTTTCGCATAAAAATGCGCTGCGCACATAAATAAAATCTTTACCGATTTTAAACCATTGCCATGCTTTAGCCAAACTTCCCTTCTGCGGTCGAAGGGAACTTGGAATTAAAGAGAGTGCTTGGGCCCTTTTTTACTACGCTGCAATGAGCATAACAGCACCAAACCATTTTGTATTTTTTAAAAAAAATTTATTTTTAAAACAAGAAGAATTTGTACACAAAAATTACAAAATATTTTACACTGCACTTAAATAATTACCACAGCACTTTAATAATCTTTGCAGCAACAAATACAAAACAATATATTTTTCACGAAACGAATGTAAGGTTTTTTTTATTAACTTAAAGCACTCAACAAATGTAAGGTTTTTTTTTCGAACTTCAGTTTACTTTAAACGGACACGGAACGAAGACAGTAATTTGGTAAACACTAAAAATGGGTAGGGGGTAGTCAGTTTTAATATGAAATGTTAAAAAAAGTTTATATTTTATAATATAGATATTTATAGTAAATAATTATAATAAATATAAATAAATCTAAACACCTATTTTATAAAAAAAACTTACAGTACAAAAAAGGTGGGTATGTACCTCTACTTTTTTATAAATAAGGTACACTTCTTTTCTGAAAATAATATAAATTGAAAAGCAAAACACAAAGCACAATCAATTTAAAAAACAAAAAAAAAGCAACGTAAATTGAAAAGCAAAACACAAAGCACAATCAATTTAAAAAACAAAAAAAGCCAATCAAATAATAAGCAAAATGGTTTAATCACAATGAATTATTATCACAATGGTTAGAAAAAGCAGTTAAAAATGAAGCAAATCTAATATTTTTCAATAAATCTTGGCAATTGAAATTTCATTTAAAAAGCGCGAAAATTTGTCTAGGAGAAAAACTTACACATCGATGTAACAAAAAATATAAACACAGTACCTACCATCTTTGTAAATAAAAACCATAGTTTTCTTATACAATCCTACGATACAGAATAGCCAAAAGGCCAATATCCTTTATATTTCACCTACATTTCATCTTTATATAGGAAAATACCGTTTACCCTACATAGCTTAAAATGTAAACAAACCAAAATAAATTTAGGTACATATATTGGTTCATTTCTCCTAATCATTTGCTTCATTTCCTATTTATTCTTATAAGCAATACAAATTTGAAATTTCCCTATTTACTCCAACTCTTATATAATAGTCTTTCAATAGTCTTTCTCTATTTTTGTCTGTTTCAAATCATCATATTCGTAAGTCTCCCGTCTGCATATTGATTTCTCCACTAGACGTTCCATAAAAAATGTGCAGATGTCACAATAACCCTATTCAAAAACCACCATGAGAGTACTATAGTTTTCATATACAAAGGTACTAGCTACCAGAACGTCTCATCCCGCTGCGAAATTGATCAGCCTGAATCCGTTGTCGGAGGTGGTGTCGTGCAGGCTGTATCTCCCGATTGTGCCACCAAAGATGTCTTCTCTTCCTAGCTTGGCATTAAAATCTCCTAAGACAATTTTAATGTCATAGCCAGGGCACTGCTCATATGTCTTGTCCAAGAGCTCGAAGAATATGTCTTTGGTGTCTTCATCTTTCTCATCTGTTGGGGCATGCGCGCATATTAGGCTTATGTTGGCGAATTTAGCCTTGATGCGGATTGTTGTGATGCGCTCGCTCACACTGTTGAAACTCAAGACTTTTTGCCTGAGTCTAGCTCCAAAAACAAATCCACGCCCAAATAGACGCTGTCTTTGTTCTCGGTAGCATTCGCCGTAGTATACATCGCAGTCTTTTAGTTTGCGTTTGCCCGGTCCAACCCAACGCACTTCTTGGATAGCGGTAATATCTGCCTTGCAGCAGTTTAGGGCTTCCGCTAATTGTTCGGCTGCACGTGGTCTTTTAAGGGACCTTACATTCCACGTACAGATCCGAAGTTCGTTGTCCTTATTTCGTTTGCGTGGGTTGTCAACAGTAAATCCGTCCGTATCCGAGGCTTGTTGGTGCTTCGGAACTAAAGTATTCTTTACGTGGTCAGGAATTAACCCCGAACGGCTCAAATCCGAACCTGGAGGGCCAGATCCTTAGTATAACTCCAAGGACGGGGAGCTGGATAAACCGCTCCTTATAGGTCTGGGCTCCAAAAATGTCGTAGAAGCCCTATAAGGTGTTCAATAAGTAGTTCAACTTTACTGGAACTGTAGACGCCACCGTTGATTCCATCTCAAGAATTCGTCCGCTGCCGCCTGGATAAGGAGAGGTGCCTTAGTGGAAACACCTCTCCCCGCCTCTCTCCAAAAACTTTCCACTGGAGTTCAAACCCAATCTCCAGTTGAGGTACTAGGCACCCGATGTTCACCGCGGAGAGGTGACAGTAGGAGTTGATAGACAGAAGTGGGTTTTGAGAAAAACCTGAGGACGCTTGTGTCCTCTTGAATGCACATGTCTACCGTTTGAATATCTTCAATACAATAACTTTGGATAATAAACCACTCGAATACGTTGAGGACTACGTATACCTTGGTCCAACTTTTTCGTTCAATGATAGCGATATAAAAAAGATAGAACATCGAATGACAAACGCTTGCAAACAATTCTGGAATGTCAAGAATCTTCTTGATTAAAATATTTCAAACGAAACAAGAAAATATACATAAAGGGTCCGCCGATTAACTTTATATTCGTTCAGCAGAAGGATAAAACTAATTATCTGTCAAATCAGCCATGAGCTAAGTGTTACCATTCACGATATAAGCACTAATTGAAAAAAAAAACGTTAGATGGCGTAAGATGGTTTTAACCTGCGGATGCCAAACATGGCAAATTACTAAAAATGGTTACCACTAGATGGAAGGAGATATGTAGGAGGACAACTCAAACGCTGGAAAGATTAGGGGTACACTTAATATAATTAATTTTAATAAATATATTTGCATAGTAATTTCTTTAACAGGAGTTTGTAACCATCGAGCAGTTTTTATAGATGTTTATGTAGGCGCTCCTGGTCGACTACATGATGCTAGAGTTTTTAGAAATACTTCTCTCTCAGATCAATTGACCCAATTGTTGCCTGCCGACTACCATCTTGTAGAAGATGCCGCCTACCATCTAGGTCAAAACTAAATAACTCACTTCCGTGACAATGGACACCTTCTCGAAAAGCAAATCAAATTTAATACACGCCTTAGCAGTGCCAGGATAACCATAGAGCGATCTTTCCTGTTTCCTCAAAGGCCGATTTCGACGATTGAAATATTTGGATGTTGCAAGTCCTATGATGGTCAATACAATTGTGACAGCTAGTTGCATTTTGCACAACCACATTTATTTATTTAATGAATCTGGAGATTTTTCTGACATCAAATCTGAAAATGATGACGATCTGGGAAATGATCCAAGTTCAAGTCATAACATGAAAAAAAAAGAAAGAAGCAGCTGTGCTAGAAAAAGAAACTTCTTGTTGAACAACTTTTAAAAATAAAATACTTTTTTCAATCAATTTTTTATTTGTGCTTTGTTTTTTTTTTACAAAAAAAGGAACTTTGTCTTCAAGACTTTGAAAATCTTATTACTAACTTATAAACTAATCTAAACCAAACTTTTAGCTAATTTTCTTAAAAATAACACACTTTTTTATAATTAGCGAACACTAAAAGGGTTTTGTATAGCTTTAATATGCCAAAGACACGGTGTGAGCTTTAGGAAAAGAAAGGTTGAATAGGAGGTGTCGGTGTACATTGATTTTGAATTCCTGAACATTGCAATGATATGGAAAGATAGAGCGTGGCAAGGCATTCCACATTCGCGTAGTACGGCTAGCAAATGAATCTCTGTACTTCATAGTACGGCCGAAGTTAGGCTCAAGGGTAAACTGATGGGCATTCCTAGAAGCGCGGGTATTACGGTTAAATTGTTTAAGGGGAGGAATGCAATTGGCTATTCCACTAGAGCATAGTCCGTTAAAATAACGGTAAAAAAGCGTGAGACAAGAAACTTTACGACGATGTTCGAGTGACGTAATCGAGTTGATGATGTTCATGTAATCAATTTAAAAGCTCTTCTTTGAATACTGTCCAAGAAGCTTAAATAAGTTACTGCAGCACCATCCCAGAGATGATAGTTATATTCAAGATTCGGGCTTATATAGGTTTTGTAGATTGTAGGCAGATCAGACGGAGAGACAAATTTCTTGCATCGTCTCAAAAAACCTAGACATCTTGAGGCATTTTTGGCGACATCACGTATGTGATCGCTCCACAAAAGGTGGTTGCTGATGCACATGCCAAGGAAGTCTAGATTTTCAGTTTCGTTGATGCAAGTGCCACAAATAGATAGTGGCAAGGAGGGTATATCTCGCTTTAACGATACAAGACAGCATTGGGTTTTCGAAGCATTAAATTCCACACGGTTTTTTATTCCCAATTGTACAATGCTGTGTAAGTCGGAATTTAATGAGCTTATCATATTTTGCCGTTGCAGTTCCACATCCGAAGAGGAGGGTTATGAGTCTGGAAACGGATATGAAGAGCTAAGAGTGCTATCGTCATCGAAACAATGTATTGAATTAGAAGTAGCAGACAGGAGATCATTTATTCAAATGAGGAATAGGGTCGGACGGACTTGAATCCGTCGAAAACAACTTGAATTGAACGGTTCGAAAGAAAATTTCTAATTGTTGTAGATGCCTGGTCAGGAACTGTATCCCTTATCCTAAACATGAAAGAAAACAAAAAAATAAACAAAATAAGATTTATAACCAAGAAAATAACTTTCATATTTACCCAAATGTTGTTGTAGGTTGTTTTGTAATACCGAGTTATGCAGCTGTCACTTGCCTCGTTGTTGGTCTCAATGGAAATTCTCCAAACCTTAGTGGAGAGAAATTCCATGGGAAAGCAATGAGTGCGCTCCGGACTCCGGAGGAGATCTGGGTTTTGTGTACTGTCCTTTAAGTTAGTTGAAATGTTAAGTTGCATGTGAATGAAACTTTGTTTTATGTCCGTGTTCGGTTTTCATTACTGACTGTTTATACATGTCATTGCTGTGGTTAGGTGATTTTGAATTAGATGTTTTGTAATTATGTGTATTTTCGTAGTGTTCTTGTCTCGGGTTGTTTTGTTTTTTTCATTTATTCCAATCTCAATTTTGGAACGTACCCTTGGTTCTTGCAACATTGATACCCCTATTCTGTTGGAAGTGCACCAATACCTGCCTGGGCTCCCACTATTTAAGTTTGATAATGTTGGTTGAGGTATACACTATGTGGATAGGTGGATCGGATGATGTGGTCCTGTTAGAGATACAATACATCATCTGAATACCTTTTTTTTGCCGGTGTGGGTGGGATGGTAATTTTAGCACACCATAATTTGGTCAGCTACCACACAGTAGAGTGGAAAGTGAGTTAAAGTGATTATTCAAATTCAAATTTTATAAGAAAATACAAGTAACAGTTGGACCCGCAAACGACGATTTCTGGTATAGTCGTATAGTTTTTATTTTTCTTAAATTTAATTTGTTTTAAATAAAAATTAATTCCCTATAGGAAAGAAAAGTGTCTATTGCATTAGTGGAAACAAAGTTTAATTTTAATTTAAGCCAACAACTCTGGAAGAAAACAAAAAAAAGGGAAGTAAAGAACAAGAAAAGGTGCTGAATCCGTTAAATTTGTGTAGTATAGAAAGCTAATTATTGTTATTTTTTCATACTAGTTTGATTCTCGGCGGCCCGAATAAATTTGCGGAGAGCTGGGCCGCCGCCAAACAAAAGAAAAAATTAAAATAACAAAAAACCTTGAATCTTGAATCTTTAAATGTGGAGACGCGACAGAGTTTTTGCTGTGATATACAATAATCAAATACACTAACGGTTCGTGTTTTAGTAAAAGTTATCGTCTGGCATTTTAAAGGGTTGAGGGCAAGGCTATTTTTCCCACACCAAAATGTGAAACTATCAATGTCGGCTTGTAAAAGGATACGATCATAGGTGGACTTTATAATCTTAAAAATGTTCATGTCATCAGCAAAAATGAGAACTTCACTTGAGCGTAGACATGACGATACGTCGTTAATAGACAGGATGAACAGAAAAGTACCAAGATGGCTTCCCTGGGGAACACCAGATTGAGCAATAAAAGGTTCAGAAAGACAATTTCTAAATTTTACCTCATAGGATCTGTTTTCAAGGTATGATTTGATCCAAGCTAAGAAAAATGGTGGAAAACGAAGAGCTTTGAGTTTAAATAAAATAATTCCGTGGCTAAGTTGGTCAAAAGCTTTAGAAAAGTCAATGTATACACAGTCAACTTTATAACCTTGTTCTAAAGCGTGTTGTGTGTTGAAATAAAACCAAAAAGGTGGGATCAGTTTAATCGAACAAAGAAAGTGGGGGAAAATGATATAGAAATATAATTTAAAACAAAAAGCACTCACACATGGACAAGGAAACACTTTGAGAAAAACAAAAATACTGAACACCTTACCGGGGAGAACTTTTGTTTCAAACAACATAACACGAATTAAACAAAATTAAAATGAATTAAAAAACTATTGTAACACAATTATTTCATAAAGAAGGTAATTAAAAACGAAAATAAGTTCACTTATTCAGTGAAACTTGACACCACTACAAATATTTAAATACGATTTCTATTGAAAAAATAAAAAAAAAGGAAGAGCCTATACAAAACACGACTAATGATAAGAAATAGAGCACCACTGATAATTAATCAGCGTTTCAATGACCTTATAAAGAATGGACGTTAGTGCTATTCGTCGATAATTTGCGGGAGAAGAAGATTCGCCTTTTTTTGGGATTGCCTGAACAAATGCAGTTTTCCAACTACTCGGAACGAGTCCAGAAAAATAGAATAGATAGAAAAGCTTACGCAGTTCGAATACCAAAAAAGATTGGTCCCATAGAATCATTTATGCGTTCAAGAACTGGGGGAGCCATGACACTGGATCTGGTAAGGTTGAGTTTTCGGTGAACTGCCTAGCAAACAAGTTAGCTTTATCAATAGAGCTAACTAAAGGAGTTGTCAATGACAACATGCAAAGAAACCGAGGAAGAGGAAGAATTCCTAATTTTTTTTTCGAATGATCAAAAATTCTTACTGCCTTTGGAACATTGCAGTATTTTTTTGCCGTAATTTTTGGTCAAGCAAAAATTTGGTCCTTCCAATATGGGCGTTGCAGGATTTCCTGGCTTGCTTAAACCTTTTCCGGTTTTCCTCAGTTGGGTTGGCTCTAAAACACCGGAAACTCACATCTTTCTCCTTGATAACTTCTTTGCAGCTCGAATTGAACCATGATTAAGCCATAGGTTTAATACTTTTAACCTTATTCGGGATAAAGGTTTCCATTACCAAGCGAATCATATTAGTTATCATATCTGCACTAGAGTCTACGTCACTACCGAGGAAGCATAGTGACCAGTTAGATCCTGAAGAAATTATTGAGACCTTCCCAGTTGGCTTTCTCGTATTGCCAAACGGTTCTCTTTGGAGCCCTTTCTTTAACTGGTTTTGTTTGACACGAGAAATTATCAGATATGACACTATGGTCCGATGTGACTAGAGGCGTCAATACACTGATTATGTACTTATCAGGATCAGAAGTGAAAAACAAGTCAAGTGTATTTTCTGCTCGGCCATTAACTTCCGGATATTCGAGTAGGCTCATTGACAAGCTGAGTAAGATGGTTGAACTCAGCAAAAATCTCAGCACACATTTCTTCGGGTGTTGTAACAATTCATCAAAAAAAAAAAAAGTATTTCAACACAGCTTCAAAATAATATCACATACCTAATACATTAATTAACTAAAAAAAAAAACCCACACGATAACTTGGCATCCATAAACTGTAAGTTCTTCTCAGTTATCTTAAAAATAAAATGATATTAGTAGAATATATTTTAACAAAGTATATTGACTTACTTTTTCTATTTTTTTGTTGTTGTACTTAAGAATTTCAAATTCTAATTTTCTCTATTTGAGAACTCGCAGTGCCTTCAGTTCGTTCAACACCCCTCGTGCGATTTCATCCTTTTCCTTCTCCAGTGCAACTTATTTCGACCGAAGGCTTGCAATCCGAGGGAGCACACAGTGACGAAGGGTTCAGAGAGCTCACTGTAGGCGTAAACTAGGCACATTTGATACTAGTAGGGCCAGGACATGCGCCCCCGACTTATGGAAGTCTGTTTGTTGTTGTCAAGGATGCGGTTATACGTATACCGTGCCTTTAAATTGACCAGCTTCTTTTGCAGCGAGGTCTCTTTAAACGTGTAGCCTTTATCCTCATCGCCTCCTTCATTTTTAAGAATACCATCCTGCGCCTAATTTTTGTGTTTCTGAGGTCGTGTTAGTGTGTAATCCATTCTTCTTTGAAAAAAGAACGGTGCGGTGCTCCCAAGAAGATTTTAAAAACAAAACCTTTATAAATATGGTATTCTTTTTTTAAATAGAGACAATTTAATTTTACCTTTCTCTGTATTCTGTCGGAATATCGAGGTTTGCTACAGCTACAGTAGACACTGAATCTATTATAATATTGTAAAATATTTTTTTTAGCTTACTATTGCATTAAAATAATTTATCACTACTCAAGTAAACTCAAATTTACCTTCCTCCGTATTGTCTGTATTTTGTGCCCTCAAATTTTGTTCCATGTATGCTGCGGCATACACTGGATCTGAAACAATATTATTAAGTGTATTGTTTTGTTTATTGGACTTAAAAAACATTACCTGTTAATATTTGATTGCAAATTTCTTCAGCTGGCTCTATTTCGTAATTTATATCGAAGCATTGAACTATACGTTTCATATTGAAGAATGTTTGAATCTTTTGTAACTTATCTAACAGCTGATTGTGAAACGTCAAAATCATTCTCCACTAACTTTGTAGCCAAAATTTTTGCGCTAGTCGGAGGGGAATTTTTAACTCATTTTGTAGTTGGAAGTAGCCAATCAGAATGACTTCACTACGTAGTGACTACATTAGTAAATGCGCCCAATGAATTCACTACTTAGTGACTACATTACTGAGTGCGGCCATTATATTCGGGTCGCATTTACACTCTACTGTGAAGAAGCACTCGACCGAAAAAAATGGAAGATCTTGAAGGAGGCTTATCCTAATATTAAAAGAAATTAAAAACAGAAACAAAATGTAAAAACATGTAAATACATTCTTAACATTTATTTTTTAATACTTATACCCTGTAATAATTGAATGAGTGAATAAAGCTTAAAATAATAATAATAACAGGTGGCAGGCATGGTTTTTTTCTTAAGACAATGCGAACTAACGTTCTAAAAAGGTTTCAGGTACATGCTATACATTTAATCCCTTTTTTTGCAATTTTGAAAACTTACTGTAAAACGATGCTCTACGTGTGCGCCTGCAGGCATCGTTGTTGTGTTTTTTACTTGCGACATATAGGAACTATATGGCAAGTTTTGCATTCGTGCAAAATTTTGTCTGTCTGTCCACGCTCCTACAGCCTAAACCATTGGGTCGATTGAGTTCAAACTTGGAAGTTAAGGTTTTGAGCAGATTCGCGTTAGGCGTTTTTTTCATTTTTTTTTTAAGATCAAAACTAACAGTGGCCCCAATACAATTTTTTTGGTCAAAAAACGATAGTTCGAATTTTCTCAAAAACAAACCGATAGATTTTTTTTTAATTTTCTCTAAAATTTTATTTTTTAACTTGGCTTCTTTAAATAAGAAAAACATATTTTTGTATTGCTCAGGAAAGGTACCGCTCATAGAACCGTTATTTTGTTTTTTAATTTTCTCAGCAACTTATGTACTGATTTCAATATTTTTTTTGTGAATAAGCTCTTATATTGTTTTAACAATATTTGATTATCAAAAGTGCAATTTTTGTTTGTTTGGATTTTTAAAAAAATATTGAATTTTTTTTTTCAAAATTCTATATCTCAAAAACGGGTTAATGTTTTTTTACGAAATTCAAATGTAGAGCGTATATTTACAATCACTAAACAACTGCATACCAAAAATATTTTTAGAACAAAATTGAAAAATTTTATATATAAGAAATTAATTTTAAAAAAAACCGCTCTAACGATTTTCAAAAAAAAAATCAAAAAATCAAAGATTTTTCCATTTATAAAATGGCATTTAAATTTTTGAAGACAAACTTATTTTTCAGGTAAAATTTTGAATCTTAAAATAGTTTTTTTTTTTTTAATTATTTTAAGTGTATTAAATATAACCTCCTCCCATCTCACCAGATCAGATCCTATGCATATTTTTAAATCTTATATAGGTAGGTACTGTTTTAAACAGACTCTTTGCATACAGGAGCAAGTTCGTGCGACCCAGTCGTGCATTTTATTTAACTTTAAAACTTCGCGAAAAAAAATAAATTCATCCATCAAAAAATCTTTCAAAAATTAAAGACGCTATCTCCGTAGCTAAAACACATTAAGATGCTGCGATCAAGTCCAAAGAGCGCATCAAAAGGTTAAATGTAAAACATCCACCACGTAGACACGCGAAACAATCTGCTTAGGTAGCCGACCGCAAACAAGTCTACGAGCGCACCAAAGGGTTCGATGCAGTGCAGGTCAACGATACGATACTTTAAAAAAAAACAACAACAACCACATTAGTTGCGACTTGCGTTGCGACCGAAAACTATGAATGATGGGAGCGAAACAAAACAAGACCTAATTCTAAACGCCTTTGTTTTTTGTAATTGGTTTCGGTTGCATTCAGTGTCAATTTCATAAGCGTTGAGATCGGATGTAAAAAATACGGAAAATAGAACAAAAAGTGAACAGTCCTTTTTTAAATAGTTAAAATTCTCGCTCTTTGTAATTCAATCTGATTGTTTTTAGTGACAGTGATTCTCACGTATCAAGTTTCCTTTAAGTGACAATTATAGTTTCAAAGTAATTTTAAATTCTGTCCATTTCCGGGTAACATTGCGAAAACGCAACGTCATGTTTAAAAACGTGGCCAGTTTAAAGTATTATTGATTTTAATTAATTACGAAAAGTTTTCAAATTTAATTGAACTATTTGAATCGATGTGTTTTTGGATTTTTATTGAAACTACTTTTCTAGATATTAAAAAATAACCAGCATAATATTTTTTTCAAAAAAAAATTCTCCGTGATTGAATAAATAAATAGTATTTATTGTAAAACCTTTTTAACTTAATTGAAGAAGCTTGAAGAGTTTATAATAAATCCAAGTGGAGACGATGAAGACGAAACTAATTTAAATTTAAATTGTGCTGTGGAATTAAAATGTATAATTTTCCCACCTTAAAATGATGCTGTGCGTGATAAGGAAGAAATTGTTGAAAATGTGCAAATTTTGGAAAATGGAAATATGTTTCCAAAAACCCGAGGATATGCTTAACTTCCAAAAAATCAGTAAGTTTACAACATTTATCATGTTCACAATTAATTATACAATTAAACAATATGTATGTTTATGTTTTTCTGCCAACATTTTGAGATAATTCTATCATTTTTGGACGCATTTCGACCCTTTACAGCTGTTAAAATTATAGTTTTCAGTTGCGTCTTTAGTACACTTTCTTATTATGCTCATAAAACAAGAACAAACAAATTGAAAAAATGATACAACAAAATTTTAAAGAGCAAGAATAAGTAATATAGTAAAAAGTATATTATTCAAAAAGTTACAATATTTTTTTTAATTATTTTTATAAATAAACCTAATCTTTAGTAGCATTATGCTCGTTTCACACTGCACGGTTTTGACCGTACGGCAAAAAAGCGGACGGCATAAACCGGATCAATGGCTAATTACACATTATACGGTTTTAACCGTACGGTAAAACACGATATATGCAGGGTTCCTGTGCTTAGTATACTTTTTCACAGGTTTTTAAGTGGCTGATCGAACTCTGCCGCACGAATAAAATCGTATGATGTGAAAACATGCAATTCGTCACGTACGCCACTAAGCTTATCTCGCCGCCGTCCGGCTACCGTATACTGTATTGGCAGTAGACAGTTGCTACACGGCGCGGCGTGCCGGCATTTTGCGTGACCGTATAATATGATAGCGTATATGCTCTTCTTCGTGCCTCTAACAAAATGTCGCCGTACGTTTTTTTGCCGTACGGTCAAAACCGTGTAGTAAGAAACGAGCCCTACCATGGTTTTTGATGATTGCTTCACAACTCCTCTTTGATGTTTTTGGGCCTAGCATGCCAAACTGCTTCCTTAATATCTGCCCACAGGTTTTTTAATGGGATTGAGATCAGGAGATTGAGCTGGCCACTCCATAACCTAAATTCCATTCGCATTAAACCATTCCGTTGCCAACTTACTGGTATGTATCGTGTCGTCTTGCTGGAATGTCCATTTTAGTGGCATGTCCTCCTCAACAAAAGGTAGCATAGTAAAAAATCTTCTTGCAGTGTTTCCATCATTAGTGTTTCCAAACCCTTGCTTTGGTTTATCCACATCAAGGCCAAACTCATCGCGAAAACACCTTTGGATCTCCTGTTTTCTTCTTTTTTCCGCCTCCTTCGTCCCAATCGATTCATCAGTACCTTCTCCTCCTTGTCTTGTAGAAGAGTATACGCAAGCTTCAAAATGAATTCCATGCATCTGATTCTAGCGTGCAATAGACAGATTCCATATTCGTAATTATGTTCGTCCTCAATTCATTCATCTTTATTGAAGTTTTTTTGCGTCCTTTTGCATGTCGGACATGACCGCGTAGACTTTGTTTCCGTAAGTTCATTTAATAAATTTCCGTCTATCATAGTTAAAAAGAACTAGTGATTCACAGTTATAGTTATTTCTTCATTAAGTTTTTATATTGTTGGTTGAATTTCTGCTATTTGACTTTTAATATTATTGACTGTGGTATATTTATGATGTCACTAGTCTAATGGGCAGACAGAAATGAACTAATGATGGCCGAGGGTACCTCCAATGTTCACCATGAGTCGAAGTGGGACAACTGATGCCATTTTGCCATGAACATGTGTGCGTCTGTTTCACCATCTGTTGTATTTATTTTTTGCTTGTAGGCACTTTGTCCAGATGATCCATCACAGCCCCATTTACTGTGTAACGTTAGACTTCTTGGAAGCGCAATTATACGATCCTCCGTTTTGCTTTCTATTAGCCGCCTTGCTGTATGATCCATCATGTTTTGAAGTTTCACGCTAATATTTCCGTGACTTCACACTTTTCGGGAACTGCTTCTTTTCTCCCAACTGTTATCATATTGTAGGATGGCAAGACATCTACATATGTTGTGATGTCTTAACGAAGCTCTCAAATTTTATATTTTTCTTTTGAGAGTCCCAAATCCATAAACAAAGCTAATGCATTCTCATTGGCGTATTTTATGGGATTGTGTTCGAGAATGTAAATGCTTTCCTTGACTCTTTTGACACGAAGTGTAACTTGCAGAAGATATTTCCTGAATTATATCACTCTTCCCCTTTTAATGGTCCTTATTGTATCTTATACTCAAAGCTTCAGATAGATGTTCTGTACATTATCTCCTTTGTAGCTTTGATTAGTTTTTTTTTTTTTGTAAATGGCTTCCTTTGTATTCCTCTTCCTCTCATGTAGTTGGGAGATCACCCGCTTCTTCTGTTTGTCCGGTATTGATATGCAGAGATAAGGAAAGCCATTCTGCATTCCTTTTGAAGTTACTTCTCGATCTTTTGGCTCCTATCCATTTTCTATCAAGGTTGTAATAAAATTGTTTTAATATCTGTTTGATTTGCATCTGGTAGTTGGTATTCACTTTCTACGGCAGATATAAACTCATTACAAGTGCTAGCATTGAAAAAAAGTTCAAAAAAATCCTCATTCGAAATATCCATTTTATTTTTTTTTTGAAAAATTATAGCAACTGCTCGGACGCTCGTTTAAATTCTAAATGATTATTTTAGTCTAATGTTTCATCTTTTTATACCTTAGCGTAAATACCTGCACATTATTTAAATTAAACAATTAAAAAATATTTTTTTTTTTTTTTTAAATATCGATCTAAACAATGGCAAAGCACAAAAACGAAAAGCGTTTCGAAGCTTTTTTTCTAGTTTTTACATTCAAAGTTAAGAAAAAAAAAAGAAAACAAGAAAAAAATGTTATTATCATAAAAACTTTGGCCTGCTCTACTAGTACAAGGCACACCAATAACTAAAATTGAGTAATTTTTTCGATTACTCGAGCTTCAAATATTTGTGAATCCAGTGAACTTTTATAGACCCACTAGAAAAATGAATATTGCTAGCAGTTTTGCGTAAACGGGCCATTGTGCACCGTCCTACTAAATTTTTGCTTAATAAACAAAATAAACTTACTTTTTATATAATAAATAAAATATTTAGCTGTAAATTCAATTTTTTCAGTAAGTTTACTGCCGGCGCTTCGAGAAATCAAATTTTGGAATAAAACTAATTGTATACAAGATAGATAGATAGATATGTAGACAGATAGACATGACATGGACTGTCGTCTGCCTGAGGGACATTATTATTTACATTTTGTAATTAAGTAATTTAACATATTAAAACATAATTATTATTATTATTTTTAATTTTCATTTCAAATAACTATAAGAAACAAATTGTAATGGAATAAGGACTTTTAGATTAGTTAAATCAAAATAGAAATTTTATTTAAATTTTTGTTTAATTTTAGGAACTTTTAGTTTAGTCAAAACAAATTTTTGGGACTTTTAGATTAGTTAAATCAAAATATTTTACGTAATTTTATTGAATTCCAATGAATTTAATCGAAATTAGAACAAAACTTGAGAGGAATTTCAAAACATTTTTAAAGGACTTTTAGATTAGTCAAATCAAAACAAACATGTATTCGGTAAACGGGTTCTTATGCTTCTTATTGGTTTGAATCAAAAACGTTCATCGATGATTCGGGCTGTGTATTTTATCGCTTCTTTGTAGAATTCGTAAGGGCGCATCCAGTTCGCACCATTCCGATAGTTCATAACCTCTTCAACTTGCAGAAAGCTTTTTTCAAAGTGAACACGCCTTATCTCCATCAGCATTGGACAAACGCCTACGAAGTGTAATACATCCTCTTTTTCATGCTGATTATAGAGGGTGCAAAGATCGATAACCTCGTTACGTTGGGGCCTAAAGTTTAGTCTGATCAATTCTCCTCTTATCTTAAATATGGATCCAATGATAGAATTGTTATATTGGCTGGTGAAATAGTTTCTATCGTTGAGATTAAGTACACACTTTGAATGATATTGCCTTTCCGTTGATGAGCGAGCTTTTTCAATATGCCCATATACCTTTCATTCTCATCAGTGACGGATATTACTCGGTAAAGCATCTTCTTCAATTGAACCACATTCATACTCCAATTCAGGGTCAAGCCACCGTCTGCAGATAACAAGTTCCAATCTTTTACAACCAGCTTTTTTGTTTGAATCGCATAATCCATTATCTTTCTCGGTAGCCTATGCTCCTCCATATTTAGTACTCTCACAATGTAGTCAACATTCAGTTTAAGGGTTGAAATAAACAGTGACGGAAGACCAGTTTCCAAATAATACATATATTTTGGGGATTTATCGGCAGAAAGAATATTTTCCTTAAGAAAAAACGTAATAGGCTTTCAACTAGCTCATACTTTTGTACTCCCCATACCTGCGCACCATAAAACAGGATAGCTTGCGCAGTAGCATTAAATACTCTTTATTTTAAGTCAGTCGCTATTTTGTTATTATAAATTCTTTTCCAATTTACACATATTGCCGATTTAGCCTTATTTAGTTTGCTTTTGAGATGTTTTTCTAATTTTAAATTAAAAGTGAACTCCGTTCCTAAATAAATATAAGAATTAACTACGTCTAGAGTTTTTTCGCCATATTTCCATTGCTCGTCTCTCGCCGTTCTGCCAGATCCATTCTTAAAAACCAGGACTTTTGTTTTTTCCGGATTAACTTCTAGATTCCACACTTGGCAATATTCTTCCAGTTTATTGATCATCAACTGTAGAGCAGTCGGTGACTCCACAAGAATGACAATGTCATTGCATACATGATCACTTTGATCCGTTTGTTAGCAAACTCCACTCTGCAATTGAGATAGGTAATCAACCAAATCATCTAGAAAAAGTGCAAATAACAAGGGGTTTAAATTACAGTCTTTTCTCACTCTTTGGTTCACTTCAATCGTCTCTGATTTTTCTTTTCCATTATAAATGTATGCTATGGGGTTTTGGTACAGCTTTTCAATAATGTTGATAAAATTAGTTGACACTCCTAGGTTAAATAGCTTGTATAGTAAAGCGTTTCTATTGATAGAATCAAAAGCGGTTTTGTAGGGTCTTCTACATCACCCTTCTTGTGGATTGGCATTATTAGGGCTCCAAAGAAGTGATCGGAAAACGTCCCAAATTTGAGCATAATGTTAAGCGCTTCTGTCAATTTAATCTTAAACAAAATTGTGCTATTTTTATAGAACTCAGATGGTATACCATTTGATCCAGCGGCCTTGCCATCTTTAAGACTTTATAGAACACAACTCACTTCATTTTCAGTTATATTCTTATTGAGTTTCTCAATCCAAGTTGATAACCGTGCATAACTCCAAGATTTTGTGTTGAAGAATTTAAAAGTGAAGCAAAATGATAACTTAACGCCTGCAATGACACTGCTGTTGAAACTTTTACTTTAGAATTTCCATACTTTTACTTTAGAATTGTATACAAGATAACGGTTTAAATTTGACAACAAATAAAGTGCACGACTGGGTCGCACGAACTTGCTCCTGTATGCAAAGAGTCTGTTTAAAAAAGTATCTATATAATATTTAAAAATATACCTGTAAAATAAGTTTGTCTTCAAAGATATATATGCCATTTGATTTGTCGAAAAAACCTCCATTTTTCAATTTTTTGGGAGGGGGTTACATTTAATACAGTTAAAATAATTTAAAAAAAACTAATTTAAGATTCAAAATTTTACCTGAAAAATAAGTTTGTCTTCAAAAATTTAAATGCAATTTTATAAATCAAAAAACCCTTGATTTTTCAAATTTTTTTTTTGAAAATCGTTAGAGCGGTTTTTTTTTAAATTAATTTTTTATATATAAAATTTTTCAATTTTGTTCTAAAAATGTTTTTGGTATGCAGTTGTTTAGTGATTGTAAATATACGCTCTATATTTCAATTTCGTAAAAAAATGTTCACCCGTTTTTTAGATATAGAATTTTGAAAAAAAAAATTCAATATTTTTTTAAAAATCCAAACAATAAAAAATTGCACTTTTGATAATCAAATATTGTTGAGGCAATATAAGAGCTCGTTCAGAAAAAAAAATTATTGAAATCGGTTCAAAAGTTGCTGAGAAAATTAAAAAACAAAAAAACGGTTCTATGAGCGGTACCTTTCCTGAGCAATACAAAAATATATTTTTCTTATTAAAAGAAACCAAGTTAAAAAATAAAATTTTAGAGAAAATTTAAAAAAAATCTATCGGTTTGTTTTTGAGAAAATTCGAATTTTCGTTTTTTGACCAAAAAAATTGTATGGGGGCCACTGTTAGTTTTGATCTTAAAAAAAATGAAAAAAACGCCTAACGCAAATCTGCTCAAAACGTTAACTTCCAAGTTTGATTCAATCGACCCAATGGCTTAGGCTGTAGGAGCGTGGACAGACAGACAAAACAGACCGGACGGAATCGCGGGACCCACTTTTTTCGACTTCTCTACCATCGTAATATCATGTTTGATTAAAATCTCGAGTTCGAAATTTTGCACGAATGCAAAACTTGCCATATAGTTCATATATGTCGCAAGTAAAAATGCATGGCCAGAGTTATCGCATATGATCGTTCATAAATTGAAACGTAATAGCGATCATCGGTACACACAATGCAAAATATGAAGCAAAATTAATTACACCACTACTATTTCACTGCTCGCAGCTGTGCTGTAAAAACTTTATAGACTATTGTTGATTTCATTATAATTACAAATCACGGCAGGAGTACGATAACTTTGGCGCCAAGATATAATAACGTTTTTTGGTAGAGGGGCTTACAAGCATTTTTTACAATGTTAGGGTCTATCTCCCCCCGTTTAGGCGGTAGGGGCAATTTAAAAAAATTATTATTTAAAATGGAAAACAATAATTAAAAAATAACGGTGATACTTACAATTAAGTTTTATATATTTTTTTAAAGCCAACATTCTGTTTTATTAGCCAGTTTTTAATTCAAGTCAAAACTATGCAAAGTTTTTGAAAAATTTAATTTTAAACTCAAAATTTGAGTAAAAAAAGTTTAAAAAAAAGGTTTAAAGTGTAATTTTTCAATAATTTAAGATTATCTATTGCTCTTATTTGTTTTTGATCAAAAACTGAAAACTATATGATTTTATGTCTTTTAGTTTTTTGAGAAAATTGAAAATAACCACAACTACTATTTTAATTTAATTCTTTTTTTTTTGCTTGAGTGGTCTTATTTTGATAGCAATAATGGTATTTGCGTATGCGTAATGCGTGTTTGAATGTATGCAACAGTAAGGTGTGAGCGAGTTTGGGTGTATGCAACAGTGGCATCTGTAAGCCCCTGCTTGGGCACACTATAGGATTTGGGGTGGGTGCGAGGTGGAGTGGGTGCAAGGTGGGGAGGGTGAAAGGTGCGGTGGGTGCAAGATGGGGTGCATGCAAAGTTTCTTTTGCATTTAAATAAGCTGGATTTAAGAAAAATTAATTTATCCCTCGTATATCTTAATCCATATTCGATTATTACTATCAAAATAAGACTACGTTAATACTTTAATTAAAATATTTTGTTTTGGTAATTTTCAATTTTCTCAAGAACTAGAAGACATAAAGTCATCTAGTTTTCAGTTTTGACTTGATTTAAAAACAAACTAATAGACAAAAGTGTTGGCTTTAAAAAAAGGTATAATACTTAACTGTAAGTATTACCGTTATTTTGTAATTATTTTTTTCCCATTTACTCTCCCCCAAATCACCATATCTTTAACAAAAGTTGCAGGTTAGTATTTAAAATTAAAATAAAATAAAAAAAGAGGTCACCCGAATCTGTCTGTAAGCTGGGGGAGTGATTCATATTGAGGGGGAAGGTCTTTGATGGAGTTGACCCTCGGGGATTTTGCCTTGTATTCGCATGTCTATTGCAATCTTGTGTTTATGCAGTAGCCCCTAACTCATCATTTGCTCTACTTTACGTCCAACACCTTGAACATCCTAATTAAGAACACAATAAAAATAACAAAGTTAAGAGGTACGAGTATATGAAATAAATATTTAAAAACAAAATTACATACTTTGTTTCGAATTAAATCCACCGTAGTGCACTAAGGTGTTACCGTGACAATCTATATGGTTAAATTTATACCAACATAAATGTTTTGTTGCTCTTATCTTTTGTTTCTGCTCTCCTCATTAATTTCCCTTTTTTCACTCGTTAATTGTTTTCCTTTTTTTGTTTTATTCTGAAACTATTTCTTTTTCCTTTAGATACGAAACATCATATTTCTTAGTATTCTTAATTTATTATTTGACTAATTAATTTCATTAAAATTAAAATGTAGGAGGGGAAGCACTACACTTAATTTTTTGTATTTAATATTTTTTTGTTTTTGGATCTGTATTGCCCATGTATTATTCGTTTTCGTCTCGAAAGAACTTTCTCATACTTGGTTTTTCTTAACTTCGAATCGCCCGTATTAAATTGTTTTACCAATTGATTGCCCTAAGCTAAAAAACTGAATATTTGTTTAGCTAAGGTAAGGCTGAAGGTCTCGAAATTCAAGCTTATGTTCCGAAAAAAACTTATTTTAAAATTTGATAAAATGTTTGAAGATGCTGCTACGAGTAATTAAAAGTTTCAAGACATTGTTTCATGTACATAAGTCCAAAAATAAAAGATGTAGTTTTTACTTGTTTTGGTCATAAAACCAATTTTTTCTTTTCAGATCCCTTGTTCCGGAATTTAAAAAGCAACTTTATAGGTAAAAAATCAATTAACAGGATACGCTTATAGAGATCTGACGATGGACTCTTAGACTAAAAGGCTTAAGTATCACTAGCTTTTCGATTCCCTTGTAAAAAGTTTAATGAAAAAGTTTGAAATTGACGCAATTACCATAGTTTTTGTCCTAACAAATTTTGAAAGGGTAAAAGGGGGTAAGCGTATGATCATAGAATATTTATTTTGGTACAATATTAACATATGAAATAGAAGTTAAGGATAATAATGTAATTCTTATTTCAACCTCTAGTACAACAGCAAAAAGTGAAAGATACTTCTAAGAAAAAGTGATTGATAAGGATTGATTAGGTCGAACTCAGGTAGGTAAGTTTTCGCCAACGACCATACCACGATGAAAATATCGGTTCTCGTCCGATCACCGAAATCAAGCATCGTCGGGCGCGGTTAGTACTTAGATGGGGGACCGCTTGGGAACACCGCGTGTTGTTGGCACGCGTGCCTTTTTGCTGCACAAAGGTCTTCTGCACACACTTAAAACTTCCAAAATTTTGTATTTTGCATATAAAAAATATTCCGGCCTCAAATTGGCGAGGGTAAATGGTGTTTTTTCAACATTAAAAAAAATATTTTTAGTAGGTATTTTTTTGTGTGAGAGTAAATGTGGAACTGTTGCTTTGGAAATCTTATCACAAGATGAATGTTCGTATGGAAATTAAAAATTTTACTTTTTTGTGTACATGAGGGGCTAAAAATGTGAAAAAAATGAATTTTGGAATTTTCTTATCAGTGCCCCTCAAGGTATGCAACGTTTTTCAAAAAATGTCCTGAATTTCTGCAAACACAGGTAAAAAATGTGTTTTCCCACATGTAAGCAGGTACAACAGCGTTTTCAGTTGAAATACAATAAATTACCTTGAATGTATGCAAACACAGGTGAAAATTATATTTTCTACAGGTAAACAGGTAACACAGTGATTTTAGTGCTTTGAATGTCTGCAAACACATATTTTCGTACAGGTAAACAGGTAGAATAGCGTTTTCAGTGGGAAAATGATACCTGGGAGCTTGAAAAGTGAAAGATACTTCTAAGAAAAAGTGATTGATAAGGATTGATTAGGTCGAACTCAGGTAGGTAAGTTTTCGCCAACGACCATACCACGATGAAAATATCGGTTCTCGTCCGATCACCGAAATCAAGCATCGTCGGGCGCGGTTAGTACTTAGATGGGGGACCGCTTGGGAACACCGCGTGTTGTTGGCACGCGTGCCTTTTTGCTGCACAAAGGTCTTCTGCACACACTTAAAACTTCCAAAATTTTGTATTTTGCATATAAAAAATATTCCGGCCTCAAATTGGCGAGGGTAAATGGTGTTTTTTCAACATTAAAAAAAATATTTTTAGTAGGTATTTTTTTGTGTGAGAGTAAATGTGGAACTGTTGCTTTGGAAATCTTATCACAAGATGAATGTTCGTATGGAAATTAAAAATTTTACTTTTTTGTGTACATGAGGGGCTAAAAATGTGAAAAAAATGAATTTTGGAATTTTCTTATCAGTGCCCCTCAAGGTATGCAACGTTTTTCAAAAAATGTCCTGAATTTCTGCAAACACAGGTAAAAAATGTGTTTTCCCACATGTAAGCAGGTACAACAGCGTTTTCAGTTGAAATACAATAAATTACCTTGAATGTATGCAAACACAGGTGAAAATTATATTTTCTACAGGTAAACAGGTAACACAGTGATTTTAGTGCTTTGAATGTCTGCAAACACATATTTTCGTACAGGTAAACAGGTAGAATAGCGTTTTCAGTGGGAAAATGATACCTGGGAGCTTGAAAAGTGAAAGATACTTCTAAGAAAAAGTGATTGATAAGGATTGATTAGGTCGAACTCAGGTAGGTAAGTTTTCGCCAACGACCATACCACGATGAAAATATCGGTTCTCGTCCGATCACCGAAATCAAGCATCGTCGGGCGCGGTTAGTACTTAGATGGGGGACCGCTTGGGAACACCGCGTGTTGTTGGCACGCGTGCCTTTTTGCTGCACAAAGGTCTTCTGCACACACTTAAAACTTCCAAAATTTTGTATTTTGCATATAAAAAATATTCCGGCCTCAAATTGGCGAGGGTAAATGGTGTTTTTTCAACATTAAAAAAAATATTTTTAGTAGGTATTTTTTTGTGTGAGAGTAAATGTGGAACTGTTGCTTTGGAAATCTTATCACAAGATGAATGTTCGTATGGAAATTAAAAATTTTACTTTTTTGTGTACATGAGGGGCTAAAAATGTGAAAAAAATGAATTTTGGAATTTTCTTATCAGTGCCCCTCAAGGTATGCAACGTTTTTCAAAAAATGTCCTGAATTTCTGCAAACACAGGTAAAAAATGTGTTTTCCCACATGTAAGCAGGTACAACAGCGTTTTCAGTTGAAATACAATAAATTACCTTGAATGTATGCAAACACAGGTGAAAATTATATTTTCTACAGGTAAACAGGTAACACAGTGATTTTAGTGCTTTGAATGTCTGCAAACACATATTTTCGTACAGGTAAACAGGTAGAATAGCGTTTTCAGTGGGAAAATGATACCTGGGAGCTTGAAAAGTGAAAGATACTTCTAAGAAAAAGTGATTGATAAGGATTGATTAGGTCGAACTCAGGTAGGTAAGTTTTCGCCAACGACCATACCACGATGAAAATATCGGTTCTCGTCCGATCACCGAAATCAAGCATCGTCGGGCGCGGTTAGTACTTAGATGGGGGACCGCTTGGGAACACCGCGTGTTGTTGGCACGCGTGCCTTTTTGCTGCACAAAGGTCTTCTGCACACACTTAAAACTTCCAAAATTTTGTATTTTGCATATAAAAAATATTCCGGCCTCAAATTGGCGAGGGTAAATGGTGTTTTTTCAACATTAAAAAAAATATTTTTAGTAGGTATTTTTTTGTGTGAGAGTAAATGTGGAACTGTTGCTTTGGAAATCTTATCACAAGATGAATGTTCGTATGGAAATTAAAAATTTTACTTTTTTGTGTACATGAGGGGCTAAAAATGTGAAAAAAATGAATTTTGGAATTTTCTTATCAGTGCCCCTCAAGGTATGCAACGTTTTTCAAAAAATGTCCTGAATTTCTGCAAACACAGGTAAAAAATGTGTTTTCCCACATGTAAGCAGGTACAACAGCGTTTTCAGTTGAAATACAATAAATTACCTTGAATGTATGCAAACACAGGTGAAAATTATATTTTCTACAGGTAAACAGGTAACACAGTGATTTTAGTGCTTTGAATGTCTGCAAACACATATTTTCGTACAGGTAAACAGGTAGAATAGCGTTTTCAGTGGGAAAATGATACCTGGGAGCTTGAAAAGTGAAAGATACTTCTAAGAAAAAGTGATTGATAAGGATTGATTAGGTCGAACTCAGGTAGGTAAGTTTTCGCCAACGACCATACCACGATGAAAATATCGGTTCTCGTCCGATCACCGAAATCAAGCATCGTCGGGCGCGGTTAGTACTTAGATGGGGGACCGCTTGGGAACACCGCGTGTTGTTGGCACGCGTGCCTTTTTGCTGCACAAAGGTCTTCTGCACACACTTAAAACTTCCAAAATTTTGTATTTTGCATATAAAAAATATTCCGGCCTCAAATTGGCGAGGGTAAATGGTGTTTTTTCAACATTAAAAAAAATATTTTTAGTAGGTATTTTTTTGTGTGAGAGTAAATGTGGAACTGTTGCTTTGGAAATCTTATCACAAGATGAATGTTCGTATGGAAATTAAAAATTTTACTTTTTTGTGTACATGAGGGGCTAAAAATGTGAAAAAAATGAATTTTGGAATTTTCTTATCAGTGCCCCTCAAGGTATGCAACGTTTTTCAAAAAATGTCCTGAATTTCTGCAAACACAGGTAAAAAATGTGTTTTCCCACATGTAAGCAGGTACAACAGCGTTTTCAGTTGAAATACAATAAATTACCTTGAATGTATGCAAACACAGGTGAAAATTATATTTTCTACAGGTAAACAGGTAACACAGTGATTTTAGTGCTTTGAATGTCTGCAAACACATATTTTCGTACAGGTAAACAGGTAGAATAGCGTTTTCAGTGGGAAAATGATACCTGGGAGCTTGAAAAGTGAAAGATACTTCTAAGAAAAAGTGATTGATAAGGATTGATTAGGTCGAACTCAGGTAGGTAAGTTTTCGCCAACGACCATACCACGATGAAAATATCGGTTCTCGTCCGATCATCGAAATCAAGCATCGTCGGGCGCGGTTAGTACTTAGATGGGGGACCGCTTGGGAACACCGCGTGTTGTTGGCACGCGTGCCTTTTTGCTGCACAAAGGTCTTCTGCACACACTTAAAACTTCCAAAATTTTGTATTTTGCATATAAAAAATATTCCGGCCTCAAATTGGCGAGGGTAAATGGTGTTTTTTCAACATTAAAAAAAATATTTTTAGTAGGTATTTTTTTGTGTGAGAGTAAATGTGGAACTGTTGCTTTGGAAATCTTATCACAAGATGAATGTTCGTATGGAAATTAAAAATTTTACTTTTTTGTGTACATGAGGGGCTAAAAATGTGAAAAAAATGAATTTTGGAATTTTCTTATCAGTGCCCCTCAAGGTATGCAACGTTTTTCAAAAAATGTCCTGAATTTCTGCAAACACAGGTAAAAAATGTGTTTTCCCACATGTAAGCAGGTACAACAGCGTTTTCAGTTGAAATACAATAAATTACCTTGAATGTATGCAAACACAGGTGAAAATTATATTTTCTACAGGTAAACAGGTAACACAGTGATTTTAGTGCTTTGAATGTCTGCAAACACATATTTTCGTACAGGTAAACAGGTAGAATAGCGTTTTCAGTGGGAAAATGATACCTGGGAGCTTGAAAAGTGAAAGATACTTCTAAGAAAAAGTGATTGATAAGGATTGATTAGGTCGAACTCAGGTAGGTAAGTTTTCGCCAACGACCATACCACGATGAAAATATCGGTTCTCGTCCGATCACCGAAATCAAGCATCGTCGGGCGCGGTTAGTACTTAGATGGGGGACCGCTTGGGAACACCGCGTGTTGTTGGCACGCGTGCCTTTTTGCTGCACAAAGGTCTTCTGCACACACTTAAAACTTCCAAAATTTTGTATTTTGCATATAAAAAATATTCCGGCCTCAAATTGGCGAGGGTAAATGGTGTTTTTTCAACATTAAAAAAAATATTTTTAGTAGGTATTTTTTTGTGTGAGAGTAAATGTGGAACTGTTGCTTTGGAAATCTTATCACAAGATGAATGTTCGTATGGAAATTAAAAATTTTACTTTTTTGTGTACATGAGGGGCTAAAAATGTGAAAAAAATGAATTTTGGAATTTTCTTATCAGTGCCCCTCAAGGTATGCAACGTTTTTCAAAAAATGTCCTGAATTTCTGCAAACACAGGTAAAAAATGTGTTTTCCCACATGTAAGCAGGTACAACAGCGTTTTCAGTTGAAATACAATAAATTACCTTGAATGTATGCAAACACAGGTGAAAATTATATTTTCTACAGGTAAACAGGTAACACAGTGATTTTAGTGCTTTGAATGTCTGCAAACACATATTTTCGTACAGGTAAACAGGTAGAATAGCGTTTTCAGTGGGAAAATGATACCTGGGAGCTTGAAAAGTGAAAGATACTTCTAAGAAAAAGTGATTGATAAGGATTGATTAGGTCGAACTCAGGTAGGTAAGTTTTCGCCAACGACCATACCACGATGAAAATATCGGTTCTCGTCCGATCACCGAAATCAAGCATCGTCGGGCGCGGTTAGTACTTAGATGGGGGACCGCTTGGGAACACCGCGTGTTGTTGGCACGCGTGCCTTTTTGCTGCACAAAGGTCTTCTGCACACACTTAAAACTTCCAAAATTTTGTATTTTGCATATAAAAAATATTCCGGCCTCAAATTGGCGAGGGTAAATGGTGTTTTTTCAACATTAAAAAAAATATTTTTAGTAGGTATTTTTTTGTGTGAGAGTAAATGTGGAACTGTTGCTTTGGAAATCTTATCACAAGATGAATGTTCGTATGGAAATTAAAAATTTTACTTTTTTGTGTACATGAGGGGCTAAAAATGTGAAAAAAATGAATTTTGGAATTTTCTTATCAGTGCCCCTCAAGGTATGCAACGTTTTTCAAAAAATGTCCTGAATTTCTGCAAACACAGGTAAAAAATGTGTTTTCCCACATGTAAGCAGGTACAACAGCGTTTTCAGTTGAAATACAATAAATTACCTTGAATGTATGCAAACACAGGTGAAAATTATATTTTCTACAGGTAAACAGGTAACACAGTGATTTTAGTGCTTTGAATGTCTGCAAACACATATTTTCGTACAGGTAAACAGGTAGAATAGCGTTTTCAGTGGGAAAATGATACCTGGGAGCTTGAAAAGTGAAAGATACTTCTAAGAAAAAGTGATTGATAAGGATTGATTAGGTCGAACTCAGGTAGGTAAGTTTTCGCCAACGACCATACCACGATGAAAATATCGGTTCTCGTCCGATCACCGAAATCAAGCATCGTCGGGCGCGGTTAGTACTTAGATGGGGGACCGCTTGGGAACACCGCGTGTTGTTGGCACGCGTGCCTTTTTGCTGCACAAAGGTCTTCTGCACACACTTAAAACTTCCAAAATTTTGTATTTTGCATATAAAAAATATTCCGGCCTCAAATTGGCGAGGGTAAATGGTGTTTTTTCAACATTAAAAAAAATATTTTTAGTAGGTATTTTTTTGTGTGAGAGTAAATGTGGAACTGTTGCTTTGGAAATCTTATCACAAGATGAATGTTCGTATGGAAATTAAAAATTTTACTTTTTTGTGTACATGAGGGGCTAAAAATGTGAAAAAAATGAATTTTGGAATTTTCTTATCAGTGCCCCTCAAGGTATGCAACGTTTTTCAAAAAATGTCCTGAATTTCTGCAAACACAGGTAAAAAATGTGTTTTCCCACATGTAAGCAGGTACAACAGCGTTTTCAGTTGAAATACAATAAATTACCTTGAATGTATGCAAACACAGGTGAAAATTATATTTTCTACAGGTAAACAGGTAACACAGTGATTTTAGTGCTTTGAATGTCTGCAAACACATATTTTCGTACAGGTAAACAGGTAGAATAGCGTTTTCAGTGGGAAAATGATACCTGGGAGCTTGAAAAGTGAAAGATACTTCTAAGAAAAAGTGATTGATAAGGATTGATTAGGTCGAACTCAGGTAGGTAAGTTTTCGCCAACGACCATACCACGATGAAAATATCGGTTCTCGTCCGATCACCGAAATCAAGCATCGTCGGGCGCGGTTAGTACTTAGATGGGGGACCGCTTGGGAACACCGCGTGTTGTTGGCACGCGTGCCTTTTTGCTGCACAAAGGTCTTCTGCACACACTTAAAACTTCCAAAATTTTGTATTTTGCATATAAAAAATATTCCGGCCTCAAATTGGCGAGGGTAAATGGTGTTTTTTCAACATTAAAAAAAATATTTTTAGTAGGTATTTTTTTGTGTGAGAGTAAATGTGGAACTGTTGCTTTGGAAATCTTATCACAAGATGAATGTTCGTATGGAAATTAAAAATTTTACTTTTTTGTGTACATGAGGGGCTAAAAATGTGAAAAAAATGAATTTTGGAATTTTCTTATCAGTGCCCCTCAAGGTATGCAACGTTTTTCAAAAAATGTCCTGAATTTCTGCAAACACAGGTAAAAAATGTGTTTTCCCACATGTAAGCAGGTACAACAGCGTTTTCAGTTGAAATACAATAAATTACCTTGAATGTATGCAAACACAGGTGAAAATTATATTTTCTACAGGTAAACAGGTAACACAGTGATTTTAGTGCTTTGAATGTCTGCAAACACATATTTTCGTACAGGTAAACAGGTAGAATAGCGTTTTCAGTGGGAAAATGATACCTGGGAGCTTGAAAAGTGAAAGATACTTCTAAGAAAAAGTGATTGATAAGGATTGATTAGGTCGAACTCAGGTAGGTAAGTTTTCGCCAACGACCATACCACGATGAAAATATCGGTTCTCGTCCGATCACCGAAATCAAGCATCGTCGGGCGCGGTTAGTACTTAGATGGGGGACCGCTTGGGAACACCGCGTGTTGTTGGCACGCGTGCCTTTTTGCTGCACAAAGGTCTTCTGCACACACTTAAAACTTCCAAAATTTTGTATTTTGCATATAAAAAATATTCCGGCCTCAAATTGGCGAGGGTAAATGGTGTTTTTTCAACATTAAAAAAAATATTTTTAGTAGGTATTTTTTTGTGTGAGAGTAAATGTGGAACTGTTGCTTTGGAAATCTTATCACAAGATGAATGTTCGTATGGAAATTAAAAATTTTACTTTTTTGTGTACATGAGGGGCTAAAAATGTGAAAAAAATGAATTTTGGAATTTTCTTATCAGTGCCCCTCAAGGTATGCAACGTTTTTCAAAAAATGTCCTGAATTTCTGCAAACACAGGTAAAAAATGTGTTTTCCCACATGTAAGCAGGTACAACAGCGTTTTCAGTTGAAATACAATAAATTACCTTGAATGTATGCAAACACAGGTGAAAATTATATTTTCTACAGGTAAACAGGTAACACAGTGATTTTAGTGCTTTGAATGTCTGCAAACACATATTTTCGTACAGGTAAACAGGTAGAATAGCGTTTTCAGTGGGAAAATGATACCTGGGAGCTTGAAAAGTGAAAGATACTTCTAAGAAAAAGTGATTGATAAGGATTGATTAGGTCGAACTCAGGTAGGTAAGTTTTCGCCAACGACCATACCACGATGAAAATATCGGTTCTCGTCCGATCACCGAAATCAAGCATCGTCGGGCGCGGTTAGTACTTAGATGGGGGACCGCTTGGGAACACCGCGTGTTGTTGGCACGCGTGCCTTTTTGCTGCACAAAGGTCTTCTGCACACACTTAAAACTTCCAAAATTTTGTATTTTGCATATAAAAAATATTCCGGCCTCAAATTGGCGAGGGTAAATGGTGTTTTTTCAACATTAAAAAAAATATTTTTAGTAGGTATTTTTTTGTGTGAGAGTAAATGTGGAACTGTTGCTTTGGAAATCTTATCACAAGATGAATGTTCGTATGGAAATTAAAAATTTTACTTTTTTGTGTACATGAGGGGCTAAAAATGTGAAAAAAATGAATTTTGGAATTTTCTTATCAGTGCCCCTCAAGGTATGCAACGTTTTTCAAAAAATGTCCTGAATTTCTGCAAACACAGGTAAAAAATGTGTTTTCCCACATGTAAGCAGGTACAACAGCGTTTTCAGTTGAAATACAATAAATTACCTTGAATGTATGCAAACACAGGTGAAAATTATATTTTCTACAGGTAAACAGGTAACACAGTGATTTTAGTGCTTTGAATGTCTGCAAACACATATTTTCGTACAGGTAAACAGGTAGAATAGCGTTTTCAGTGGGAAAATGATACCTGGGAGCTTGAAAAGTGAAAGATACTTCTAAGAAAAAGTGATTGATAAGGATTGATTAGGTCGAACTCAGGTAGGTAAGTTTTCGCCAACGACCATACCACGATGAAAATATCGGTTCTCGTCCGATCACCGAAATCAAGCATCGTCGGGCGCGGTTAGTACTTAGATGGGGGACCGCTTGGGAACACCGCGTGTTGTTGGCACGCGTGCCTTTTTGCTGCACAAAGGTCTTCTGCACACACTTAAAACTTCCAAAATTTTGTATTTTGCATATAAAAAATATTCCGGCCTCAAATTGGCGAGGGTAAATGGTGTTTTTTCAACATTAAAAAAAATATTTTTAGTAGGTATTTTTTTGTGTGAGAGTAAATGTGGAACTGTTGCTTTGGAAATCTTATCACAAGATGAATGTTCGTATGGAAATTAAAAATTTTACTTTTTTGTGTACATGAGGGGCTAAAAATGTGAAAAAAATGAATTTTGGAATTTTCTTATCAGTGCCCCTCAAGGTATGCAACGTTTTTCAAAAAATGTCCTGAATTTCTGCAAACACAGGTAAAAAATGTGTTTTCCCACATGTAAGCAGGTACAACAGCGTTTTCAGTTGAAATACAATAAATTACCTTGAATGTATGCAAACACAGGTGAAAATTATATTTTCTACAGGTAAACAGGTAACACAGTGATTTTAGTGCTTTGAATGTCTGCAAACACATATTTTCGTACAGGTAAACAGGTAGAATAGCGTTTTCAGTGGGAAAATGATACCTGGGAGCTTGAAAAGTGAAAGATACTTCTAAGAAAAAGTGATTGATAAGGATTGATTAGGTCGAACTCAGGTAGGTAAGTTTTCGCCAACGACCATACCACGATGAAAATATCGGTTCTCGTCCGATCACCGAAATCAAGCATCGTCGGGCGCGGTTAGTACTTAGATGGGGGACCGCTTGGGAACACCGCGTGTTGTTGGCACGCGTGCCTTTTTGCTGCACAAAGGTCTTCTGCACACACTTAAAACTTCCAAAATTTTGTATTTTGCATATAAAAAATATTCCGGCCTCAAATTGGCGAGGGTAAATGGTGTTTTTTCAACATTAAAAAAAATATTTTTAGTAGGTATTTTTTTGTGTGAGAGTAAATGTGGAACTGTTGCTTTGGAAATCTTATCACAAGATGAATGTTCGTATGGAAATTAAAAATTTTACTTTTTTGTGTACATGAGGGGCTAAAAATGTGAAAAAAATGAATTTTGGAATTTTCTTATCAGTGCCCCTCAAGGTATGCAACGTTTTTCAAAAAATGTCCTGAATTTCTGCAAACACAGGTAAAAAATGTGTTTTCCCACATGTAAGCAGGTACAACAGCGTTTTCAGTTGAAATACAATAAATTACCTTGAATGTATGCAAACACAGGTGAAAATTATATTTTCTACAGGTAAACAGGTAACACAGTGATTTTAGTGCTTTGAATGTCTGCAAACACATATTTTCGTACAGGTAAACAGGTAGAATAGCGTTTTCAGTGGGAAAATGATACCTGGGAGCTTGAAAAGTGAAAGATACTTCTAAGAAAAAGTGATTGATAAGGATTGATTAGGTCGAACTCAGGTAGGTAAGTTTTCGCCAACGACCATACCACGATGAAAATATCGGTTCTCGTCGTTCTTTGACTTCCAGCGAGTGAAGAAGTGTACAGTGTTTATTATTAAATTGCAAATTAAATATTAAAAGTGTTTCAAAAGAAGTAAAGTTGGCTAGTTGCCACTGTATTATATAACAGATCGGTAGCCTAGTGGAGGTGGCGTCCGAAGACGAAGCCAGAGGTCGTGGGTTCGAATCCCGAGCAGAGTCGACGAAAAATATAATTGCTTTTTTTCATAATCGGGAAATAGCAGACTTCATTAACTGGGAACAAAAGCAAATGGAGAAGGAGAAGAGAGCAGGGGTATCGAAAGATACCTCTGCCAAGTCATCAGGTGATGCTAATGTGGTGCCATCAGCGGTACCCCAATTCACCGCAACATCAACAGGCCACCAGTCTGATGGATGTACAGCAACAACAACAACAACTGCCAAAAGGAGAAGGCATACGCCCAATCTGGTAGGCAGAAATAATGCTGCCAAGCGCGGAGAGATGCGGGATAAAGTGCAGCCAACAAAGACACCAGAGATGACGTCACAAAGTGAGTCGTCAGAAGGAGAAGTTGACTACGTCTCCGAAGGAGGAGAGGGGCACTTCAGGTCACCCAAAAATAAAAAAAGGTTATCAAGCGTAGCGCCGCCAGAGCAGCCTAAGGAAAGGGAGATGGAGGTGCCTGATGCCCCCAACGACAACGAAGCCGATGAAGTGGAGCTGGAACAAGAGCTCCAGGCAAAAAAGCTCCAAATAGATGCCTATGAGGCACAGTTAAAAAAAATGAAAGAGGAGATGGAGCCCCTTCTCAGTGCACTTAAAGCAAAAATTGAAGCGCGCCGAAAAAAAGAAGCAGCTGAGAAGGAGGACAGAAAAGCACAATGGCTCCTACAACAACAACAGCAGCAACAGGCGAAACAAAAAAAGCCTGAAACAAGGCAACAAAAACAACAACCACAGCAGCAACAACCAAAGCCCGCTTCCAAAATCACTGGGGCGGAACAAAATATGAAGGCTTCACAAGCAGTGACAGGCCCAATGTCTGAGGGCCCATCCACTTCGAGCAAAGCCAAGCAGAAGCAACAACAACAGCCACAACCAAGGCAACAGGAGCAGCAGAAACAACAGCAGCAGCAGCAGCAGCAGCAGAAGCAGCAGCAACAGCAGCAACACCAGAAACAACCACAGCCCAAGAAGGAGAAGGTGCCACCAATAAGGACACACAGAGTTGACCTGGACGACATAAAACAGGTATGTAAGTCGGCCACTAAGGGCAATTTTGTCATTAAAATACTAAACGAAAAAGAAAAGAATTATTCGGTCCAGTGCTTCTCACTGGCCGAATACAACTTAGTAAAAGGGTTATTAAAAGAGGCCACAGCTGAGTTCTTCAGCTTCACGCCTAAAAGCGAAAAATTTAAGACGGTCCTACTGAAGGGCATAAGTTCCTGCACGGAACCGGAGGCGCTCTTAGCTGAGCTCCGCCAAAAAGCCATCGACGATCTCGATTTCATCGGGGTCAAGCCTTTCACTACGGTGAAGTCCAGGCGAGGGGGTTACAGGCTGCCAATGTTCCTCGTAACATTATCGCCCCAAAGTAGGCTTGAGAGTCTGAGGGAAATAAAATGTCTCGACTATCAAGCCATACACTGGGAGACATTAAAAAGGCACGACGACATTTTACAATGTACGAAGTGCCAGAGGTTCGGCCATGCCGGAGCCAACTGCAATATGCAGTTGCGCTGCGTCAGGTGCTCCGAAACCCACATCAAGGGAGAGTGCAAGCTGGGGAATGAGCGGGTTGAGGATTTGACCCAGCTCAAGTGTGTCCTTTGTGGAAACCAAGGGCACCCTGCTAGCTATAGGGGTTGCCCTAAGGTCCAAATAATGAAACAAAAACAGGCCAGTCAAAAAGCCGAAGAAAGTCGAACAGTTCGACGGGCTCCTACACAAAAATTCGTGGATCCCAAATTTTCCTACGCCCAAATGGTGTCAGGGAATGGGAATACGAGACAGGCTCCACCAACGGTTGTCTCACAGGCCCCCGTGCATAAGGCACCAGAGGTGCAGCCTGACATTGTAGCCTTGTTAGTGAGCATTCAAGGTCAACTAACAGGACTGCAAAGTCAGATAAAGGAGCAAGGCAAAAGGGTAGACCATCTCTACTCTTTGTTGCCTGGCCTGGCGCAATATAGACCATAATGGGCGCGCTGCCGGAGACGCGCCTAAAAGTCCTAGCTGTGAATGTAAATTCACTGATTAGGATGGAACGAAGAGCCAATATGTTCCAATTGTTGAAAGACTACAGTCCCGATGTGTTTATGGCTAGCGAAACTAAGCTAAACCACAAACACAAATTGACTCATAAAAATTACAATATCGTAAGAAGAGACCGGCCCGACTCCACTCAAGGGGGCGGTGTCGCTCTCTTTATACGAAAAGGCATCAATTATAAAGTCATATACAACAATGAATTGCGAAAGCTCAAGACGCTAGAAGTTTGCGTTGTATGCATCTCTCTCACTCAAGGGAAGCGGATGTATATGATTGCGGCTTATGCGGCTGGAGCTCCGCAGGTTACTTACTTTGCTTCAGAACTCGAGATTCTTTTTAGGGAACTGAAACTGAGCTTGGAAGAAAACTATTTCATCTTGGCCGGTGATTTGAACGCAAAACATGAAGATTGGGGAAATCAACATAGTAATCCCAGAGGTAACCATCTTTTTAATTTGATGAATCTTTACAGCGTTGAATATGGCGTCGACCTGTTGGCTACTGAAAAGCCATCGTATCCAAGAAGCGGTTCCTTTCTGGATCTTTTGCTTTACGACACAAGACTGACAATTACAGACAAAGTGGGTAATCACCCTCGAAACTGCTTACAGACAGTCGAGTACGACAGTGATCACTGCGGACTGGCTGCTGTAATGCAGATTCCGAACGAACGCGTGGAGTTGGAGGAATACGTTGCAACGCATTCTTACAATTACAGTAAGATGCGCTGGCCTCGTTTCACCAACGCCCTAGCGAGAGAACTTCGTTCGAGTGACATAGCCACACCAAACAACAGAAACCTGACAAATACAGAAATTGACCAACATTTACAACAGATGGACGAAATAATAAAACGAACAATGGAACGGACAATACCAAAGTACAAAGAACGGGACCAAATGGACGCTTACAGAAACGCGACTATTGATGCACTACGTAGGCACAAGAGTGGCTTACTGACAAGACTCAAAAACTTGTACAGACGACTGACAGACCCACACGACTTGGAGGTTAGGACACTGAAGTCGTCAATAAAAAATGTCAATCTGTTGATTAAGGAGAACTACAGGTTATCAATTAACAAGTACTGGGACCGTAAGATCCGGTCAGTTAATTCCAGTGACCCTGGTATGTTCCCTAAAATCAACAAGATATTTAGGAAAAAGAACGACAATGACCTTCCGTGTCTGAAACTTCAAAGAACTGAAGAGAATAGAGACGTACTCATGACAGCGCAAATAGATCCAGAAGAAGCCATCTTTGACGATGACTTTTATATAATCGAAGATCCGAAGGAAAAAGTGGAGGCGGTGGGAGCTGCTTTCCAGCAAGTGTACAAGGTGAATGTTAGCATTCGCCCCAACCACGACCTGGAAAACAGAGCCCTACTTAATCACTTTTACCTTCGAAATGATATAACACAATGGCGATCTGAGAACCGCGGTTTCGTGCGGTTCAATGACGATTCCTTGGCAAATGCCATAATCGCCGAGCAAACGGGAAGTCCCTTGTTAGTGACGAAGGTTGAGCTTCAGCTCATCTTCAACTCAATAAAAAACAAAAAGTCAGCAGGTGTCGACGGTATATCCAACGTTGTACTAAGACATTTACCGATGGAGGCAATTGACATTTACACCACACTCTTTAACAATGCACTGAATAATGCATATTATCCAGTACATTGGAAGACCGCTGTGGTTCATCCTCTCCCGAAAAAGGGAAAGGACAACTCCAACCCGTCAAATCTTCGGTCGATAAGTCTTCTTCCAAGTATCAGCAAAGTTTTCGAAAAGATCATCAATAGGGCTCTGACTAAGTGGGCTGCGGACAACAAAATAATTCCGGATAAACAATTCGGGTTCAAGGCGGGTCATGACACAATTCATGCTGCGTCTAAACTCGTTTCTGATATCCAATGGAATAAAACAAAACAACAATGCACAGGTGCTGTTCTGGTTGATTTGGAAAAGGCCTTTGACACCGTATGGTTAGAGGGTCTTTACCTTAAACTGAGCAGGCTTGGCATAAGCAAGCCATTGTTGTATATACTTTATGATATGCTTAACGGTAGAAAGTTTGTTGTCAAAAGTGGCAATGTAACTTCTACCACAACATTCTTAATTAAAAATGGTCTTCAACAGGGAGCGGTGAATTCGCCGATTCTCTTCAGCATTTACACCAGCGATCTGATAGGTAGTCTTACAAAGGCAATTGCGTACGCCGACGATCTTATTGCGTACAGAACGGCCCGAAAGGTTGAGGTTATTAGAATTCTCTTGCAGCGTGATTTCGACAAGATTCAGCGATATTGCGACGACTGGAAACTGAAAATAAATGTCCAGAAGTCGGAGACAATTCTGTTCCGGACTCCGTTGGCTAGGGCCACGAGGGATACGTGCAAGAATTGGCGCAAGATGGTTATCGTTGATCTTCACGGGCAGCCATTAGCGAGCAAAAGTGTAGTGAAGTACCTCGGTATCTGGTTAGATCAGTATTTATATTTCGATAGACATATAAATGCTGCTCTGACCAGGGCCAGAGGAGCCTTCGCTCTGACGAAACGGCTGTTTTTTAGCAGTCGGCTTGACTCCAGAGTGAAGGTAATTTGCTACATGGCCCTCATACGGCCGATGATCGTTTATGGTTGTCCTGTGTGGTTCAGCGTTGCCCCTTCCCAGATGGAGAAGTTTCGGGTGTTCGAGCGGCAGTGTTTACGACGCTGTACCGGCTTATATCGAACAGCCGAATCTTCTTACGTGCACTACTATTCCAACGAGGTCCTATACAACGGGGCTCGAATCAACAGAATTGACAATTTTGTGATAAAACTCGTTCGAGGTCACATTGCAAGAGCTATGTCTTCGACCAACAATTTAATTTTCGGGGCGTTCTATCCGAACGACGAGTATTTTGAAAGTGCACGCTTGAGCGGCTTCATTCCACCAGAGGCATTCCTCTTTTTAGATAGATGCGGTCTGATACAGGATAGATTGGCAGTTCCGTTAATCTACCACGTCAGACGACGAACCGTGGATAGGCGACTCCTGTACAATCGGGACGTCATGGCACAAGGCGGAGCAGAGCTCCTTCGGTTCAGTAGGGCTGTGTCCGAACGGGACCGAACTGATAGGGTGAAGCAGGAGAACCAGTTTTGGTGGCTTCAATCGGCACTTGATAGTGAGTAGTCGGGATGGGGTTTTAAGCCTTGGCCGGCTTACATACTTGTTTTATAGTTTTAGGGTTTAGTTTTAAGTAGAATAGGCATGGTGGCACAAAAAAAAAAAATATAAAAAAAAAAATAAAAAAAAACAAAACAAAAAAAAAAATACAAAAAAAAAAAAGAAAAAAAAAAAGAAAAACATGGAATTAAAAAAAAAAAAAAAATAAAAAAAAAGACAACAAAATATGAAAAACAAAAAACGTTAGATAGTTAGATTTGCTGCTGTGGTTGTTCTAGTTTTAAGTAGGTTATAGGTAGAATAGGTAGTTTTAGTTAGCTTTAAGTTTTATATTAAGGACCTTATTTTAAGTAGTTTTTAAGTAAAAATAAAAAAGGATATTGATATTAGTTTTTTTGAAATTTTCTAATGAATACAAAAATAAATAAAATGAATTAAAGTTAAATAGATCTTAGGGCCGAAAGGCATTAGCATTAAGTATTATTGTTTAACTTAGAGTGTCCGTATGGGACCAGTAAGTTAGTTGTAAGTTATGGTTAATTTAGGCTAGTTTTATGAATTTTTGTCTAGCTTTAAGATAGTCTTAAGAATGAATTAATAAAAATGAATTTACAAAAAAAAAAAAAAATATCGGTTCTCGTCCGATCACCGAAATCAAGCATCGTCGGGCGCGGTTAGTACTTAGATGGGGGACCGCTTGGGAACACCGCGTGTTGTTGGCACGCGTGCCTTTTTGCTGCACAAAGGTCTTCTGCACACACTTAAAACTTCCAAAATTTTGTATTTTGCATATAAAAAATATTCCGGCCTCAAATTGGCGAGGGTAAATGGTGTTTTTTCAACATTAAAAAAAATATTTTTAGTAGGTATTTTTTTGTGTGAGAGTAAATGTGGAACTGTTGCTTTGGAAATCTTATCACAAGATGAATGTTCGTATGGAAATTAAAAATTTTACTTTTTTGTGTACATGAGGGGCTAAAAATGTGAAAAAAATGAATTTTGGAATTTTCTTATCAGTGCCCCTCAAGGTATGCAACGTTTTTCAAAAAATGTCCTGAATTTCTGCAAACACAGGTAAAAAATGTGTTTTCCCACATGTAAGCAGGTACAACAGCGTTTTCAGTTGAAATACAATAAATTACCTTGAATGTATGCAAACACAGGTGAAAATTATATTTTCTACAGGTAAACAGGTAACACAGTGATTTTAGTGCTTTGAATGTCTGCAAACACATATTTTCGTACAGGTAAACAGGTAGAATAGCGTTTTCAGTGGGAAAATGATACCTGGGAGCTTGAAAAGTGAAAGATACTTCTAAGAAAAAGTGATTGATAAGGATTGATTAGGTCGAACTCAGGTAGGTAAGTTTTCGCCAACGACCATACCACGATGAAAATATCGGTTCTCGTACACAATTCATGCTGCGTCTAAACTCGTTTCTGATATCCAATGGAATAAAACAAAACAACAATGCACAGGTGCTGTTCTGGTTGATTTGGAAAAGGCCTTTGACACCGTATGGTTAGAGGGTCTTTACCTAAAACTGAGCAGGCTTGGCATAAGCAAGCCATTGTTGTATATGCTTTATGATATGCTTAACGGTAGAAAGTTTGTTGTCAAAAGTGGCAATGTAACTTCTACCACAACATTCTTAATTAAAAATGGTCTTCAACAGGGAGCGGTGAACTCGCCGATTCTCTTCAGCATTTACACCAGCGATCTGATAGGTAGTCTTACAAAGGCAATTGCGTATGCCGACGATCTAATTGCGTACAGAACGGCCCGAAAGGTTGAGGTTATTAGAATTCTCTTGCAGCGTGATTTCGACAAGATTCAGCGATATTGCGACGACTGGAAACTGAAAATAAATGTCCAAAAGTCGGAGACAATTCTGTTCCGGACTCCGTTGGCTAGGGCCACGAGGGATACGTGCAAGAATTGGCGCAAGATGGTTATCGTTGATCTTCACGGGCAACGATTAGCGAGCAAAAGTGTAGTGAAGTACCTCGGTATCTGGTTAGATCAGTATTTATATTTCGATAGACATATAAATGCTGCTCTGACCAGGGCCAGAGGAGCCTTCGCTCTGACGAAACGGCTGTTTTTTTGCAGTCGGCTTGACTCCAGAGTGAAGGTAATTTGCTACATGGCCCTCATACGGCCGATGATCGTTTATGGTTGTCCTGTGTGGTTCAACGTTGCCCCTTCCCAGATGGAGAAGTTTCGGGTGTTCGAGCGGCAGTGTTTACGACGCTGTACTGGCTTGTATCGAACAGCCGAATCTTCTTACGTGCATTACTATTCCAACGAGGTCCTATACAACGGGGCTCGAATCAACAGAATTGACAATTTCGTGATAAAACTCGTTCGAGGTCACATTGCAAGAGCTATGTCTTCGACCAACAATTTAATTTTCGGGGCGTTCTATCCGAACGACGAGTATTTTGAAAGTGCACGCTTGAGCGGCTTCATTCCACCAGAGGCATTCCTCTTTTTAGATAGATGCGGTCTGATACAGGATAGATTGGCAGTTCCGTTAATCTACCACGTCAGACGACGAACCGTGGATAGGCGACTCCTGTACAATCGGGACGTCAGGGCACAAGGCGGAGCAGAGCTCCTTCGGTTCAGTAGGGCTGTGTCCGAACGGGACCGAACTGATAGGGTGAAGCAGGAGAGCCAGTTTTGGTGGCTTCAATCGGCACTTGATAGTGGGTAGTCGGGATGGGGTTTTAAGCCTTGGCCGGCTTACATACTTGTTTTATAGTTTTAGGGTTTAGTTTTAAGTAGAATAGGCATGGTGGCACAAAAAAAAATACAAAAAAAAAAAAAAAAATATAAAAAATAAAAATACAAAAAAAATACAAAAAAAACAAAAAAACAAAAAAAAAAATTAAAAAAAAAGAAAATATGGAATAGAAAAAAAAATAAAAAAAAAACAAGAAAATATGAAAAACAAAACATTAGATAGTTAGATTTGCTGCTGTGGTTGTTCTAGTTTTAAGTAGTTTGTAGGTAGAATAGGTATAGTTTAAGTTAGCTTTAAGTTTTATATTAAGGACTATATTTTAAGTAGTTTTTAAGTAAAAAATAAAAAAAGGATATTGATATTAGTTTTTTTTTCAAATTTTCTAATAAGTACAAAAATAAATAAAATTTAACTGAAGTAAAATAGATCTTAGGGCCGAAAGGCAATAGTATTAAGTGTTATAGTTTAACTTAGAGCGTCCGTATGGGACCAGTAAGTTAGTTGTAAGTTATGGTTAATTAGGCTAGTTTTATGAATTTTTGTCTAGCTTTAAGATAGTCTTAAGAATGAATTAATAAAAAATGAATTATAAAAAAAAAAAAAAAAAAAATATCGGTTCTCGTCCGATCACCGAAATCAAGCATCGTCGGGCGCGGTTAGTACTTAGATGGGGGACCGCTTGGGAACACCGCGTGTTGTTGGCACGCGTGCCTTTTTGCTGCACAAAGGTCTTCTGCACACACTTAAAACTTCCAAAATTTTGTATTTTGCATATAAAAAATATTCCGGCCTCAAATTGGCGAGGGTAAATGGTGTTTTTTCAACATTAAAAAAAATATTTTTAGTAGGTATTTTTTTGTGTGAGAGTAAATGTGGAACTGTTGCTTTGGAAATCTTATCACAAGATGAATGTTCGTATGGAAATTAAAAATTTTACTTTTTTGTGTACATGAGGGGCTAAAAATGTGAAAAAAATGAATTTTGGAATTTTCTTATCAGTGCCCCTCAAGGTATGCAACGTTTTTCAAAAAATGTCCTGAATTTCTGCAAACACAGGTAAAAAATGTGTTTTCCCACATGTAAGCAGGTACAACAGCGTTTTCAGTTGAAATACAATAAATTACCTTGAATGTATGCAAACACAGGTGAAAATTATATTTTCTACAGGTAAACAGGTAACACAGTGATTTTAGTGCTTTGAATGTCTGCAAACACATATTTTCGTACAGGTAAACAGGTAGAATAGCGTTTTCAGTGGGAAAATGATACCTGGGAGCTTGAAAAGTGAAAGATACTTCTAAGAAAAAGTGATTGATAAGGATTGATTAGGTCGAACTCAGGTAGGTAAGTTTTCGCCAACGACCATACCACGATGAAAATATCGGTTCTCGTCCGATCACCGAAATCAAGCATCGTCGGGCGCGGTTAGTACTTAGATGGGGGACCGCTTGGGAACACCGCGTGTTGTTGGCACGCGTGCCTTTTTGCTGCACAAAGGTCTTCTGCACACACTTAAAACTTCCAAAATTTTGTATTTTGCATATAAAAAATATTCCGGCCTCAAATTGGCGAGGGTAAATGGTGTTTTTTCAACATTAAAAAAAATATTTTTAGTAGGTATTTTTTTGTGTGAGAGTAAATGTGGAACTGTTGCTTTGGAAATCTTATCACAAGATGAATGTTCGTATGGAAATTAAAAATTTTACTTTTTTGTGTACATGAGGGGCTAAAAATGTGAAAAAAATGAATTTTGGAATTTTCTTATCAGTGCCCCTCAAGGTATGCAACGTTTTTCAAAAAATGTCCTGAATTTCTGCAAACACAGGTAAAAAATGTGTTTTCCCACATGTAAGCAGGTACAACAGCGTTTTCAGTTGAAATACAATAAATTACCTTGAATGTATGCAAACACAGGTGAAAATTATATTTTCTACAGGTAAACAGGTAACACAGTGATTTTAGTGCTTTGAATGTCTGCAAACACATATTTTCGTACAGGTAAACAGGTAGAATAGCGTTTTCAGTGGGAAAATGATACCTGGGAGCTTGAAAAGTGAAAGATACTTCTAAGAAAAAGTGATTGATAAGGATTGATTAGGTCGAACTCAGGTAGGTAAGTTTTCGCCAACGACCATACCACGATGAAAATATCGGTTCTCGTCCGATCACCGAAATCAAGCATCGTCGGGCGCGGTTAGTACTTAGATGGGGGACCGCTTGGGAACACCGCGTGTTGTTGGCACGCGTGCCTTTTTGCTGCACAAAGGTCTTCTGCACACACTTAAAACTTCCAAAATTTTGTATTTTGCATATAAAAAATATTCCGGCCTCAAATTGGCGAGGGTAAATGGTGTTTTTTCAACATTAAAAAAAATATTTTTAGTAGGTATTTTTTTGTGTGAGAGTAAATGTGGAACTGTTGCTTTGGAAATCTTATCACAAGATGAATGTTCGTATGGAAATTAAAAATTTTACTTTTTTGTGTACATGAGGGGCTAAAAATGTGAAAAAAATGAATTTTGGAATTTTCTTATCAGTGCCCCTCAAGGTATGCAACGTTTTTCAAAAAATGTCCTGAATTTCTGCAAACACAGGTAAAAAATGTGTTTTCCCACATGTAAGCAGGTACAACAGCGTTTTCAGTTGAAATACAATAAATTACCTTGAATGTATGCAAACACAGGTGAAAATTATATTTTCTACAGGTAAACAGGTAACACAGTGATTTTAGTGCTTTGAATGTCTGCAAACACATATTTTCGTACAGGTAAACAGGTAGAATAGCGTTTTCAGTGGGAAAATGATACCTGGGAGCTTGAAAAGTGAAAGATACTTCTAAGAAAAAGTGATTGATAAGGATTGATTAGGTCGAACTCAGGTAGGTAAGTTTTCGCCAACGACCATACCACGATGAAAATATCGGTTCTCGTCCGATCACCGAAATCAAGCATCGTCGGGCGCGGTTAGTACTTAGATGGGGGACCGCTTGGGAACACCGCGTGTTGTTGGCACGCGTGCCTTTTTGCTGCACAAAGGTCTTCTGCACACACTTAAAACTTCCAAAATTTTGTATTTTGCATATAAAAAATATTCCGGCCTCAAATTGGCGAGGGTAAATGGTGTTTTTTCAACATTAAAAAAAATATTTTTAGTAGGTATTTTTTTGTGTGAGAGTAAATGTGGAACTGTTGCTTTGGAAATCTTATCACAAGATGAATGTTCGTATGGAAATTAAAAATTTTACTTTTTTGTGTACATGAGGGGCTAAAAATGTGAAAAAAATGAATTTTGGAATTTTCTTATCAGTGCCCCTCAAGGTATGCAACGTTTTTCAAAAAATGTCCTGAATTTCTGCAAACACAGGTAAAAAATGTGTTTTCCCACATGTAAGCAGGTACAACAGCGTTTTCAGTTGAAATACAATAAATTACCTTGAATGTATGCAAACACAGGTGAAAATTATATTTTCTACAGGTAAACAGGTAACACAGTGATTTTAGTGCTTTGAATGTCTGCAAACACATATTTTCGTACAGGTAAACAGGTAGAATAGCGTTTTCAGTGGGAAAATGATACCTGGGAGCTTGAAAAGTGAAAGATACTTCTAAGAAAAAGTGATTGATAAGGATTGATTAGGTCGAACTCAGGTAGGTAAGTTTTCGCCAACGACCATACCACGATGAAAATATCGGTTCTCGTCCGATCACCGAAATCAAGCATCGTCGGGCGCGGTTAGTACTTAGATGGGGGACCGCTTGGGAACACCGCGTGTTGTTGGCACGCGTGCCTTTTTGCTGCACAAAGGTCTTCTGCACACACTTAAAACTTCCAAAATTTTGTATTTTGCATATAAAAAATATTCCGGCCTCAAATTGGCGAGGGTAAATGGTGTTTTTTCAACATTAAAAAAAATATTTTTAGTAGGTATTTTTTTGTGTGAGAGTAAATGTGGAACTGTTGCTTTGGAAATCTTATCACAAGATGAATGTTCGTATGGAAATTAAAAATTTTACTTTTTTGTGTACATGAGGGGCTAAAAATGTGAAAAAAATGAATTTTGGAATTTTCTTATCAGTGCCCCTCAAGGTATGCAACGTTTTTCAAAAAATGTCCTGAATTTCTGCAAACACAGGTAAAAAATGTGTTTTCCCACATGTAAGCAGGTACAACAGCGTTTTCAGTTGAAATACAATAAATTACCTTGAATGTATGCAAACACAGGTGAAAATTATATTTTCTACAGGTAAACAGGTAACACAGTGATTTTAGTGCTTTGAATGTCTGCAAACACATATTTTCGTACAGGTAAACAGGTAGAATAGCGTTTTCAGTGGGAAAATGATACCTGGGAGCTTGAAAAGTGAAAGATACTTCTAAGAAAAAGTGATTGATAAGGATTGATTAGGTCGAACTCAGGTAGGTAAGTTTTCGCCAACGACCATACCACGATGAAAATATCGGTTCTCGTCCGATCACCGAAATCAAGCATCGTCGGGCGCGGTTAGTACTTAGATGGGGGACCGCTTGGGAACACCGCGTGTTGTTGGCACGCGTGCCTTTTTGCTGCACAAAGGTCTTCTGCACACACTTAAAACTTCCAAAATTTTGTATTTTGCATATAAAAAATATTCCGGCCTCAAATTGGCGAGGGTAAATGGTGTTTTTTCAACATTAAAAAAAATATTTTTAGTAGGTATTTTTTTGTGTGAGAGTAAATGTGGAACTGTTGCTTTGGAAATCTTATCACAAGATGAATGTTCGTATGGAAATTAAAAATTTTACTTTTTTGTGTACATGAGGGGCTAAAAATGTGAAAAAAATGAATTTTGGAATTTTCTTATCAGTGCCCCTCAAGGTATGCAACGTTTTTCAAAAAATGTCCTGAATTTCTGCAAACACAGGTAAAAAATGTGTTTTCCCACATGTAAGCAGGTACAACAGCGTTTTCAGTTGAAATACAATAAATTACCTTGAATGTATGCAAACACAGGTGAAAATTATATTTTCTACAGGTAAACAGGTAACACAGTGATTTTAGTGCTTTGAATGTCTGCAAACACATATTTTCGTACAGGTAAACAGGTAGAATAGCGTTTTCAGTGGGAAAATGATACCTGGGAGCTTGAAAAGTGAAAGATACTTCTAAGAAAAAGTGATTGATAAGGATTGATTAGGTCGAACTCAGGTAGGTAAGTTTTCGCCAACGACCATACCACGATGAAAATATCGGTTCTCGTCCGATCACCGAAATCAAGCATCGTCGGGCGCGGTTAGTACTTAGATGGGGGACCGCTTGGGAACACCGCGTGTTGTTGGCACGCGTGCCTTTTTGCTGCACAAAGGTCTTCTGCACACACTTAAAACTTCCAAAATTTTGTATTTTGCATACAAAAAATATTCCGGCCTCAAATTGGCGAGGGTAAATGGTGTTTTTTCAACATTAAAAAAAATATTTTTAGTAGGTATTTTTTTGTGTGAGAGTAAATGTGGAACTGTTGCTTTGGAAATCTTATCACAAGATGAATGTTCGTATGGAAATTAAAAATTTTACTTTTTTGTGTACATGAGGGGCTAAAAATGTGAAAAAAATGAATTTTGGAATTTTCTTATCAGTGCCCCTCAAGGTATGCAACGTTTTTCAAAAAATGTCCTGAATTTCTGCAAACACAGGTAAAAAATGTGTTTTCCCACATGTAAGCAGGTACAACAGCGTTTTCAGTTGAAATACAATAAATTACCTTGAATGTATGCAAACACAGGTGAAAATTATATTTTCTACAGGTAAACAGGTAACACAGTGATTTTAGTGCTTTGAATGTCTGCAAACACATATTTTCGTACAGGTAAACAGGTAGAATAGCGTTTTCAGTGGGAAAATGATACCTGGGAGCTTGAAAAGTGAAAGATACTTCTAAGAAAAAGTGATTGATAAGGATTGATTAGGTCGAACTCAGGTAGGTAAGTTTTCGCCAACGACCATACCACGATGAAAATATCGGTTCTCGTCGTTCTTTGACTTCCAGCGAGTGAAGAAGTGTACAGTGTTTATTATTAAATTGCAAATTAAATATTAAAAGTGTTTCAAAAGAAGTAAAGTTGGCTAGTTGCCACTGTATTATATAACAGATCGGTAGCCTAGTGGAGGTGGCGTCCGAAGACGAAGCCAGAGGTCGTGGGTTCGAATCCCGAGCAGAGTCGACGAAAAATATAATTGCTTTTTTTCATAATCGGGAAATAGCAGACTTCATTAACTGGGAACAAAAGCAAATGGAGAAGGAGAAGAGAGCAGGGGTATCGAAAGATACCTCTGCCAAGTCATCAGGTGATGCTAATGTGGTGCCATCAGCGGTACCCCAATTCACCGCAACATCAACAGGCCACCAGTCTGATGGATGTTTAACAACAACAACAACAACTGCCAAAAGGAGAAGGCATACGCCCAATCTGGTAGGCAGAAATAATGCTGCCAAGCGCGGAGAGATGCGGGATAAAGTGCAGCCAACAAAGACACCAGAGATGACGTCACAAAGTGAGTCGTCAGAAGGAGAAGTTGACTACGTCTCCGAAGGAGGAGAGGGGCACTTCAGGTCACCCAAAAATAAAAAAAGGTTATCAAGCGTAGCGCCGCCAGAGCAGCCTAAGGAAAGGGAGATGGAGGTGCCTGATGCCCCCAACGACAACGAAGCCGATGAAGTGGAGCTGGAACAAGAGCTCCAGGCAAAAAAGCTCCAAATAGATGCCTATGAGGCACAGTTAAAAAAAATGAAAGAGGAGATGGAGCCCCTTCTCAGTGCACTTAAAGCAAAAATTGAAGCGCGCCGAAAAAAAGAAGCAGCTGAGAAGGAGGACAGAAAAGCACAATGGCTCCTACAACAACAACAGCAGCAACAGGCGAAACAAAAAAAGCCTGAAACAAGGCAACAAAAACAACAACCACAGCAGCAACAACCAAAGCCCGCTTCCAAAATCACTGGGGCGGAACAAAATATGAAGGCTTCACAAGCAGTGACAGGCCCAATGTCTGAGGGCCCATCCACTTCGAGCAAAGCCAAGCAGAAGCAACAACAACAGCCACAACCAAGGCAACAGGAGCAGCAGAAACAACAGCAGCAGCAGCAGCAGCAGAAGCAGCAGCAACAGCAGCAACACCAGAAACAACCACAGCCCAAGAAGGAGAAGGTGCCACCAATAAGGACACACAGAGTTGACCTGGACGACATAAAACAGGTATGTAAGTCGGCCACTAAGGGCAATTTTGTCATTAAAATACTAAACGAAAAAGAAAAGAATTATTCGGTCCAGTGCTTCTCACTGGCCGAATACAACTTAGTAAAAGGGTTATTAAAAGAGGCCACAGCTGAGTTCTTCAGCTTCACGCCTAAAAGCGAAAAATTAAAGACGGTCCTACTGAAGGGCATAAGTTCCTGCACGGAACCGGAGGCGCTCTTAGCTGAGCTCCGCCAAAAAGCCATCGACGATCTCGATTTCATCGGGGTCAAGCCTTTCACTACGGTGAAGTCCAGGCGAGGGGGTTACAGGCTGCCAATGTTCCTCGTAACATTATCGCCCCAAAGTAGGCTTGAGAGTCTGAGGGAAATAAAATGTCTCGACTATCAAGCCATACACTGGGAGACATTAAAAAGGCACGACGACATTTTACAATGTACGAAGTGCCAGAGGTTCGGCCATGCCGGAGCCAACTGCAATATGCAGTTGCGCTGCGTCAGGTGCTCCGAAACCCACATCAAGGGAGAGTGCAAGCTGGGGAATGAGCGGGTTGAGGATTTGACCCAGCTCAAGTGTGTCCTTTGTGGAAACCAAGGGCACCCTGCTAGCTATAGGGGTTGCCCTAAGGTCCAAATAATGAAACAAAAACAGGCCAGTCAAAAAGCCGAAGAAAGTCGAACAGTTCGACGGGCTCCTACACAAAAATTCGTGGATCCCAAATTTTCCTACGCCCAAATGGTGTCAGGGAATGGGAATACGAGACAGGCTCCACCAACGGTTGTCTCACAGGCCCCCGTGCATAAGGCACCAGAGGTGCAGCCTGACATTGTAGCCTTGTTAGTGAGCATTCAAGGTCAACTAACAGGACTGCAAAGTCAGATAAAGGAGCAAGGCAAAAGGGTAGACCATCTCTACTCTTTGTTGCCTGGCCTGGCGCAATATAGACCATAATGGGCGCGCTGCCGGAGACGCGCCTAAAAGTCCTAGCTGTGAATGTAAATTCACTGATTAGGATGGAACGAAGAGCCAATATGTTCCAATTGTTGAAAGACTACAGTCCCGATGTGTTTATGGCTAGCGAAACTAAGCTAAACCACAAACACAAATTGACTCATAAAAATTACAATATCGTAAGAAGAGACCGGCCCGACTCCACTCAAGGGGGCGGTGTCGCTCTCTTTATACGAAAAGGCATCAATTATAAAGTCATATACAACAATGAATTGCGAAAGCTCAAGACGCTAGAAGTTTGCGTTGTATGCATCTCTCTCACTCAAGGGAAGCGGATGTATATGATTGCGGCTTATGCGGCTGGAGCTCCGCAGGTTACTTACTTTGCTTCAGAACTCGAGATTCTTTTTAGGGAACTGAAACTGAGCTTGGAAGAAAACTATTTCATCTTGGCCGGTGATTTGAACGCAAAACATGAAGATTGGGGAAATCAACATAGTAATCCCAGAGGTAACCATCTTTTTAATTTGATGAATCTTTACAGCGTTGAATATGGCGTCGACCTGTTGGCTACTGAAAAGCCATCGTATCCAAGAAGCGGTTCCTTTCTGGATCTTTTGCTTTACGACACAAGACTGACAATTACAGACAAAGTGGGTAATCACCCTCGAAACTGCTTACAGACAGTCGAGTACGACAGTGATCACTGCGGACTGGCTGCTGTAATGCAGATTCCGAACGAACGCGTGGAGTTGGAGGAATACGTTGCAACGCATTCTTACAATTACAGTAAGATGCGCTGGCCTCGTTTCACCAACGCCCTAGCGAGAGAACTTCGTTCGAGTGACATAGCCACACCAAACAACAGAAACCTGACAAATACAGAAATTGACCAACATTTACAACAGATGGACGAAATAATAAAACGAACAATGGAACGGACAATACCAAAGTACAAAGAACGGGACCAAATGGACGCTTACAGAAACGCGACTATTGATGCACTACGTAGGCACAAGAGTGGCTTACTGACAAGACTCAAAAACTTGTACAGACGACTGACAGACCCACACGACTTGGAGGTTAGGACACTGAAGTCGTCAATAAAAAATGTCAATCTGTTGATTAAGGAGAACTACAGGTTATCAATTAACAAGTACTGGGACCGTAAGATCCGGTCAGTTAATTCCAGTGACCCTGGTATGTTCCCTAAAATCAACAAGATATTTAGGAAAAAGAACGACAATGACCTTCCGTGTCTGAAACTTCAAAGAACTGAAGAGAATAGAGACGTACTCATGACAGCGCAAATAGATCCAGAAGAAGCCATCTTTGACGATGACTTTTATATAATCGAAGATCCGAAGGAAAAAGTGGAGGCGGTGGGAGCTGCTTTCCAGCAAGTGTACAAGGTGAATGTTAGCATTCGCCCCAACCACGACCTGGAAAACAGAGCCCTACTTAATCACTTTTACCTTCGAAATGATATAACACAATGGCGATCTGAGAACCGCGGTTTCGTGCGGTTCAATGACGATTCCTTGGCAAATGCCATAATCGCCGAGCAAACGGGAAGTCCCTTGTTAGTGACGAAGGTTGAGCTTCAGCTCATCTTCAACTCAATAAAAAACAAAAAGTCAGCAGGTGTCGACGGTATATCCAACGTTGTACTAAGACATTTACCGATGGAGGCAATTGACATTTACACCACACTCTTTAACAATGCACTGAATAATGCATATTATCCAGTACATTGGAAGACCGCTGTGGTTCATCCTCTCCCGAAAAAGGGAAAGGACAACTCCAACCCGTCAAATCTTCGGTCGATAAGTCTTCTTCCAAGTATCAGCAAAGTTTTCGAAAAGATCATCAATAGGGCTCTGACTAAGTGGGCTGCGGACAACAAAATAATTCCGGATAAACAATTCGGGTTCAAGGCGGGTCATGACACAATTCATGCTGCGTCTAAACTCGTTTCTGATATCCAATGGAATAAAACAAAACAACAATGCACAGGTGCTGTTCTGGTTGATTTGGAAAAGGCCTTTGACACCGTATGGTTAGAGGGTCTTTACCTTAAACTGAGCAGGCTTGGCATAAGCAAGCCATTGTTGTATATACTTTATGATATGCTTAACGGTAGAAAGTTTGTTGTCAAAAGTGGCAATGTAACTTCTACCACAACATTCTTAATTAAAAATGGTCTTCAACAGGGAGCGGTGAATTCGCCGATTCTCTTCAGCATTTACACCAGCGATCTGATAGGTAGTCTTACAAAGGCAATTGCGTACGCCGACGATCTTATTGCGTACAGAACGGCCCGAAAGGTTGAGGTTATTAGAATTCTCTTGCAGCGTGATTTCGACAAGATTCAGCGATATTGCGACGACTGGAAACTGAAAATAAATGTCCAGAAGTCGGAGACAATTCTGTTCCGGACTCCGTTGGCTAGGGCCACGAGGGATACGTGCAAGAATTGGCGCAAGATGGTTATCGTTGATCTTCACGGGCAGCCATTAGCGAGCAAAAGTGTAGTGAAGTACCTCGGTATCTGGTTAGATCAGTATTTATATTTCGATAGACATATAAATGCTGCTCTGACCAGGGCCAGAGGAGCCTTCGCTCTGACGAAACGGCTGTTTTTTAGCAGTCGGCTTGACTCCAGAGTGAAGGTAATTTGCTACATGGCCCTCATACGGCCGATGATCGTTTATGGTTGTCCTGTGTGGTTCAGCGTTGCCCCTTCCCAGATGGAGAAGTTTCGGGTGTTCGAGCGGCAGTGTTTACGACGCTGTACCGGCTTATATCGAACAGCCGAATCTTCTTACGTGCACTACTATTCCAACGAGGTCCTATACAACGGGGCTCGAATCAACAGAATTGACAATTTTGTGATAAAACTCGTTCGAGGTCACATTGCAAGAGCTATGTCTTCGACCAACAATTTAATTTTCGGGGCGTTCTATCCGAACGACGAGTATTTTGAAAGTGCACGCTTGAGCGGCTTCATTCCACCAGAGGCATTCCTCTTTTTAGATAGATGCGGTCTGATACAGGATAGATTGGCAGTTCCGTTAATCTACCACGTCAGACGACGAACCGTGGATAGGCGACTCCTGTACAATCGGGACGTCATGGCACAAGGCGGAGCAGAGCTCCTTCGGTTCAGTAGGGCTGTGTCCGAACGGGACCGAACTGATAGGGTGAAGCAGGAGAACCAGTTTTGGTGGCTTCAATCGGCACTTGATAGTGAGTAGTCGGGATGGGGTTTTAAGCCTTGGCCGGCTTACATACTTGTTTTATAGTTTTAGGGTTTAGTTTTAAGTAGAATAGGCATGGTGGCACAAAAAAAAAAAATATAAAAAAAAAAATAAAAAAAAACAAAACAAAAAAAAAAATACAAAAAAAAAAAAGAAAAAAAAAAAGAAAAACATGGAATTAAAAAAAAAAAAAAAATAAAAAAAAAGACAACAAAATATGAAAAACAAAAAACGTTAGATAGTTAGATTTGCTGCTGTGGTTGTTCTAGTTTTAAGTAGGTTATAGGTAGAATAGGTAGTTTTAGTTAGCTTTAAGTTTTATATTAAGGACCTTATTTTAAGTAGTTTTTAAGTAAAAATAAAAAAGGATATTGATATTAGTTTTTTTGAAATTTTCTAATGAATACAAAAATAAATAAAATGAATTAAAGTTAAATAGATCTTAGGGCCGAAAGGCATTAGCATTAAGTATTATTGTTTAACTTAGAGTGTCCGTATGGGACCAGTAAGTTAGTTGTAAGTTATGGTTAATTTAGGCTAGTTTTATGAATTTTTGTCTAGCTTTAAGATAGTCTTAAGAATGAATTAATAAAAATGAATTTACAAAAAAAAAAAAAAATATCGGTTCTCGTCCGATCACCGAAATCAAGCATCGTCGGGCGCGGTTAGTACTTAGATGGGGGACCGCTTGGGAACACCGCGTGTTGTTGGCACGCGTGCCTTTTTGCTGCACAAAGGTCTTCTGCACACACTTAAAACTTCCAAAATTTTGTATTTTGCATATAAAAAATATTCCGGCCTCAAATTGGCGAGGGTAAATGGTGTTTTTTCAACATTAAAAAAAATATTTTTAGTAGGTATTTTTTTGTGTGAGAGTAAATGTGGAACTGTTGCTTTGGAAATCTTATCACAAGATGAATGTTCGTATGGAAATTAAAAATTTTACTTTTTTGTGTACATGAGGGGCTAAAAATGTGAAAAAAATGAATTTTGGAATTTTCTTATCAGTGCCCCTCAAGGTATGCAACGTTTTTCAAAAAATGTCCTGAATTTCTGCAAACACAGGTAAAAAATGTGTTTTCCCACATGTAAGCAGGTACAACAGCGTTTTCAGTTGAAATACAATAAATTACCTTGAATGTATGCAAACACAGGTGAAAATTATATTTTCTACAGGTAAACAGGTAACACAGTGATTTTAGTGCTTTGAATGTCTGCAAACACATATTTTCGTACAGGTAAACAGGTAGAATAGCGTTTTCAGTGGGAAAATGATACCTGGGAGCTTGAAAAGTGAAAGATACTTCTAAGAAAAAGTGATTGATAAGGATTGATTAGGTCGAACTCAGGTAGGTAAGTTTTCGCCAACGACCATACCACGATGAAAATATCGGTTCTCGTCCGATCACCGAAATCAAGCATCGTCGGGCGCGGTTAGTACTTAGATGGGGGACCGCTTGGGAACACCGCGTGTTGTTGGCACGCGTGCCTTTTTGCTGCACAAAGGTCTTCTGCACACACTTAAAACTTCCAAAATTTTGTATTTTGCATATAAAAAATATTCCGGCCTCAAATTGGCGAGGGTAAATGGTGTTTTTTCAACATTAAAAAAAATATTTTTAGTAGGTATTTTTTTGTGTGAGAGTAAATGTGGAACTGTTGCTTTGGAAATCTTATCACAAGATGAATGTTCGTATGGAAATTAAAAATTTTACTTTTTTGTGTACATGAGGGGCTAAAAATGTGAAAAAAATGAATTTTGGAATTTTCTTATCAGTGCCCCTCAAGGTATGCAACGTTTTTCAAAAAATGTCCTGAATTTCTGCAAACACAGGTAAAAAATGTGTTTTCCCACATGTAAGCAGGTACAACAGCGTTTTCAGTTGAAATACAATAAATTACCTTGAATGTATGCAAACACAGGTGAAAATTATATTTTCTACAGGTAAACAGGTAACACAGTGATTTTAGTGCTTTGAATGTCTGCAAACACATATTTTCGTACAGGTAAACAGGTAGAATAGCGTTTTCAGTGGGAAAATGATACCTGGGAGCTTGAAAAGTGAAAGATACTTCTAAGAAAAAGTGATTGATAAGGATTGATTAGGTCGAACTCAGGTAGGTAAGTTTTCGCCAACGACCATACCACGATGAAAATATCGGTTCTCGTCCGATCACCGAAATCAAGCATCGTCGGGCGCGGTTAGTACTTAGATGGGGGACCGCTTGGGAACACCGCGTGTTGTTGGCACGCGTGCCTTTTTGCTGCACAAAGGTCTTCTGCACACACTTAAAACTTCCAAAATTTTGTATTTTGCATATAAAAAATATTCCGGCCTCAAATTGGCGAGGGTAAATGGTGTTTTTTCAACATTAAAAAAAATATTTTTAGTAGGTATTTTTTTGTGTGAGAGTAAATGTGGAACTGTTGCTTTGGAAATCTTATCACAAGATGAATGTTCGTATGGAAATTAAAAATTTTACTTTTTTGTGTACATGAGGGGCTAAAAATGTGAAAAAAATGAATTTTGGAATTTTCTTATCAGTGCCCCTCAAGGTATGCAACGTTTTTCAAAAAATGTCCTGAATTTCTGCAAACACAGGTAAAAAATGTGTTTTCCCACATGTAAGCAGGTACAACAGCGTTTTCAGTTGAAATACAATAAATTACCTTGAATGTATGCAAACACAGGTGAAAATTATATTTTCTACAGGTAAACAGGTAACACAGTGATTTTAGTGCTTTGAATGTCTGCAAACACATATTTTCGTACAGGTAAACAGGTAGAATAGCGTTTTCAGTGGGAAAATGATACCTGGGAGCTTGAAAAGTGAAAGATACTTCTAAGAAAAAGTGATTGATAAGGATTGATTAGGTCGAACTCAGGTAGGTAAGTTTTCGCCAACGACCATACCACGATGAAAATATCGGTTCTCGTCCGATCACCGAAATCAAGCATCGTCGGGCGCGGTTAGTACTTAGATGGGGGACCGCTTGGGAACACCGCGTGTTGTTGGCACGCGTGCCTTTTTGCTGCACAAAGGTCTTCTGCACACACTTAAAACTTCCAAAATTTTGTATTTTGCATATAAAAAATATTCCGGCCTCAAATTGGCGAGGGTAAATGGTGTTTTTTCAACATTAAAAAAAATATTTTTAGTAGGTATTTTTTTGTGTGAGAGTAAATGTGGAACTGTTGCTTTGGAAATCTTATCACAAGATGAATGTTCGTATGGAAATTAAAAATTTTACTTTTTTGTGTACATGAGGGGCTAAAAATGTGAAAAAAATGAATTTTGGAATTTTCTTATCAGTGCCCCTCAAGGTATGCAACGTTTTTCAAAAAATGTCCTGAATTTCTGCAAACACAGGTAAAAAATGTGTTTTCCCACATGTAAGCAGGTACAACAGCGTTTTCAGTTGAAATACAATAAATTACCTTGAATGTATGCAAACACAGGTGAAAATTATATTTTCTACAGGTAAACAGGTAACACAGTGATTTTAGTGCTTTGAATGTCTGCAAACACATATTTTCGTACAGGTAAACAGGTAGAATAGCGTTTTCAGTGGGAAAATGATACCTGGGAGCTTGAAAAGTGAAAGATACTTCTAAGAAAAAGTGATTGATAAGGATTGATTAGGTCGAACTCAGGTAGGTAAGTTTTCGCCAACGACCATACCACGATGAAAATATCGGTTCTCGTCCGATCACCGAAATCAAGCATCGTCGGGCGCGGTTAGTACTTAGATGGGGGACCGCTTGGGAACACCGCGTGTTGTTGGCACGCGTGCCTTTTTGCTGCACAAAGGTCTTCTGCACACACTTAAAACTTCCAAAATTTTGTATTTTGCATATAAAAAATATTCCGGCCTCAAATTGGCGAGGGTAAATGGTGTTTTTTCAACATTAAAAAAAATATTTTTAGTAGGTATTTTTTTGTGTGAGAGTAAATGTGGAACTGTTGCTTTGGAAATCTTATCACAAGATGAATGTTCGTATGGAAATTAAAAATTTTACTTTTTTGTGTACATGAGGGGCTAAAAATGTGAAAAAAATGAATTTTGGAATTTTCTTATCAGTGCCCCTCAAGGTATGCAACGTTTTTCAAAAAATGTCCTGAATTTCTGCAAACACAGGTAAAAAATGTGTTTTCCCACATGTAAGCAGGTACAACAGCGTTTTCAGTTGAAATACAATAAATTACCTTGAATGTATGCAAACACAGGTGAAAATTATATTTTCTACAGGTAAACAGGTAACACAGTGATTTTAGTGCTTTGAATGTCTGCAAACACATATTTTCGTACAGGTAAACAGGTAGAATAGCGTTTTCAGTGGGAAAATGATACCTGGGAGCTTGAAAAGTGAAAGATACTTCTAAGAAAAAGTGATTGATAAGGATTGATTAGGTCGAACTCAGGTAGGTAAGTTTTCGCCAACGACCATACCACGATGAAAATATCGGTTCTCGTCCGATCACCGAAATCAAGCATCGTCGGGCGCGGTTAGTACTTAGATGGGGGACCGCTTGGGAACACCGCGTGTTGTTGGCACGCGTGCCTTTTTGCTGCACAAAGGTCTTCTGCACACACTTAAAACTTCCAAAATTTTGTATTTTGCATATAAAAAATATTCCGGCCTCAAATTGGCGAGGGTAAATGGTGTTTTTTCAACATTAAAAAAAATATTTTTAGTAGGTATTTTTTTGTGTGAGAGTAAATGTGGAACTGTTGCTTTGGAAATCTTATCACAAGATGAATGTTCGTATGGAAATTAAAAATTTTACTTTTTTGTGTACATGAGGGGCTAAAAATGTGAAAAAAATGAATTTTGGAATTTTCTTATCAGTGCCCCTCAAGGTATGCAACGTTTTTCAAAAAATGTCCTGAATTTCTGCAAACACAGGTAAAAAATGTGTTTTCCCACATGTAAGCAGGTACAACAGCGTTTTCAGTTGAAATACAATAAATTACCTTGAATGTATGCAAACACAGGTGAAAATTATATTTTCTACAGGTAAACAGGTAACACAGTGATTTTAGTGCTTTGAATGTCTGCAAACACATATTTTCGTACAGGTAAACAGGTAGAATAGCGTTTTCAGTGGGAAAATGATACCTGGGAGCTTGAAAAGTGAAAGATACTTCTAAGAAAAAGTGATTGATAAGGATTGATTAGGTCGAACTCAGGTAGGTAAGTTTTCGCCAACGACCATACCACGATGAAAATATCGGTTCTCGTCCGATCACCGAAATCAAGCATCGTCGGGCGCGGTTAGTACTTAGATGGGGGACCGCTTGGGAACACCGCGTGTTGTTGGCACGCGTGCCTTTTTGCTGCACAAAGGTCTTCTGCACACACTTAAAACTTCCAAAATTTTGTATTTTGCATATAAAAAATATTCCGGCCTCAAATTGGCGAGGGTAAATGGTGTTTTTTCAACATTAAAAAAAATATTTTTAGTAGGTATTTTTTTGTGTGAGAGTAAATGTGGAACTGTTGCTTTGGAAATCTTATCACAAGATGAATGTTCGTATGGAAATTAAAAATTTTACTTTTTTGTGTACATGAGGGGCTAAAAATGTGAAAAAAATGAATTTTGGAATTTTCTTATCAGTGCCCCTCAAGGTATGCAACGTTTTTCAAAAAATGTCCTGAATTTCTGCAAACACAGGTAAAAAATGTGTTTTCCCACATGTAAGCAGGTACAACAGCGTTTTCAGTTGAAATACAATAAATTACCTTGAATGTATGCAAACACAGGTGAAAATTATATTTTCTACAGGTAAACAGGTAACACAGTGATTTTAGTGCTTTGAATGTCTGCAAACACATATTTTCGTACAGGTAAACAGGTAGAATAGCGTTTTCAGTGGGAAAATGATACCTGGGAGCTTGAAAAGTGAAAGATACTTCTAAGAAAAAGTGATTGATAAGGATTGATTAGGTCGAACTCAGGTAGGTAAGTTTTCGCCAACGACCATACCACGATGAAAATATCGGTTCTCGTCCGATCACCGAAATCAAGCATCGTCGGGCGCGGTTAGTACTTAGATGGGGGACCGCTTGGGAACACCGCGTGTTGTTGGCACGCGTGCCTTTTTGCTGCACAAAGGTCTTCTGCACACACTTAAAACTTCCAAAATTTTGTATTTTGCATATAAAAAATATTCCGGCCTCAAATTGGCGAGGGTAAATGGTGTTTTTTCAACATTAAAAAAAATATTTTTAGTAGGTATTTTTTTGTGTGAGAGTAAATGTGGAACTGTTGCTTTGGAAATCTTATCACAAGATGAATGTTCGTATGGAAATTAAAAATTTTACTTTTTTGTGTACATGAGGGGCTAAAAATGTGAAAAAAATGAATTTTGGAATTTTCTTATCAGTGCCCCTCAAGGTATGCAACGTTTTTCAAAAAATGTCCTGAATTTCTGCAAACACAGGTAAAAAATGTGTTTTCCCACATGTAAGCAGGTACAACAGCGTTTTCAGTTGAAATACAATAAATTACCTTGAATGTATGCAAACACAGGTGAAAATTATATTTTCTACAGGTAAACAGGTAACACAGTGATTTTAGTGCTTTGAATGTCTGCAAACACATATTTTCGTACAGGTAAACAGGTAGAATAGCGTTTTCAGTGGGAAAATGATACCTGGGAGCTTGAAAAGTGAAAGATACTTCTAAGAAAAAGTGATTGATAAGGATTGATTAGGTCGAACTCAGGTAGGTAAGTTTTCGCCAACGACCATACCACGATGAAAATATCGGTTCTCGTCCGATCACCGAAATCAAGCATCGTCGGGCGCGGTTAGTACTTAGATGGGGGACCGCTTGGGAACACCGCGTGTTGTTGGCACGCGTGCCTTTTTGCTGCACAAAGGTCTTCTGCACACACTTAAAACTTCCAAAATTTTGTATTTTGCATATAAAAAATATTCCGGCCTCAAATTGGCGAGGGTAAATGGTGTTTTTTCAACATTAAAAAAAATATTTTTAGTAGGTATTTTTTTGTGTGAGAGTAAATGTGGAACTGTTGCTTTGGAAATCTTATCACAAGATGAATGTTCGTATGGAAATTAAAAATTTTACTTTTTTGTGTACATGAGGGGCTAAAAATGTGAAAAAAATGAATTTTGGAATTTTCTTATCAGTGCCCCTCAAGGTATGCAACGTTTTTCAAAAAATGTCCTGAATTTCTGCAAACACAGGTAAAAAATGTGTTTTCCCACATGTAAGCAGGTACAACAGCGTTTTCAGTTGAAATACAATAAATTACCTTGAATGTATGCAAACACAGGTGAAAATTATATTTTCTACAGGTAAACAGGTAACACAGTGATTTTAGTGCTTTGAATGTCTGCAAACACATATTTTCGTACAGGTAAACAGGTAGAATAGCGTTTTCAGTGGGAAAATGATACCTGGGAGCTTGAAAAGTGAAAGATACTTCTAAGAAAAAGTGATTGATAAGGATTGATTAGGTCGAACTCAGGTAGGTAAGTTTTCGCCAACGACCATACCACGATGAAAATATCGGTTCTCGTCCGATCACCGAAATCAAGCATCGTCGGGCGCGGTTAGTACTTAGATGGGGGACCGCTTGGGAACACCGCGTGTTGTTGGCACGCGTGCCTTTTTGCTGCACAAAGGTCTTCTGCACACACTTAAAACTTCCAAAATTTTGTATTTTGCATATAAAAAATATTCCGGCCTCAAATTGGCGAGGGTAAATGGTGTTTTTTCAACATTAAAAAAAATATTTTTAGTAGGTATTTTTTTGTGTGAGAGTAAATGTGGAACTGTTGCTTTGGAAATCTTATCACAAGATGAATGTTCGTATGGAAATTAAAAATTTTACTTTTTTGTGTACATGAGGGGCTAAAAATGTGAAAAAAATGAATTTTGGAATTTTCTTATCAGTGCCCCTCAAGGTATGCAACGTTTTTCAAAAAATGTCCTGAATTTCTGCAAACACAGGTAAAAAATGTGTTTTCCCACATGTAAGCAGGTACAACAGCGTTTTCAGTTGAAATACAATAAATTACCTTGAATGTATGCAAACACAGGTGAAAATTATATTTTCTACAGGTAAACAGGTAACACAGTGATTTTAGTGCTTTGAATGTCTGCAAACACATATTTTCGTACAGGTAAACAGGTAGAATAGCGTTTTCAGTGGGAAAATGATACCTGGGAGCTTGAAAAGTGAAAGATACTTCTAAGAAAAAGTGATTGATAAGGATTGATTAGGTCGAACTCAGGTAGGTAAGTTTTCGCCAACGACCATACCACGATGAAAATATCGGTTCTCGTCCGATCACCGAAATCAAGCATCGTCGGGCGCGGTTAGTACTTAGATGGGGGACCGCTTGGGAACACCGCGTGTTGTTGGCACGCGTGCCTTTTTGCTGCACAAAGGTCTTCTGCACACACTTAAAACTTCCAAAATTTTGTATTTTGCATATAAAAAATATTCCGGCCTCAAATTGGCGAGGGTAAATGGTGTTTTTTCAACATTAAAAAAAATATTTTTAGTAGGTATTTTTTTGTGTGAGAGTAAATGTGGAACTGTTGCTTTGGAAATCTTATCACAAGATGAATGTTCGTATGGAAATTAAAAATTTTACTTTTTTGTGTACATGAGGGGCTAAAAATGTGAAAAAAATGAATTTTGGAATTTTCTTATCAGTGCCCCTCAAGGTATGCAACGTTTTTCAAAAAATGTCCTGAATTTCTGCAAACACAGGTAAAAAATGTGTTTTCCCACATGTAAGCAGGTACAACAGCGTTTTCAGTTGAAATACAATAAATTACCTTGAATGTATGCAAACACAGGTGAAAATTATATTTTCTACAGGTAAACAGGTAACACAGTGATTTTAGTGCTTTGAATGTCTGCAAACACATAATTTTCGTACAGGTAAACAGGTAGAATAGCGTTTTCAGTGGGAAAATGATACCTGGGAGCTTGAAAAGTGAAAGATACTTCTAAGAAAAAGTGATTGATAAGGATTGATTAGGTCGAACTCAGGTAGGTAAGTTTTCGCCAACGACCATACCACGATGAAAATATCGGTTCTCGTCCGATCACCGAAATCAAGCATCGTCGGGCGCGGTTAGTACTTAGATGGGGGACCGCTTGGGAACACCGCGTGTTGTTGGCACGCGTGCCTTTTTGCTGCACAAAGGTCTTCTGCACACACTTAAAACTTCCAAAATTTTGTATTTTGCATATAAAAAATATTCCGGCCTCAAATTGGCGAGGGTAAATGGTGTTTTTTCAACATTAAAAAAAATATTTTTAGTAGGTATTTTTTTGTGTGAGAGTAAATGTGGAACTGTTGCTTTGGAAATCTTATCACAAGATGAATGTTCGTATGGAAATTAAAAATTTTACTTTTTTGTGTACATGAGGGGCTAAAAATGTGAAAAAAATGAATTTTGGAATTTTCTTATCAGTGCCCCTCAAGGTATGCAACGTTTTTCAAAAAATGTCCTGAATTTCTGCAAACACAGGTAAAAAATGTGTTTTCCCACATGTAAGCAGGTACAACAGCGTTTTCAGTTGAAATAAAATAAATTACCTTGAATGTATGCAAACACAGGTGAAAATTATATTTTCTACAGGTAAACAGGTAACACAGTGATTTTAGTGCTTTGAATGTCTGCAAACACATATTTTCGTACAGGTAAACAGGTAGAATAGCGTTTTCAGTGGGAAAATGATACCTGGGAGCTTGAAAAGTGAAAGATACTTCTAAGAAAAAGTGATTGATAAGGATTGATTAGGTCGAACTCAGGTAGGTAAGTTTTCGCCAACGACCATACCACGATGAAAATATCGGTTCTCGTCCGATCACCGAAATCAAGCATCGTCGGGCGCGGTTAGTACTTAGATGGGGGACCGCTTGGGAACACCCGCGTGTTGTTGGCACGCGTGCCTTTTTGCTGCACAAAGGTCTTCTGCACACACTTAAAACTTCCAAAATTTTGTATTTTGCATATAAAAAATATTCCGGCCTCAAATTGGCGAGGGTAAATGGTGTTTTTTCAACATTAAAAAAAATATTTTTAGTAGGTATTTTTTTGTGTGAGAGTAAATGTGGAACTGTTGCTTTGGAAATCTTATCACAAGATGAATGTTCGTATGGAAATTAAAAATTTTACTTTTTTGTGTACATGAGGGGCTAAAAATGTGAAAAAAATGAATTTTGGAATTTTCTTATCAGTGCCCCTCAAGGTATGCAACGTTTTTCAAAAAATGTCCTGAATTTCTGCAAACACAGGTAAAAAATGTGTTTTCCCACATGTAAGCAGGTACAACAGCGTTTTCAGTTGAAATACAATAAATTACCTTGAATGTATGCAAACACAGGTGAAAATTATATTTTCTACAGGTAAACAGGTAACACAGTGATTTTAGTGCTTTGAATGTCTGCAAACACATATTTTCGTACAGGTAAACAGGTAGAATAGCGTTTTCAGTGGGAAAATGATACCTGGGAGCTTGAAAAGTGAAAGATACTTCTAAGAAAAAGTGATTGATAAGGATTGATTAGGTCGAACTCAGGTAGGTAAGTTTTCGCCAACGACCATACCACGATGAAAATATCGGTTCTCGTCCGATCACCGAAATCAAGCATCGTCGGGCGCGGTTAGTACTTAGATGGGGGACCGCTTGGGAACACCGCGTGTTGTTGGCACGCGTGCCTTTTTGCTGCACAAAGGTCTTCTGCACACACTTAAAACTTCCAAAATTTTGTATTTTGCATATAAAAAATATTCCGGCCTCAAATTGGCGAGGGTAAATGGTGTTTTTTCAACATTAAAAAAAATATTTTTAGTAGGTATTTTTTTGTGTGAGAGTAAATGTGGAACTGTTGCTTTGGAAATCTTATCACAAGATGAATGTTCGTATGGAAATTAAAAATTTTACTTTTTTGTGTACATGAGGGGCTAAAAATGTGAAAAAAATGAATTTTGGAATTTTCTTATCAGTGCCCCTCAAGGTATGCAACGTTTTTCAAAAAATGTCCTGAATTTCTGCAAACACAGGTAAAAAATGTGTTTTCCCACATGTAAGCAGGTACAACAGCGTTTTCAGTTGAAATACAATAAATTACCTTGAATGTATGCAAACACAGGTGAAAATTATATTTTCTACAGGTAAACAGGTAACACAGTGATTTTAGTGCTTTGAATGTCTGCAAACACATAATTTTCGTACAGGTAAACAGGTAGAATAGCGTTTTCAGTGGGAAAATGATACCTGGGAGCTTGAAAAGTGAAAGATACTTCTAAGAAAAAGTGATTGATAAGGATTGATTAGGTCGAACTCAGGTAGGTAAGTTTTCGCCAACGACCATACCACGATGAAAATATCGGTTCTCGTCCGATCACCGAAATCAAGCATCGTCGGGCGCGGTTAGTACTTAGATGGGGGACCGCTTGGGAACACCGCGTGTTGTTGGCACGCGTGCCTTTTTGCTGCACAAAGGTCTTCTGCACACACTTAAAACTTCCAAAATTTTGTATTTTGCATATAAAAAATATTCCGGCCTCAAATTGGCGAGGGTAAATGGTGTTTTTTCAACATTAAAAAAAATATTTTTAGTAGGTATTTTTTTGTGTGAGAGTAAATGTGGAACTGTTGCTTTGGAAATCTTATCACAAGATGAATGTTCGTATGGAAATTAAAAATTTTACTTTTTTGTGTACATGAGGGGCTAAAAATGTGAAAAAAATTAATTTTGGAATTTTCTTATCAGTGCCCCTCAAGGTATGCAACGTTTTTCAAAAAATGTCCTGAATTTCTGCAAACACAGGTAAAAAATGTGTTTTCCCACATGTAAGCAGGTACAACAGCGTTTTCAGTTGAAATACAATAAATTACCTTGAATGTATGCAAACACAGGTGAAAATTATATTTTCTACAGGTAAACAGGTAACACAGTGATTTTAGTGCTTTGAATGTCTGCAAACACATATTTTCGTACAGGTAAACAGGTAGAATAGCGTTTTCAGTGGGAAAATGATACCTGGGAGCTTGAAAAGTGAAAGATACTTCTAAGAAAAAGTGATTGATAAGGATTGATTAGGTCGAACTCAGGTAGGTAAGTTTTCGCCAACGACCATACCACGATGAAAACATCGGTTCTCGTCCGATCACCGAAATCAAGCATCGTCGGGCGCGGTTAGTACTTAGATGGGGGACCGCTTGGGAACACCGCGTGTTGTTGGCACGCGTGCCTTTTTGCTGCACAAAGGTCTTCTGCACACACTTAAAACTTCCAAAATTTTGTATTTTGCATATAAAAAATATTCCGGCCTCAAATTGGCGAGGGTAAATGGTGTTTTTTCAACATTAAAAAAAATATTTTTAGTAGGTATTTTTTTGTGTGAGAGTAAATGTGGAACTGTTGCTTTGGAAATCTTATCACAAGATGAATGTTCGTATGGAAATTAAAAATTTTACTTTTTTGTGTACATGAGGGGCTAAAAATGTGAAAAAAATTAATTTTGGAATTTTCTTATCAGTGCCCCTCAAGGTATGCAACGTTTTTCAAAAAATGTCCTGAATTTCTGCAAACACAGGTAAAAAATGTGTTTTCCCACATGTAAGCAGGTACAACAGCGTTTTCAGTTGAAATACAATAAATTACCTTGAATGTATGCAAACACAGGTGAAAATTATATTTTCTACAGGTAAACAGGTAACACAGTGATTTTAGTGCTTTGAATGTCTGCAAACACATATTTTCGTACAGGTAAACAGGTAGAATAGCGTTTTCAGTGGGAAAATGATACCTGGGAGCTTGAAAAGTGAAAGATACTTCTAAGAAAAAGTGATTGATAAGGATTGATTAGGTCGAACTCAGGTAGGTAAGTTTTCGCCAACGACCATACCACGATGAAAATATCGGTTCTCGTCCGATCACCGAAATCAAGCATCGTCGGGCGCGGTTAGTACTTAGATGGGGGACCGCTTGGGAACACCGCGTGTTGTTGGCACGCGTGCCTTTTTGCTGCACAAAGGTCTTCTGCACACACTTAAAACTTCCAAAATTTTGTATTTTGCATATAAAAAATATTCCGGCCTCAAATTGGCGAGGGTAAATGGTGTTTTTTCAACATTAAAAAAAATATTTTTAGTAGGTATTTTTTTGTGTGAGAGTAAATGTGGAACTGTTGCTTTGGAAATCTTATCACAAGATGAATGTTCGTATGGAAATTAAAAATTTTACTTTTTTGTGTACATGAGGGGCTAAAAATGTGAAAAAAATTAATTTTGGAATTTTCTTATCAGTGCCCCTCAAGGTATGCAACGTTTTTCAAAAAATGTCCTGAATTTCTGCAAACACAGGTAAAAAATGTGTTTTCCCACATGTAAGCAGGTACAACAGCGTTTTCAGTTGAAATACAATAAATTACCTTGAATGTATGCAAACACAGGTGAAAATTATATTTTCTACAGGTAAACAGGTAACACAGTGATTTTAGTGCTTTGAATGTCTGCAAACACATATTTTCGTACAGGTAAACAGGTAGAATAGCGTTTTCAGTGGGAAAATGATACCTGGGAGCTTGAAAAGTGAAAGATACTTCTAAGAAAAAGTGATTGATAAGGATTGATTAGGTCGAACTCAGGTAGGTAAGTTTTCGCCAACGACCATACCACGATGAAAATATCGGTTCTCGTCAGTCAGTCGTTATTTGACTTCCAACGAGCGAAGAGTGGTTATTTTTGTAAATTGCAATTTAAATATTATCAAGTGTGTGAATATTAATAAAGTTGGCAAGTTGCCACCATCATATATAAGTGATCGGTAGCCTAGTGGAGGTGGCGTCCGAAGACGAAGCTAGAGGTCGTGGGTTCGAATCCCGTGCGGAGTCGACGAAAAACATTATTGCTTTTTTTCATAATAGAGAAATAGTAGACTTCATTAATTGGGAGGAAAAGGTAATGGAGAAGGAGAAGAGAGCAGGGGTATCGAAAGATACCTCTGCGAATTCATCAGGTGATGTTAATGTGGTGCCACCAGCGGTACCCCGATTCACCGCAACATCATCAGGCCACCAGTCTGATAGTTCCCTAACAACAACAACGAAGAGGAAAAGACATACTCCGAACCTTGTAGAAAGGAACAATGCTGCTAAGCGCGGAGCTATGAGAAAAGAAGTGCAGCCAACAAATACACAAGAGATGACGTCACAAAGTGAGTCGTCAGAAGGAGAAGTTGACTACGTCTCCGAAGGGGGAGAGGGGCACTACAGGTCGCCCAAAAATAAAAATAGTCTAGCGAGGCCAGTGCAGCCTAAAGAAAAGGAGGTGGAGGTACCTAATGCCCCCAACGACAACGAAGTCGATGAGGTGGAGCTGGCACAAGTGCTGCAGACAAAAAAGCTCCAAATTGATGCCTATGAGGCGGAGTTAAAAAAGATGAAAGAGGAGATGGAGCCCCTTCTCAGTATACTGAAAGCTAAAATTGAAGCGCGCCGTCAAAAAGAGGCAGCTGAGAAGGAGGCCAACAAAGCACGGCTCCTACAACAACAACAGCAGCAACAGCCGAAACAAAAAAAGCCTGAAACAAGGCAACAAAAACAACAACCACAGCAGCAACAACCACAGCCAAAGCCCGCTACCAACACAACTGGAGCGGAACAAAAAATGAAGGCTCCACCAGCAGTGACAGGCCCAATGTCTGAGGGCCCATCCAATTCGAGTAAGGCCAAGCAGCAGCAACAACAACAGCTACAACCAAGGCAGCAGGAGCAGCAGAAACAGCAACAGCAGAAGCAGCAGCAGGAGAAGCAGAAGCAGCAGCAACAGCAGCAACACCAGAAACAACCACAGCCCAAGAAGGAGAAGGTGCCACCTATAAGGACACACAGAGTTGACCTGGACGACATAAAACAGGTATGTAAGTCGGCCACTAAGGGCAAATTTCTCATAAAAATTTTAAATGAAAAAGAAAAGAATTATTCGGTCCAGTGCTTCTCACTGGCCGATTACAAGTTAGTAAAAGGGCTACTAAAAGAGGCCACAGCTGAGTTCTTCAGCTTCACGCCGAAAAGCGAAAAATTTAAGACGGTCCTTCTGAAGGGCATAAGTTCCTGCACGGAACCGGAGGCGCTCTTAGCTGAGCTCCGTGAAAATGCCAAAGGTTGAGGTTATTAGAATTCTCTTGCAGCGTGATTTCGACAAGATTCAGCGATATTGCGACGACTGGAAACTGAAAATAAATGTCCAGAAGTCGGAGACAATTCTGTTCCGGACTCCGTTGGCTAGGGCCACGAGGGATACACGCAAGAATTGGCGCAAGATGGTTATCGTTGATCTTCACGGGCAGCGATTAGCGAGCAAAAGTGTAGTGAAGTACCTCGGTATCTGGTTAGATCAGTATTTATATTTCGACAGACATATAAATGCTGCTCTGACCAGGGCCAGAGGAGCCTTCGCTCTGACGAAACGGTTGTTTTTTAGCAGTCGGCTTGACCCCAGAGTGAAGGTAATTTGCTACATGGCCCTCATACGGCCGATGATCGTTTATGGTTGTCCTGTGTGGTTCAACGTTGCCCCTTCCCAGATGGAGAAGTTTCGGGTGTTCGAGCGGCAGTGTTTACGACGCTGTACCGGCTTATACAGAACAGCCGAATCTTCTTACGTGCATTACTATTCCAACGAGGTCCTATACAATGGGGCTCGAATCAACAGAATTGACAATTTCGTGATAAAACTCGTCCGAGGTCACATTGCAAGAGCTATGTCTTCGACCAACAATTTAATTTTCGGGGCGTTCTATCCGAACGACGAGTATTTTGAAAGTGCACGCTTGAGCGGCTTCATTCCACCAGAGGCATTCCTCTTTTTAGATAGATGCGGTCTGATACAGGATAGATTGGCAGTTCCGTTAATCTACCACGTCAGACGACGAACCGTGGATAGGCGACTCCTGTACAATCGGGACGTCATGGCACAAGGCGGAGCAGAGCTCCTTCGGTTCAGTAGGGCTGTGTCCGAACGGGACCGAACTGATAGGGTGAAGCAGGAGAACCAGTTTTGGTGGCTTCAATCGGCACTTGATAGTGAGTAGTCGGGATGGGGTTTAAAGCCTTGGCCGGCTTACATACTTGTTTTATAGTCTTAGGGTTTACATTTAAGTAGAATAGGCATGGTGGCACAAAAAAAATACAAAATACAAAAAAAAAAAAAAATACAAAAAAAAGGACAAAAAAAAAAAAAACAAAATAAAAAATAAATAAATTAAAAAAAAAAAAAAAATACATGGAATAAGAAAAAAAAAAGACCAAAATATGAAAAACAAAAAAAAAATGTTAGATAGTTAGATTTGCTGCTGTGGTTGTTCTAGTTTTAAGTAGTTTATAGGTAGAATAGGTAGTTTTAGTTAGCTTTAAGTTTTATATTAAGGACCTTATTTTAAGTAGTTTTTAAGTAAAAATAAAAAAAGGATATCGATATTAGTTTTTTTCAAATTTTCTAATAAATACAAAATAAATAAAACTTAATTGAAGTAAAATAGATCTTAGGGCCGAAAGGCATTAATATTAAGTGTTATAGTTTAACTTAGAGTGTCCGTATGGGACCAGTAAGTTAGTTGTAAGTTATGGTTAGTTAGGCTAGTTTTATGAATTTTTGTCTAGCTTTAAGATAGTTTTAAGATTGAATTATAATAAAAATGAATTTAAAAAAAAAAAAAAAAAAATATCGGTTCTCGTCCGATCACCGAAATCAAGCATCGTCGGGCGCGGTTAGTACTTAGATGGGGGACCGCTTGGGAACACCGCGTGTTGTTGGCACGCGTGCCTTTTTGCTGCACAAAGGTCTTCTGCACACACTTAAAACTTCCAAAATTTTGTATTTTGCATATAAAAAATATTCCGGCCTCAAATTGGCGAGGGTAAATGGTGTTTTTTCAACATTAAAAAAAATATTTTTAGTAGGTATTTTTTTGTGTGAGAGTAAATGTGGAACTGTTGCTTTGGAAATCTTATCACAAGATGAATGTTCGTATGGAAATTAAAAATTTTACTTTTTTGTGTACATGAGGGGCTAAAAATGTGAAAAAAATTAATTTTGGAATTTTCTTATCAGTGCCCCTCAAGGTATGCAACGTTTTTCAAAAAATGTCCTGAATTTCTGCAAACACAGGTAAAAAATGTGTTTTCCCACATGTAAGCAGGTACAACAGCGTTTTCAGTTGAAATACAATAAATTACCTTGAATGTATGCAAACACAGGTGAAAATTATATTTTCTACAGGTAAACAGGTAACACAGTGATTTTAGTGCTTTGAATGTCTGCAAACACATATTTTCGTACAGGTAAACAGGTAGAATAGCGTTTTCAGTGGGAAAATGATACCTGGGAGCTTGAAAAGTGAAAGATACTTCTAAGAAAAAGTGATTGATAAGGATTGATTAGGTCGAACTCAGGTAGGTAAGTTTTCGCCAACGACCATACCACGATGAAAATATCGGTTCTCGTCCGATCACCGAAATCAAGCATCGTCGGGCGCGGTTAGTACTTAGATGGGGGACCGCTTGGGAACACCGCGTGTTGTTGGCACGCGTGCCTTTTTGCTGCACAAAGGTCTTCTGCACACACTTAAAACTTCCAAAATTTTGTATTTTGCATATAAAAAATATTCCGGCCTCAAATTGGCGAGGGTAAATGGTGTTTTTTCAACATTAAAAAAAATATTTTTAGTAGGTATTTTTTTGTGTGAGAGTAAATGTGGAACTGTTGCTTTGGAAATCTTATCACAAGATGAATGTTCGTATGGAAATTAAAAATTTTACTTTTTTGTGTACATGAGGGGCTAAAAATGTGAAAAAAATTAATTTTGGAATTTTCTTATCAGTGCCCCTCAAGGTATGCAACGTTTTTCAAAAAATGTCCTGAATTTCTGCAAACACAGGTAAAAAATGTGTTTTCCCACATGTAAGCAGGTACAACAGCGTTTTCAGTTGAAATACAATAAATTACCTTGAATGTATGCAAACACAGGTGAAAATTATATTTTCTACAGGTAAACAGGTAACACAGTGATTTTAGTGCTTTGAATGTCTGCAAACACATATTTTCGTACAGGTAAACAGGTAGAATAGCGTTTTCAGTGGGAAAATGATACCTGGGAGCTTGAAAAGTGAAAGATACTTCTAAGAAAAAGTGATTGATAAGGATTGATTAGGTCGAACTCAGGTAGGTAAGTTTTCGCCAACGACCATACCACGATGAAAATATCGGTTCTCGTCCGATCACCGAAATCAAGCATCGTCGGGCGCGGTTAGTACTTAGATGGGGGACCGCTTGGGAACACCGCGTGTTGTTGGCACGCGTGCCTTTTTGCTGCACAAAGGTCTTCTGCACACACTTAAAACTTCCAAAATTTTGTATTTTGCATATAAAAAATATTCCGGCCTCAAATTGGCGAGGGTAAATGGTGTTTTTTCAACATTAAAAAAAATATTTTTAGTAGGTATTTTTTTGTGTGAGAGTAAATGTGGAACTGTTGCTTTGGAAATCTTATCACAAGATGAATGTTCGTATGGAAATTAAAAATTTTACTTTTTTGTGTACATGAGGGGCTAAAAATGTGAAAAAAATTAATTTTGGAATTTTCTTATCAGTGCCCCTCAAGGTATGCAACGTTTTTCAAAAAATGTCCTGAATTTCTGCAAACACAGGTAAAAAATGTGTTTTCCCACATGTAAGCAGGTACAACAGCGTTTTCAGTTGAAATACAATAAATTACCTTGAATGTATGCAAACACAGGTGAAAATTATATTTTCTACAGGTAAACAGGTAACACAGTGATTTTAGTGCTTTGAATGTCTGCAAACACATATTTTCGTACAGGTAAACAGGTAGAATAGCGTTTTCAGTGGGAAAATGATACCTGGGAGCTTGAAAAGTGAAAGATACTTCTAAGAAAAAGTGATTGATAAGGATTGATTAGGTCGAACTCAGGTAGGTAAGTTTTCGCCAACGACCATACCACGATGAAAATATCGGTTCTCGTCCGATCACCGAAATCAAGCATCGTCGGGCGCGGTTAGTACTTAGATGGGGGACCGCTTGGGAACACCGCGTGTTGTTGGCACGCGTGCCTTTTTGCTGCACAAAGGTCTTCTGCACACACTTAAAACTTCCAAAATTTTGTATTTTGCATATAAAAAATATTCCGGCCTCAAATTGGCGAGGGTAAATGGTGTTTTTTCAACATTAAAAAAAATATTTTTAGTAGGTATTTTTTTGTGTGAGAGTAAATGTGGAACTGTTGCTTTGGAAATCTTATCACAAGATGAATGTTCGTATGGAAATTAAAAATTTTACTTTTTTGTGTACATGAGGGGCTAAAAATGTGAAAAAAATTAATTTTGGAATTTTCTTATCAGTGCCCCTCAAGGTATGCAACGTTTTTCAAAAAATGTCCTGAATTTCTGCAAACACAGGTAAAAAATGTGTTTTCCCACATGTAAGCAGGTACAACAGCGTTTTCAGTTGAAATACAATAAATTACCTTGAATGTATGCAAACACAGGTGAAAATTATATTTTCTACAGGTAAACAGGTAACACAGTGATTTTAGTGCTTTGAATGTCTGCAAACACATATTTTCGTACAGGTAAACAGGTAGAATAGCGTTTTCAGTGGGAAAATGATACCTGGGAGCTTGAAAAGTGAAAGATACTTCTAAGAAAAAGTGATTGATAAGGATTGATTAGGTCGAACTCAGGTAGGTAAGTTTTCGCCAACGACCATACCACGATGAAAATATCGGTTCTCGTCCGATCACCGAAATCAAGCATCGTCGGGCGCGGTTAGTACTTAGATGGGGGACCGCTTGGGAACACCGCGTGTTGTTGGCACGCGTGCCTTTTTGCTGCACAAAGGTCTTCTGCACACACTTAAAACTTCCAAAATTTTGTATTTTGCATATAAAAAATATTCCGGCCTCAAATTGGCGAGGGTAAATGGTGTTTTTTCAACATTAAAAAAAATATTTTTAGTAGGTATTTTTTTGTGTGAGAGTAAATGTGGAACTGTTGCTTTGGAAATCTTATCACAAGATGAATGTTCGTATGGAAATTAAAAATTTTACTTTTTTGTGTACATGAGGGGCTAAAAATGTGAAAAAAATTAATTTTGGAATTTTCTTATCAGTGCCCCTCAAGGTATGCAACGTTTTTCAAAAAATGTCCTGAATTTCTGCAAACACAGGTAAAAAATGTGTTTTCCCACATGTAAGCAGGTACAACAGCGTTTTCAGTTGAAATACAATAAATTACCTTGAATGTATGCAAACACAGGTGAAAATTATATTTTCTACAGGTAAACAGGTAACACAGTGATTTTAGTGCTTTGAATGTCTGCAAACACATATTTTCGTACAGGTAAACAGGTAGAATAGCGTTTTCAGTGGGAAAATGATACCTGGGAGCTTGAAAAGTGAAAGATACTTCTAAGAAAAAGTGATTGATAAGGATTGATTAGGTCGAACTCAGGTAGGTAAGTTTTCGCCAACGACCATACCACGATGAAAATATCGGTTCTCGTCCGATCACCGAAATCAAGCATCGTCGGGCGCGGTTAGTACTTAGATGGGGGACCGCTTGGGAACACCGCGTGTTGTTGGCACGCGTGCCTTTTTGCTGCACAAAGGTCTTCTGCACACACTTAAAACTTCCAAAATTTTGTATTTTGCATATAAAAAATATTCCGGCCTCAAATTGGCGAGGGTAAATGGTGTTTTTTCAACATTAAAAAAAATATTTTTAGTAGGTATTTTTTTGTGTGAGAGTAAATGTGGAACTGTTGCTTTGGAAATCTTATCACAAGATGAATGTTCGTATGGAAATTAAAAATTTTACTTTTTTGTGTACATGAGGGGCTAAAAATGTGAAAAAAATTAATTTTGGAATTTTCTTATCAGTGCCCCTCAAGGTATGCAACGTTTTTCAAAAAATGTCCTGAATTTCTGCAAACACAGGTAAAAAATGTGTTTTCCCACATGTAAGCAGGTACAACAGCGTTTTCAGTTGAAATACAATAAATTACCTTGAATGTATGCAAACACAGGTGAAAATTATATTTTCTACAGGTAAACAGGTAACACAGTGATTTTAGTGCTTCGAATGTCTGCAAACACATATTTTCGTACAGGTAAACAGGTAGAATAGCGTTTTCAGTGGGAAAATGATACCTGGGAGCTTGAAAAGTAAAAGATACTTCTAAGAAAAAGTCATTGATAAGGATTGATTAGGTCGAACTCAGGTAGGTAAGATTTCGCCAACGACCATACCACGATGAAAATATCGGTTCTCGTCCGATCACCGAAATCAAGCATCGTCGGGCGCGGTTAGTACTTAGATGGGGGACCGCTTGGGAACACCGCGTGTTGTTGGCACGCGTGCCTTTTTGCTGCACAAAGGTCTTCTGCACACACTTAAAACTTTCAAAACTTTGTATTTTGCATATAAAAAATATTCCGGCCTCAAACTGGCGAGGGTAAATGGTGTTTTTCCAACATTAAAAAAAGTAATTTTTAGTAGGTATTTTTTTGTGTGAGAGTAAATGTGGAACTGTCGCTTTGGAAATCTTATCACAAGATGAATGTTCGTATGGAAATTAAAAATTTTACTTTTTTGTGTACATGAGGGGCTAAAAAGGTGTAAAAAATGAATTTTGGAATTTTCTTATCAGTGCCCCTCAAGGTATGCAACATTTTTCAAAAATGTCCTGAATTTCTGCAAACACAGGTAAAAAATGTGTTTTCCCACATGTAAGCAGGTACAACAGCGTTTTCAGTTGAAATACAATAAATTACCTTGAATTTATGCAAACACAGGTGAAAATTATATTTTCTACAGGTAAACAGGTAACACAGTGATTTTAGTGCTTCGAATGTCTGCAAACACATATTTTCGTACAGGTAAACAGGTAGAATAGCGTTTTCAGTGGGAAAATGATACCTGGGAGCTTGAAAAGTAAAAGATACTTCTAAGAAAAAGTCATTGATAAGGATTGATTAGGTCGAACTCAGGTAGGTAAGATTTCGCCAACGACCATACCACGATGAAAATATCGGTTCTCGTCCGATCACCGAAATCAAGCACCGTCGGGCGCGGTTAGTACTTAGATGGGGGACCGCTTGGGAACACCGCGTGTTGTTGGCACGCGTGCCTTTTTGCTGCACAAAGGTCTTCTGCACACACTTAAAACTTCCAAAATTTTGTATTTTGCATATAAAAAATATTCCGGCCTCAAATTGGCGAGGGTAAATGGTGTTTTTTCAACATTAAAAAAAATATTTTTAGTAGGTATTTTTTTGTGTGAGAGTAAATGTGGAACTGTTGCTTTGGAAATCTTATCACAAGATGAATGTTCGTATGGAAATTAAAAATTTTACTTTTTTGTGTACATGAGGGGCTAAAAATGTGAAAAAAATTAATTTTGGAATTTTCTTATCAGTGCCCCTCAAGGTATGCAACGTTTTTCAAAAAATGTCCTGAATTTCTGCAAACACAGGTAAAAAATGTGTTTTCCCACATGTAAGCAGGTACAACAGCGTTTTCAGTTGAAATACAATAAATTACCTTGAATGTATGCAAACACAGGTGAAAATTATATTTTCTACAGGTAAACAGGTAACACAGTGATTTTAGTGCTTTGAATGTCTGCAAACACATATTTTCGTACAGGTAAACAGGTAGAATAGCGTTTTCAGTGGGAAAATGATACCTGGGAGCTTGAAAAGTGAAAGATACTTCTAAGAAAAAGTGATTGATAAGGATTGATTAGGTCGAACTCAGGTAGGTAAGTTTTCGCCAACGACCATACCACGATGAAAATATCGGTTCTCGTCCGATCACCGAAATCAAGCATCGTCGGGCGCGGTTAGTACTTAGATGGGGGACCGCTTGGGAACACCGCGTGTTGTTGGCACGCGTGCCTTTTTGCTGCACAAAGGTCTTCTGCACACACTTAAAACTTCCAAAATTTTGTATTTTGCATATAAAAAATATTCCGGCCTCAAATTGGCGAGGGTAAATGGTGTTTTTTCAACATTAAAAAAAATATTTTTAGTAGGTATTTTTTTGTGTGAGAGTAAATGTGGAACTGTTGCTTTGGAAATCTTATCACAAGATGAATGTTCGTATGGAAATTAAAAATTTTACTTTTTTGTGTACATGAGGGGCTAAAAATGTGAAAAAAATTAATTTTGGAATTTTCTTATCAGTGCCCCTCAAGGTATGCAACGTTTTTCAAAAAATGTCCTGAATTTCTGCAAACACAGGTAAAAAATGTGTTTTCCCACATGTAAGCAGGTACAACAGCGTTTTCAGTTGAAATACAATAAATTACCTTGAATGTATGCAAACACAGGTGAAAATTATATTTTCTACAGGTAAACAGGTAACACAGTGATTTTAGTGCTTCGAATGTCTGCAAACACATATTTTCGTACAGGTAAACAGGTAGAATAGCGTTTTCAGTGGGAAAATGATACCTGGGAGCTTGAAAAGTAAAAGATACTTCTAAGAAAAAGTCATTGATAAGGATTGATTAGGTCGAACTCAGGTAGGTAAGATTTCGCCAACGACCATACCACGATGAAAATATCGGTTCTCGTCCGATCACCGAAATCAAGCATCGTCGGGCGCGGTTAGTACTTAGATGGGGGACCGCTTGGGAACACCGCGTGTTGTTGGCACGCGTGCCTTTTTGCTGCACAAAGGTCTTCTGCACACACTTAAAACTTTCAAAACTTTGTATTTTGCATATAAAAAATATTCCGGCCTCAAACTGGCGAGGGTAAATGGTGTTTTTCCAACATTAAAAAAAGTAATTTTTAGTAGGTATTTTTTTGTGTGAGAGTAAATGTGGAACTGTCGCTTTGGAAATCTTATCACAAGATGAATGTTCGTATGGAAATTAAAAATTTTACTTTTTTGTGTACATGAGGGGCTAAAAAGGTGTAAAAAATGAATTTTGGAATTTTCTTATCAGTGCCCCTCAAGGTATGCAACATTTTTCAAAAATGTCCTGAATTTCTGCAAACACAGGTAAAAAATGTGTTTTCCCACATGTAAGCAGGTACAACAGCGTTTTCAGTTGAAATACAATAAATTACCTTGAATTTATGCAAACACAGGTGAAAATTATATTTTATACAGGTAAACAGGTAACACAGTGATTTTAGTGCTTTGAATGTCTGCAAACACATATTTTCGTACAGGTAAACAGGTAGAATAGCGTTTTCAGTGGGAAAATGATACCTGGGAGCTTGAAAAGTAAAAGTCACTTCTAAGAAAAAGTGATTGATAAGGATTGATTAGGTCGAACTCAGGTAGGTAAGATTTCGCCAACGACCATACCACGATGAAAATATCGGTTCTCGTCCGATCACCGAAATCAAGCATCGTCGGGCGCGGTTAGTACTTAGATGGAGGACCGCTTGGGAACACCGCGTGTTGTTGGCACGCGTGCCTTTTTGCTGCACAAAGGTCTTCTGCACACACTTAAAACTTCCAAAATTTTGTATTTTGCATATAAAAAATATTCCGGCCTCAAATTGGCGAGGGTAAATGGTGTTTTTTCAACATTAAAAAAAATATTTTTAGTAGGTATTTTTTTGTGTGAGAGTAAATGTGGAACTGTCGCTTTGGAAATCTTATCACAAGATGAATGTTCGTATGGAAATTAAAAATTTTACTTTTTTGTGTACATGAGGGGCTAAAAAGGTGTAAAAAATGAATTTTGGAATTTTCTTATCAGTGCCCCTCAAGGTATGCAACGTTTTTCAAAAAATGTCCTGAATTTCTGCAAACACAGGTAAAAAATGTGTTTTCCCACATGTAAGCAGGTACAACAGCGTTTTCAGTTGAAATACAATAAATTACCTTGAATTTATGCAAACACAGGTGAAAATTATATTTTCTACAGGTATACAGGTAACACAGTGATTTTAGTGCTTCGAATGTCTGCAAACACATATTTTCGTACAGGTAAACAGGTAGAATAGCGTTTTCAGTGGGAAAATGATACCTGGGAGCTTGAAAAGTAAAAGATACTTCTAAGAAAAAGTCATTGATAAGGATTGATTAGGTCGAACTCAGGTAGGTAAGATTTCGCCAACGACCATACCACGATGAAAATATCGGTTCTCGTTGACGCACTACGTAAGCACAAGAGTGGCCTACTGACAAGACTCAAAAACTTGTACAGACGACTTACAGACCCACACGACTTGGAGGTTAGGACACTGAAGTCGTCAATAAAAAATGTCAATCTGTTGATTAAAGAGAACTACAGGTTATCGATTAACAAGTACTGGGACCGCAAGATCCGGTCAGTTAATTCCAGTGACCCTAGTATGTTCCCTAAAATCAACAAGATATTCAGGAAAAAGAACGACAATGACCTTCCGTGTCTGAAACTCCAAAGAACTGAAGAGAACAGAGACGTACTCATGACAGCGCAAATAGATCCAGAAGAAGCCATCTTTGACGATGACTTTTATATAATTGAAGATCCGAAGGAAAAAGTAGAAGCGGTGGGAGCTGCTTTCCAGCAAGTGTACAAGGTGAATGTTAGCATTCGCCCCAACCACGACCTGGAAAACAGAGCCCTACTTAATCATTTTTACCTTCGAAATGATATAACACAATGGCGATCTGAGAACCGCGGTTTCGCGCGGTTCAATGACGATTCCTTGGCAAATGCCATAATCGCCGAGCAAACGGGACCAAGTCCCCTGTTAGTGACGAAGGTTGAGCTTCAGCTCATCTTTAATTCAATAAAAAATAAAAAGTCAGCAGGTGTCGATGGTATATCCAACGTTGTACTAAGACATTTACCGATGGAGGCAATCGACATCTACACCACACTCTTCAATAATGCACTGAATAATGCATATTATCCAGGGCATTGGAAGACCGCTGTGGTTCATCCTCTCCCGAAAAAGGGAAAGGACAACTCCAACCCGTCAAATCTTCGGTCGATAAGTCTTCTTCCGAGCATCAGCAAAGTTTTCGAAAAGATCATTAATAGGGCTCTGACTAATTGGGCTGCGGACAACAAAATAATTCCGGATAATCAGTTCGGGTTCAAGGCGGGTCATGACACAATTCATGCTGCGTCTAAACTCGTTTCTGATATCCAATGGAATAAAACAAAACAACAATGCACAGGTGCTGTTCTGGTTGATTTGGAAAAGGCCTTTGACACCGTATGGTTAGAGGGTCTTTACCTAAAACTGAGCAGGCTTGGCATAAGCAAGCCATTGTTGTATATGCTTTATGATATGCTTAACGGTAGAAAGTTTGTTGTCAAAAGTGGCAATGTAACTTCTACCACAACATTCTTAATTAAAAATGGTCTTCAACAGGGAGCGGTGAACTCGCCGATTCTCTTCAGCATTTACACCAGCGATCTGATAGGTAGTCTTACAAAGGCAATTGCGTATGCCGACGATCTAATTGCGTACAGAACGGCCCGAAAGGTTGAGGTTATTAGAATTCTCTTGCAGCGTGATTTCGACAAGATTCAGCGATATTGCGACGACTGGAAACTGAAAATAAATGTCCAAAAGTCGGAGACAATTCTGTTCCGGACTCCGTTGGCTAGGGCCACGAGGGATACGTGCAAGAATTGGCGCAAGATGGTTATCGTTGATCTTCACGGGCAACGATTAGCGAGCAAAAGTGTAGTGAAGTACCTCGGTATCTGGTTAGATCAGTATTTATATTTCGATAGACATATAAATGCTGCTCTGACCAGGGCCAGAGGAGCCTTCGCTCTGACGAAACGGCTGTTTTTTTGCAGTCGGCTTGACTCCAGAGTGAAGGTAATTTGCTACATGGCCCTCATACGGCCGATGATCGTTTATGGTTGTCCTGTGTGGTTCAACGTTGCCCCTTCCCAGATGGAGAAGTTTCGGGTGTTCGAGCGGCAGTGCTTACGACGCTGTACTGGCTTGTATCGAACAGCCGAATCTTCTTACGTGCATTACTATTCCAACGAGGTCCTATACAACGGGGCTCGAATCAACAGAATTGACAATTTCGTGATAAAACTCGTTCGAGGTCACATTGCAAGAGCTATGTCTTCGACCAACAATTTAATTTTCGGGGCGTTCTATCCGAACGACGAGTATTTTGAAAGTGCACGCTTGAGCGGCTTCATTCCACCAGAGGCATTCCTCTTTTTAGATAGATGCGGTCTGATACAGGATAGATTGGCAGTTCCGTTAATCTACCACGTCAGACGACGAACCGTGGATAGGCGACTCCTGTACAATCGGGACGTCAGGGCACAAGGCGGAGCAGAGCTCCTTCGGTTCAGTAGGGCTGTGTCCGAACGGGACCGAACTGATAGGGTGAAGCAGGAGAGCCAGTTTTGGTGGCTTCAATTGGCACTTGATAGTGGGTAGTCGGGATGGGGTTTTAAGCCTTGGCCGGCTTACATACTTGTTTTATAGTTTTAGGGTTTAGTTTTAAGTAGAATAGGCATGGTGGCACAAAAAAAATACAAAAAAAAAAAATATAAAAAATAAAAATACAAAAAAAATACAAAAAAAAAACAAAAAAACAAAAAAAAAATTAAAAAAAAAGAAAATATGGAATAGAAAAAAAAATAAAAAAAAAACAAGAAAATATGAAAAACAAAAACATTAGATAGTTAGATTTGCTGCTGTGGTTGTTCTAGTTTTAAGTAGTTTGTAGGTAGAATAGGTATAGTTTAAGTTAGCTTTAAGTTTTATATTAAGGACTATATTTTAAGTAGTTTTTAAGTAAAAAATAAAAAAAGGATATTGATATTAGTTTTTTTTTCAAATTTTCTAATAAGTACAAAAATAAATAAAATTTAACTGAAGTAAAATAGATCTTAGGGCCGAAAGGCAATAGTATTAAGTGTTATAGTTTAACTTAGAGCGTCCGTATGGGACCAGTAAGTTAGTTGTAAGTTATGGTTAATTAGGCTAGTTTTATGAATTTTTGTCTAGCTTTAAGATAGTCTTAAGAATGAATTAATAAAAAAATGAATTATAAAAAAAAAAAAAAAAAAAAAAAAAAATATCGGTTCTCGTCCGATCACCGAAATCAAGCATCGTCGGGCGCGGTTAGTACTTAGATGGGGGACCGCTTGGGAACACCGCGTGTTGTTGGCACGCGTGCCTTTTTGCTGCACAAAGGTCTTCTGCACACACTTAAAACTTCCAAAATTTTGTATTTTGCATATAAAAAATATTCCGGCCTCAAACTGGCGAGGGTAAATGGTGTTTTTTCAACATTAAAAAAATAATTTTTGTAGGTATTTTTTTGTGTGAGAGTAAATGTGGAACTGTCGCTTTGGAAATCTTATCACAAGATGAATGTTCGTATGGAAATTAAAAATTTTACTTTTTTGTGTAGATACATGAGGGGCTAAAAAGGTGTAAAAAATGAATTTTGGAATTTTCTTATCAGTGCCCCTCAAGGTATGCAACGTTTTTCAAAAAATGTCCTGAATTTCTGCAAACACAGGTAAAAAATGTGTTTTCCCACATGTAAGCAGGTACAACAGCGTTTTCAGTTGAAATACAATAAATTACCTTGAATTTATGCAAACACAGGTGAAAATTATATTTTCTACAGGTAAACAGGTAACACAGTGATTTTAGTGCTTCGAATGTCTGCAAACACATATTTTCGTACAGGTAAACAGGTAGAATAGCGTTTTCAGTGGGAAAATGATACCTGGGAGCTTGAAAAGTAAAAGATACTTCTAAGAAAAAGTCATTGATAAGGATTGATTAGGTCGAACTCAGGTAGGTAAGATTTCGCCAACGACCATACCACGATGAAAATATCGGTTCTCGTCCGATCACCGAAATCAAGCATCGTCGGGCGCGGTTAGTACTTAGATGGGGGACCGCTTGGGAACACCGCGTGTTGTTGGCACGCGTGCCTTTTTGCTGCACAAAGGTCTTCTGCACACACTTAAAACTTCCAAAATTTTGTATTTTGCATATAAAAAATATTCCGGCCTCAAACTGGCGAGGGTAAATGGTGTTTTTTCAACATTAAAAAAATAATTTTTGTAGGTATTTTTTTGTGTGAGAGTAAATGTGGAACTGTCGCTTTGGAAATCTTATCACAAGATGAATGTTCGTATGGAAATTAAAAATTTTACTTTTTTGTGTAGATACATGAGGGGCTAAAAAGGTGTAAAAAATGAATTTTGGAATTTTCTTATCAGTGCCCCTCAAGGTATGCAACGTTTTTCAAAAAATGTCCTGAATTTCTGCAAACACAGGTAAAAAATGTGTTTTCCCACATGTAAGCAGGTACAACAGCGTTTTCAGTTGAAATACAATAAATTACCTTGAATTTATGCAAACACAGGTGAAAATTATATTTTCTACAGGTAAACAGGTAACACAGTGATTTTAGTGCTTCGAATGTCTGCAAACACATATTTTCGTACAGGTAAACAGGTAGAATAGCGTTTTCAGTGGGAAAATGATACCTGGGAGCTTGAAAAGTAAAAGATACTTCTAAGAAAAAGTCATTGATAAGGATTGATTAGGTCGAACTCAGGTAGGTAAGATTTCGCCAACGACCATACCACGATGAAAATATCGGTTCTCGTCCGATCACCGAAATCAAGCATCGTCGGGCGCGGTTAGTACTTAGATGGAGGACCGCTTGGGAACACCGCGTGTTGTTGGCACGCGTGCCTTTTTGCTGCACAAAGGTCTTCTGCACACACTTAAAACTTTCAAAACTTTGTATTTTGCATATAAAAAATATTCCGGCCTCAAACTGGCGAGGGTAAATGGTGTTTTTTCAACATTAAAAAAATAATTTTTGTAGGTATTTTTTTGTGTGAGAGTAAATGTGGAACTGTCGCTTTGGAAATCTTATCACAAGATGAATGTTCGTATGGAAATTAAAAATTTTACTTTTTTGTGTACATTAGGGGCTAAAAAGGTGTAAAAAATGAATTTTGGAATTTTCTTATCAGTGCCCCTCAAGGTATGCAACGTTTTTCAAAAAATGTCCTGAATTTCTGCAAACACAGGTAAAAAATGTGTTTTCCCACATGTAAGCAGGTACAACAGCGTTTTCAGTTGAAATACAATAAATTACCTTGAATTTATGCAAACACAGGTGAAAATTATATTTTCTACAGGTAAACAGGTAACACAGTGATTTTAGTGCTTCGAATGTCTGCAAACACATATTTTCGTACAGGTAAACAGGTAGAATAGCGTTTTCAGTGGGAAAATGATACCTGGGAGCTTGAAAAGTAAAAGATACTTCTAAGAAAAAGTCATTGATAAGGATTGATTAGGTCGAACTCAGGTAGGTAAGATTTCGCCAACGACCATACCACGATGAAAATATCGGTTCTCGTCCGATCACCGAAATCAAGCATCGTCGGGCGCGGTTAGTACTTAGATGGGGGACCGCTTGGGAACACCGCGTGTTGTTGGCACGCGTGCCTTTTTGCTGCACAAAGGTCTTCTGCACACACTTAAAACTTTCAAAACTTTGTATTTTGCATATAAAAAATATTCCGGCCTCAAACTGGCGAGGGTAAATGGTGTTTTTCCAACATTAAAAAAAGTAATTTTTAGTAGGTATTTTTTTGTGTGAGAGTAAATGTGGAACTGTCGCTTTGGAAATCTTATCACAAGATGAATGTTCGTATGGAAATTAAAAATTTTACTTTTTTGTGTACATGAGGGGCTAAAAAGGTGTAAAAAATGAATTTTGGAATTTTCTTATCAGTGCCCCTCAAGGTATGCAACATTTTTCAAAAATGTCCTGAATTTCTGCAAACACAGGTAAAAAATGTGTTTTTCCACATGTAAGCAGGTACAACAGCGTTTTCAGTTGAAATACAATAAATTACCTTGAATTTATGCAAACACAGGTGAAAATTATATTTTCTACAGGTAAACAGGTAACACAGTGATTTTAGTGCTTCGAATGTCTGCAAACACATATTTTCGTACAGGTAAACAGGTAGAATAGCGTTTTCAGTGGGAAAATGATACCTGGGAGCTTGAAAAGTAAAAGATACTTCTAAGAAAAAGTCATTGATAAGGATTGATTAGGTCGAACTCAGGTAGGTAAGATTTCGCCAACGACCATACCACGATGAAAATATCGGTTCTCGTCAGTCGTTCTTTGACTTTCAAAGAGAAAACAAGTGTAATAATAAATTTGTAATTTAAAAAAAAAAAAAGTGCATTTGTAGTGTTTGGCAGAAGTAGGCAGTGTGCCACTGTGTAATATAACTAATTGTTAGCCCAGTGGAGGTGGCGTCCGAAGACAAAGCGAAGGGTCGTGGGTTCGAGTCCCAGGCAGAGTCAACAAGAAACATTTCTGCTTTTTTTCACAATCGAGAAATTGTTGATTTCATCGATTGGGAAGAGAAGCAAATGGTAAAGGAGAAGAAAGCGGGGGTATCGAAAGATACCTCCGCCAACACATCAGGCGATGTTACTGTGGTGCCAGTAACAGTACCACAAGCAACAACAACAACATCTGACCAGGCAACAACAGCTAACCAAAAGAGGAGGCTAAAGAAGCTGAGCCCTAATAAGGTGGAGAGAGCCAACGCCGCTAAGCGGCGTGATATGCGCAAGCAAATGGAGGGTGGTAAGGTTACCACAGAGAGTGAATTCTCCGACTATACTGAGTCGGAGAAAACAGAATATGTATCCGAAGGTGGAGAGGGGCTCTTCAGGCCTCCGAATATGGATTTAATCCTATCGGAGGCAGAGGCAGTCCCGGCGACATCGAAGGCTTTGGAGGTAGTGGCGGACCTCCAAAATGAAAAAGAACTGGTGCAGGCCCTGCAAACCAAACAGGCGGAAATCAGCCAGCACGAGAAAAGCCTCAATAAGCTCAAGGAGGAAATAGAGCCCCTCCTCAGTGCACTAAAGCTGAAACAAGAGGCGCGCCGTAAGCAAGAGGCAGCCCAAAAACAACAGCTGCAAAAACAACAGCAGCAAAAACAACAGCAACAACAACCACAGCAGCAAAAACAACCACAACCCAAGCCCGCTTCCAAATACACAGGAGCGGAGCAAAGTAAAAAGACGCCAGCAACAGAGACAGGCCCAATTGCTGAGGGCCCATCGACTTCGGCTAAGGCCAAGAAGCAGCAACAACAACAGCCACAACCAAAGCAGCAGGAGCAGCAGAAACAACAGCAGCAGCAGCAGCAGAAGCAGAAGCAGCAGCAACAGCAGCAACACCAGAAGCAACCACAGCCCAAGAAGGAGAAGGTGCCACCAATTAGGACCTACCGGGTTGACCTACAGGACTTAAAACAGGTATGTAAGTCGGCCACTAAGGGCAAATTTTTAATAAACATTTTAAATGAAAAAGAAAAGCGGTATTCGGTGCAGTGCTTCTCACTGGCCGATTACAAGTTAGTAAAAGGGCTACTAAAAGAGGCCACAGCTGAGTTCTTCAGCTTCACGCCGAAAAGCGAAAAATTTAAGACGGTCCTTCTGAAGGGCATAAGTTCCTGCACGGAACCGGAGGCGCTCTTAGCTGAGCTCCGTGAAAATGCCAATGATGATCTCGATTTTATCGGGGTCAAGCCTTTCACTACGGTGAAGTCAAGGCGAGGGGGTTACAGGCTGCCAATGTTCCTCGTAACATTATCGCCCCAAAGTAGGTTTGAGAGTCTGAGGGAAATCAAATGCCTCGACTATCAAGCCATACACTGGGAGACATTAAAAAGGCACGACGACATTTTACAATGTACGAAGTGCCAGAGGTTCGGCCATGCCGGAGCCAACTGCAATATGCAGTTGCGCTGCGTCAGGTGCTCTGAAACCCACAACGAGGGAGAATGCAAGCTGGGGAAGGAGCGGGTTGAGGATTTGACCCAGCTCAAGTGTGTCCTTTGTGGAAACCAAGGGCACCCGGCTAGCTATAGGGGTTGCCCTAAGGTCCAACAAATAAAACAAAAACAGGCCAGTCAAAAAGCCGAAGGAAGTCGAACAGTCCGACAGGCTCCAACACAAAAATTCGTGGATCCCAAATTCTCTTACGCCCAAATGGTGTCAGGGAATGGGAATACGAGACAGGCTCCACCAACGGTTGCCCCAAAGGCCCCTGTGCCTAAGGCACCAGAGGTGCAGCCTGACATTGTAGCCTTGTTGGTGAGCATTCAAGGTCAACTAACAGGGCTGCAAAGTCAGATAAAGGAGCAAGGCAAGAGAGTAGATCATCTCTACTCTTTGTTGCCTGGCCTGGCGCAATTTAGACCATAATGGGCGCGCTGCCGGAGACGCGCCTAAAAGTCCTAGCTGTGAATGTAAATTCACTGATTAGGATTGAACGAAGAGCCAATATGTTCCAATTGTTGAAAGACTACAGTCCCGATGTGTTTATGGCTAGCGAAACTAAGCTAAACCACAAACACAAATTGACTCATAAAAATTACAATATCGTAAGAAGAGACCGGCCCGACTCCACTCAAGGGGGCGGTGTCGCTCTCTTTATACGAAAAGGCATTAATTATAAAGTCATATACAACAATGAATTGCGAAAGCTCAAGACGCTAGAAGTTTGCGTTGTATGCATCTCTCTCACTCAAGGGAAGCGGATGTATATGATTGCGGCTTATGCGGCTGGAGCTCCGCAGGTTACTTACTTTGCTTCAGAACTCGAGATTCTTTTTAGGGAACTGAAACTGAGCTTGGAAGAAAACTATTTCATCTTGGCCGGTGATTTGAACGCAAAACATGAAGATTGGGGAAATCAACATAGTAATCCCAGAGGTAACCATCTTTTTAATTTGATGAATCTTTACAGCGTTGAATATGGCGTCGACCTGCTGGCTACTGAAAAGCCATCGTATCCAAGAAGCGGCTCCTTTCTGGATCTTTTGCTTTACGACACAAGACTGACAGTTACAGACAAAGTGGGTAATCACCCTCGAAACTGCTTACAGACAGTCGAGTACGACAGTGATCACTGCGGACTGGCAGCTGTAATGCAGATTCCGAACGAACGCGTGGAGTTGGAGGAATACGTGGCAACGCATTCTTACAATTACAGTAAGATGCGCTGGCCTCGTTTCACCAACGCCCTAGCGAGAGAACTTCGTTCGAGTGACATAGCCCCACCAAACAACAGGAACCTGACAAATACAGAAATTGACCAACATTTACAACAAGATCCGGTCAGTTAATTCCAGTGACCCTAGTATGTTCCCTAAAATCAATAAGATATTTAGGAAAAAGAACGACAATGACCTTCCGTGTCTGAAACTCCAAAGAACTGAAGAGAACAGAGACGTACTCATGACAGCGCAAATAGATCCAGAAGAAGCCATCTTTGACGATGACTTTTATATAATTGAAGATCCGAAGGAAAAAGTGGAGGCGGTGGGAGCTGCTTTCCAGCAAGTGTACAAGGTGAATGTTAGCATTCGCCCCAACCACGACCTGGAAAACAGAGCCCTACTTAATCACTTTTACCTTCGTAATGATATGACACATTGGCGATCTGAGAACCGCGGTTTTATGCGGTTCGATGACGATACCTTGGCAAATGCCATAATCGCCGAGCAAACGGGACCAAGTCCCCTGTTAGTAACGAAGGTTGAGCTTCAGCTCATCTTCAACTCAATAAAAAATAAAAAGTCAGCAGGTGTCGATGGTATATCCAACGTTGTACTAAGACATTTACCGATGGAGGCAATTGACATTTACACCACACTCTTCAATAATGCACTCAATAATGCATATTATCCAGTGCATTGGAAGACCGCTGTGGTTCATCCTCTCCCGAAAAAGGGAAAGGACAACTCCAACCCGTCAAATCTTCGGTCGATAAGTCTTCTTCCGAGCATCAGCAAAGTTTTCGAAAAGATCATCAATAGGGCTCTGACTAAGTGGGCTGCGGACAACAAAATAATTCCGGATAAACAATTCGGGTTCAAGGCGGGTCATGACACAATTCATGCTGCGTCTAAACTCGTTTCTGATATACAATGGAATAAAACAAAACAACAATGCACAGGTGCTGTTCTGGTTGATTTGGAAAAGGCCTTTGACACCGTATGGTTAGAGGGTCTTTACCTAAAACTGAGCAGGCTTGGCATAAGCAAGCCATTGTTGTATATACTTTATGATATGCTTAACGGTAGAAAGTTTGTTGTCAAAAGTGGCAATGTAACTTCTACCACAACATTCTTAATTAAAAATGGTCTTCAACAGGGAGCGGTGAATTCGCCGATTCTCTTCAGCATTTACACCAGCGATCTGATAGGTAGTCTTACAAAGGCAATTGCGTACGCCGACGATCTTATTGCGTACAGAACGGCCCGAAAGGTTGAGGTTATTAGAATTCTCTTGCAGCGTGATTTCGACAAGATTCAGCGATATTGCGACGACTGGAAACTGAAAATAAATGTCCAGAAGTCGGAGACAATTCTGTTCCGGACTCCGTTGGCTAGGGCCACGAGGGATACACGCAAGAATTGGCGCAAGATGGTTATCGTTGATCTTCACGGACAGCGATTAGCGAGCAAAAGTGTAGTGAAGTACCTCGGCATCTGGTTAGATCAGTATTTATATTTCGACAGACATATAAATGCTGCTCTGACCAGGGCCAGAGGAGCCTTCGCTCTGACGAAACGGTTGTTTTTTAGCAGTCGGCTTGACCCCAGAGTGAAGGTAATTTGCTACATGGCCCTCATACGGCCGATGATCGTTTATGGTTGTCCTGTGTGGTTCAACGTTGCCCCTTCCCAGATGGAGAAGTTTCGGGTGTTCGAGCGGCAGTGTTTACGACGCTGTACCGGCTTATATCGAACAGCCGAATCTTCTTACGTGCATTACTATTCCAACGAGGTCCTATACAACGGGGCTCGAATCAACAGAATTGACAATTTCGTGATAAAACTCGTTCGAGGTCACATTGCAAGAGCTATGTCTTCGACCAACAATTTAATTTTCGGGGCGTTCTATCCGAACGACGAGTACTTTGAAAGTGCACGCTTGAGCGGCTTCATTCCACCAGAGGCATTCCTCTTTTTAGATAGATGCGGTCTGATACAGGATAGATTGGCAGTTCCGCTAATCTACCACGTCAGACGACGAACCGTGGATAGGCGACTCCTGTACAATCGGGACGTCGTGGCACAAGGCGGAGCAGAGCTCCTTCGGTTCAGTAGGGCTGTGTCCGAAAGGGACCGAACTGATAGGGTGAAGCAGGAGAGCCAGTTTTGGTGGCTTCAATCGGCACTTGATAGTGAGTAGTCGGGATGGGGTTTAAAGCCTTGGCCGGCTTACATACTTGTTTTATAGTTTTAGGGTTTAGTTTTAAGTAGAATAGGCATGGTGGCACAAAAAAAATACAAAATACAAAAAAAAAAAAAAAAAAAAAATACAAAGAAAAGGACAAAAAAAACAAAATAAAAAATAAATAATTAAAAAAAAAAAAAAAAAAAAAAATACATGGAATAAGAAAAAGAAAAAAAAAAGACCAAAATATGAAAAACAAAAAAAAAATGTTAGATAGTTAGATTTGCTGCTGTGGTTGTTCTAGTTTTAAGTAGTTTATAGGTAGAATAGGTAGTTTTAGTTAGCTTTAAGTTTTATATTAAGGACCTTATTTTAAGTAGTTTTTAAGTAAAAATAAAAAAAGGATATCGATATTAGTTTTTTTCAAATTTTCTAATAAATACAAAATAAATAAAACTTAATTGAAGTAAAATAGATCTTAGGGCCGAAAGGCATTAATATTAAGTGTTATAGTTTAACTTAGAGTGTCCGTATGGGACCAGTAAGTTAGTTGTAAGTTATGGTTAGTTAGGCTAGTTTTATGAATTTTTGTCTAGCTTTAAGATAGTTTTAAGATTGAATTATAATAAAAATGAATTTAAAAAAAAAAAAAAAAAATATCGGTTCTCGTCCGATCACCGAAATCAAGCATCGTCGGGCGCGGTTAGTACTTAGATGGGGGACCGCTTGGGAACACCGCGTGTTGTTGGCACGCGTGCCTTTTTGCTGCACAAAGGTCTTCTGCACACACTTAAAACTTCCAAAATTTTGTATTTTGCATATAAAAAATATTCCGGCCTCAAATTGGCGAGGGTAAATGGTGTTTTTTCAACATTAAAAAAAATATTTTTAGTAGGTATTTTTTTGTGTGAGAGTAAATGTGGAACTGTTGCTTTGGAAATCTTATCACAAGATGAATGTTCGTATGGAAATTAAAAATTTTACTTTTTTGTGTACATGAGGGGCTAAAAATGTGAAAAAAATTAATTTTGGAATTTTCTTATCAGTGCCCCTCAAGGTATGCAACGTTTTTCAAAAAATGTCCTGAATTTCTGCAAACACAGGTAAAAAATGTGTTTTCCCACATGTAAGCAGGTACAACAGCGTTTTCAGTTGAAATACAATAAATTACCTTGAATGTATGCAAACACAGGTGAAAATTATATTTTCTACAGGTAAACAGGTAACACAGTGATTTTAGTGCTTTGAATGTCTGCAAACACATATTTTCGTACAGGTAAACAGGTAGAATAGCGTTTTCAGTGGGAAAATGATACCTGGGAGCTTGAAAAGTGAAAGATACTTCTAAGAAAAAGTGATTGATAAGGATTGATTAGGTCGAACTCAGGTAGGTAAGTTTTCGCCAACGACCATACCACGATGAAAATATCGGTTCTCGTCCGATCACCGAAATCAAGCATCGTCGGGCGCGGTTAGTACTTAGATGGGGGACCGCTTGGGAACACCGCGTGTTGTTGGCACGCGTGCCTTTTTGCTGCACAAAGGTCTTCTGCACACACTTAAAACTTTCAAAACTTTTTATTTTGCATATAAAAAATATTCCGGCCTCAAACTGGCGAGGGTAAATGGTGTTTTTTCAACATTAAAAAAAATATTTTTAGTAGGTATTTTTTTGTGTGAGAGTAAATGTGGAACTGTTGCTTTGGAAATCTTATCACAAGATGAATGTTCGTATGGAAATTAAAAATTTTACTTTTTTGTGTACATGAGGGGCTAAAAAGGTGTAAAAAATGAATTTTGGAATTTTCTTATCAGTGCCCCTCAAGGTATGCAACGTTTTTCAAAAATGTCCTGAATTTCTGCAAACACAGGTAAAAAATGTGTTTTCCCACATGTAAGCAGGTACAACAGCGTTTTCAGTTGAAATACAATAAATTACCTTGAATTTATACAAACACAGGTGAAAATTATATTTTCCACAGGTAAACAGGTAACACAGTGATTTTAGTGCTTTGAATGTCTGCAAACACATATTTTCGTACAGGTAAACAGGTAGAATAGCGTTTTCAGTGGGAAAATGATACCTGGGAGCTTGAAAAGTAAAAGATACTTCTAAGAAAAAGTAATTGATGAGGATTGATTAGGTCGAACTCAGGTAGGTAAGTTTTCGCCAACGACCATACCACGATGAAAGTATCGGTTCTCGTATAAAACTGTTATTTCATTAGTACCATTAATTTTTTTCAAAAAATTATTATTTAGAGTTTTTTTTATGTACGATTCAACGTAAGACAATCTTTCAAAATAATCATTTATGAACTTAACAACAAAAGAACAATTTTTTCGGAAACTGAACTCATCATATAGGTACGAGTACATTTGTGAAATATTTTCAATTACAGAAGCGTTTTAGATATCATAATTTTTCGATTTTGGTTATCCCTTTTTTTAAGAACATTAAATTGTCAAAAAACCATATTTATAATGCCAAACTTGTATAAGGTTTGTCAATTTTTGTATCAACCTGCCGCCAACCCATTAATAATTGTGGTGAATTTGTCATGAAAGTAACATGTAACATGTTGGCGCTTGTTTTTTTTTTGATTAACCCTTAGGTATATTAACGTGACAGTCAAGTTTAGCACTATCACCCCTCTGTCGCGTTTTCAAAGCAAATTTAGTACTATCTTACTTAAACTGTTTGATTATTTGATTTTCACTATATAATTTGTTTAAACAATTGTCGTAACATCTCTACTGATTTCTTCGAAGCACTACCAAATAAATTATCGTCTGTTTCTTTGCCATTACTTTGTACATAAAGTGTGTTTTGTTCGCATTCCATATATAGTAAAGTGAGAAATTGCCAACAAAACGATCTGCAGTAGTCCGGTTTTTATATTTGAAAGTTTATACAACTGAATATTTGCCAGAATAATTTATCAAAAAATTCCAAAAAAAAAATAGCGAAATTCAGACCAGGGATGAAATCGTGTAAGCTGATTTTTGATAGTTGACTATCAAAATAATGAAAATACGTCTGTGTAATGTGAAAGTCGATTTAAAAGTTTTAACCAAACAATTCGACATAAAATAAAAACTTCAAGAAGGGGGTTTGTTCGTAGACTACTACATTAACATGTGGTGTTGAAGCGAGCTTGAAGCTCGCCTAAATTCTTTATATACCTGAATCGATTTGAAATGAGCTTGATTCGCCTCGATTCCGGTCGGGGATCGGAGTGGAGTCAAAATTTGTGAAGAAAAACCTGTGTGGAGGAGTTGGTTTTACAAATAATGCGTTATGGTCTGTTTATTTGCATGTTTGTGTACAAAAAATATAGTTTTGTTTTAATCAAATACAAAAAAAAAAATTGCACATGGAGTAGGTAGCATATTCTTATATGGTGCTGAACTATTCAGTTTTTTATTGTTCAACACGAATCAAACTATCTCACTTTCACTTCATAAGAAACATCGAAACACCATTTGCATTTTAGAAAGTGCTGTCAAACTTAATCATTTTTAAATCTTCTTGTGCGGTGGAAACACCAAAAAGATTTATTTAATCTAAACTGAGATAAACCTTTGGTGGAAACATAGCAAAACTTAATTATCTTTTCTATTGTTTTCTCTTGCAAAATAAGCCCAGTTAGTCCATTTTCATTAACAAAACTAGATAATATCAACAGTAATAGATTGGTTTTTTCCCTAATGGAAAACAAACATGATTCCAAAAGCACAACTACTCAACGAACACAGCCATCGAGATACAACTGCAATATCAATCGTACCAACATTTGAGAACGAAATCACATAAGATCCATTCGAGACTCGTATAAATGTCAAAAACCTATCCATAGTGAGATTCTACTTTAACTTTTATCGGTGTTATTCTCACTATGGATATTGTTTTTGTTATTCGTGTAAAATCCTACTTTACTATGGATAGATTTGGGGGAGAGTACGATAACTTTGGCGACAAAGTTTAATGACGGATTTGTATAGAACAGTTAAAAACAAGCATTTTTTACTATGGGAGGGGGGTCTATCTCCCCCCGTTTAGGCGGTAGGGGCAATTTAAAAAAATGTGTTCATTAAATGGAAAAAACATAATTAAAAAATAACGGTAATACTTACAATTCAGTATTATACCTATTTTTAAAGCCAACATTTTTGTCTATTAGCTTGTTTTTAAATCAAGTCAAAACTATGCATAGTTTTTGAAAAAAAAAAATTTAAACTAAAAATGTATGCAAACAAAATTAAAAAAAAGGTTTAAAGTGTAGTTTTTCAAAACTTTCAAATTATCTACTGTTTTTTTTTTAGAATTCATTGCTCTTATTTGTTTTTGATCAAAAACTGAAAACTAGGTGACTTTATGTCTTCTAGTTCTTGAGAAAATTGAAAATTACCAAAAAAAATATTTTAATTAAATTACTTTTTCCTTGCGTATTAACGTAGTCTTATTTTGATAGTAATAATCGAATATGGATTAAGATACACCTAGGGTTAATTAATTTTTCTTAAATGCAGCTTATTCAAATGCAAAAGAAACCTTGCATGCACCCCATCTTGCACCCACCGAACCTTGCCCCCTCCCCACCTTGCACGCACTCCAACTTGCACCCACCCCAAATCCTATAGTGTTCCCAAGCAGGGGGGTTGCAGGGGGGCAGCATGCCCCCCTTACAGATCCCACTGTGGCATACACCCAAACTCGCACCTACCATTGTTACTATCAAAATAAGACCACTCAAGCAAAAAAAAAGAATAAAATTAAAATAGTAGTTGTGGTTATTTTCAATTTTCTCAAAAACTAAAAGACATAAAATCATCTAGTTTTCGGTTTTTGATCAAAAACAAATAAGAGAAATAAATTCTGAAATAAAAACAATGGTAGATAATCTTAAAGTATTGAAAAATTACACTTTAAACCTTTTTCTTTTAACTTTTTTTACTCAAATTTTGAGTTTAAAATTAAATTTTTCAAAAACTACGCATAGTTTTGACTTGAATTAAAAACTGGCTAATAAAACAGAATGTTGGCTTTAAAAAAATGTATAAAACTTAATTGTAAGTATCACCGTAATTTTTTAATTATTTTTTTCCATTTTAAATAAAAACAATTTTAAATTACCCCTACCGCCTAAACGGGGGAGATAGACCCCCCTTCTATAGTAAAAAATGCTTGTATTAAGCCCCTCTACCAAAAACCGTTATTATATCTTGGCGCCAAAGTTATCGTACTCGTGCCTAGATTTTTGCCAACAAAACACGGGTATAGTTAGGATACAACGGTCCCTTCACAAGGCAAAGGAACCATTCTTCGCCATGAAACAACTGAACTTTTGAAGATTCAAAACTTAGAATTTGTAACCCATCCACCGCACAGCCTTAACATGATATCTAACTACCTTTTCTTATTTCCATCTTTCGTGGCTAAAAGTGGTACAAAATGTTTCCAAAATTGAGGGTAACGCAAGGATAAATTAAATTATGGTCTTGGAGAGTAATTTGGGAAACGAATAAAATCCCAGTAAGCACGCACTTTCAATTCAAATTTCAAAAGTCTATGACATTGACAATATTGACATAATTTTGTTCAAGTCACTTCACTTCACTACCTACGCTTCTACCTAAGGATACAACCGCAACATTAAAAATTGATAATTTGTCAATCAAATTAAAGCTGAAAATTCTATTAATAATGAATATTATTAGTCTATTGCATGAAATATTAAAGTAAGAAAATTAAAAACATTATTGCTCTCGGATTTACATATGTTGAGAACGATGTATGTAGGTACAGTTGTGTTCATAAAAATAGCAGTGCTGGTCACATTTTATTAGATTGTCAATTATTTAAATAACGAACATTTTTACAAAAAAATTAACATGTTACTTGCATCTAATGGTCTTTCATTTTCATATTAGAGACTTTTAGCTTGAAGTTATACTCTACTTTTCCGGTGAACACACATTATTTCAAACGCTCTGAACATAGAGTGTTCATAAAAATAGCAGTGCCTTTGATTTTATAATTAAAAAGTGTTAAAAGTTCAATTTTTCTTATTTTACGGTAACTAAATGTTTTACTATTTAAAGTTTTAAGTATTTGTTACATACTAGCATATACAAAATTAATAAATATTAACTCAAAAATAAACAATGAGACGGTCAAAACACTGCACCGAAGAAATTCGAAAACTAATTAGAAAACTGCGTTTGGAGGGAAAAACCTACCAAAATATTCAAGACATCCTAGGCTGTTCAGCAAAAATGGTCATTAACGCCTTAAAATGGCAAAATAAACTGGAAACGCGAGGCCCAAAAAGGATGACTACTGAAAGAACTGATAGAAAAATGTTTTAGTTAGCAAAACAGAACCCTTCCATAAGCTCTAGGGAAATAAGAAATGAACTTCAACTGTCTGTTAGCGCTGTCACAATACGAAGACGTCTTTTAGAAGCGAAGTTGCCAGCCCGAAGTCCACGCAAGGTACCATTCTTGACGAAAAGGCATGTGGCAAAGAGAATGGAATTTGCCAAAGCGCATAGAGATTGGACAAAAGAGGAATGGAGGAATATTTTGTGGAGGGATGAAAGCAAAGTCGTCCTTTTTGGGTCCAAGAGTATGTGAGAAGACCCCAAAAAGCAGCAAACGATCCATGGTACACTTTAAAAACAGTGAAGCATTGTTGAGGAAAAGTTATGATATGGACTTGCTTTTTATATTACGGGGTCGGGCCTATTTATCCCATCGGGGGTATAATGGATGCAACCGAGTATGTGAAAATTCTCGAGGATGTTATGTTACCCTATGCTGAAGAGAAAATGCCGTTGGTTTGGGTATACCAACAAGACAATAACCCAAAGCATACGTCAAAAAAGTCAAAATCATAGTTTGCGCAGAAGAAGTTATCCGTTATGGATTGCCCGCTCAATCCCCCAACCTTAACCCCATTTGTGGGGAGGATGTTAAGAATGGAGTTCATAAAGCAAAACCCAAGATTTTGAAAGAATTGTTGGAAGTAGTGCGTAATTCGTGGAACGCAATACCAGTCGAGAGGTGTCAGGTTTTATTGGACTCGATGCCACGTAGATGCGAAGCAGTCATAAAAAACAATGGTTATGCAACAAAGTACTAATTATAAGCTAACATTATTTATGTACTTGCATACAACTTATTACAGTTTTTCTTACTTCTTACGTTATAGATCCAGTACTTTGCCATGCACTGCTATTTTTATGAACAGCCATATATTTAAAAAACGGTTTTTACTGTGATAAGGCTAACGGTAAAAAATCGTTAATACTTATTTTCTGTTATTATGAATAAAATATTTTAGTTTGTTATTAGAAGTTTAATGAAATATAGTATAACATTGATATTGATAGCCTTTTTGTTTTATTTGGAGAGCACTGCTATTTTTATGAACACAACTGTATGTATGTACATGTTTCTTGATGTGAAAAAAGAGTAACTGTTTTAATTTTGATTTCAGAACCAATGGAAAAAAGGCCATGTAATTCTAAATAGGGATATTCGTATTGTTAAGAAGGAAGTAATTAAAAGTACTTTTGGACAGCCTCGTCGTTTTTGTCGTACCTATGGAACCCTAAAGCATTTTCTTTGTGTTCAGAAAAAGAGAAAAGTCATTCTTGAATAGGTACATACTTAATCTATCTTCTTCTGGATAACAACTTGAAATTAGTAGTGAACAGAAATTTGTTTTGGTATTAATTTCAGAAACGACTTAGTAGATGCCATAACAAGCATGAAATTTTGTAACAATACCAAATTGAAGAGGCATTTCCCATAATCCTAAATATGGTAACACTCCGGGTAAGAGTTTAGACAAACGTTTCTAGTTAAAGTATAGCTAATGCAATAGAAAATTACAAATAGTATTCTTGAAAACCAAAAAGGATACTATTAGCTTTATATCATTCTAGACTGGGTTCTTTCGGACAGCCAATTCAAAACACTTCAGAGAAATGAGACCAGTAATAAGATAAATAAGAATACCAACTGGCTCTAGTTAGAATTTTTAAATTCCAACTAACTTTATTCACACAATGAGTCTTACTATAACAAAGTGGAGCATAGATTCTGAAACAACTTTTCCTAAGCAGATTATTATTGATGTAGGATTTCAAATTGCAAAATTATTTTCAATTTCAATTTACTATTCTCATATTTTCAGAATTAAATGGGACGTTTTTTTAATAAAAACTAAAATCCTATAAGCCTCCGACCGATTTCGCTTTCAAATCAGAATTTACAAAATAAATTTTCTAACTGCATCTGAATCTATCCCGATTTTAAAAATTTGCAAGGTTGGCCAAAAATTAATACTTTAAGAAAACAGTATCCAAACTAAATGATTGTTGGTACTGGCTACAAAAACCTGCTTATATCTGCCTAATCTTGACAGTTTTTTGACCAATGGGTAATATATTGTACAAATTGGACAGAAACAAAAATGCACAGAATATGAAGCAGAAATTGAAAGCATGGGCTGCATTTGAGGCTTGAAATTATGCATAACACTAGAAAGTTCATGCATCAAATATATTTACTCTTTTAAAACAAACACATAAATGAAATACATATGTAAGCATGTATGTATGATATTTTTAAAATTAAATATGAACTTACCAACAGTATTTGATTGTAGATTCTGTGAGCTTCTTAACGCAAAAGACTTTTAATTTCTGTTTTTTGATCGAATTTAAGACACTTTTAATTTGCCAAAGAAATACAAAAAATGTAAATGAATAATGCACTTTGATTTTAAAACAATTTACCTACGTTCATTTTTCACCTATTAACACTATCACTTCTAAATAACTCACTTTTTCACAATTTTAAGTTTGATTTTCATTTTGAATTCAAATATTACAACCAAAACACTCAAACAACTGATTTAAAATACAAACAAATAAGAAAATGACGCGCTTACATTTCCTTTACTTTCATTTAAATAGTGCCTTATTTTATTATTTACTTAGCAATACAATTCTTTTTATTTACTTTTTATAATAATTTAAAATTTTATTTTCAAATCAGAACCAAAACTCACAACAGTTGATTTCATATAGAGAGAAAGAAAAAAATTTCGCGCTTCCACTTCCTACTTCTTTCTCCCTTTAATCCATATGTCCATCCTTCTCGCACCTAATTAGTCGATGAGTGCATTCAGTTCTTGATTGCCGATGATTGCGTTCCGTTGATTATATTTTAAGGGCTTCAACACAATGACTTGAGTAAGAAGAATTTCGGTATGCAGTTCTGAATTTATTGCAAAAATGTTTTGGAGATCCAAGATAATTTTGTATTCTCGGAAAAATAAACAAAATTTTCAATACAAATTTTTTACTTTTGCTGTCAGAAAACTAAGAATAAAATTTTATGATTCGATTCTTAAATTCTCTATCGCACATCCTTTTCAAAAATGGAATACAAAGCTAATTTAAATGCTAGGTGAGAATGAATAGCTAAATTTGTTTATGCTTTGTCATTCCGTCTGAAAAAATTTATTGAACCTCATTTAATCTCTTATTCAGCTAGGTTCTACATTTCACTTTAAGTCGAAATGAATTTGAAATCGATTGAAAATATTAATTGGAGTTCTAAAATTCACTTTTATCGATATTGATTTCATTTTTTTTTTTCGAACTCAAAACGAAGTGAATTTCCGTGTTCTACAATTCGATATTTGCGATTTTCAAGTGATTTGAATTCGACCAGAGTAAGTTAAGTTGGTGTGATTTGAATTTAAAACCAATAGTATTTTTATGGGAAATAAACCTTAACTTTTGTATGTAATGCACTTGGTTAGTGAGAAGTTACAGCTTCTACTTTGTAGTTGAGGAAACGCACAAAGCATTTAAAATGATTTTTCAGCACACCAAATGTCTTTTCCATAATATTTCGAGTAAAACAATGTTCTTTTAAAAACAAATACATTCAAAAATTAAGCTTCGACACCAGAGTTTTTCCCAAACTATATTATTGAAAACTTCTTATCGCAAGGACCGGCAAACATACAGCTAGCTGGTATGTGCATCAACACAATGGAGTAAAAACCACTTATATTTTTAAATTTACTTTATTGAAAAGCACAGAACAAATAAAAACATAAGAACTCATACAAATTATGGCAATCAATTAAATTATTTATTGAATGATGCGATATATGTCAGCTGCTTTAATTTCACTTGAAGTGATTTCGAAAAGTATTCGAAGTTATGAAATCGATGGAATGGTAGAACCCTGAAAACAATTTTACTGGATTTTCAATTTAGTTTTCGTTTTCATTTCACTCGATTTTGGGAACGTTACTGATTACAAATAATTTTCAGATTTCAACAGGTTTAAAGAGTAAACAAGACAGCCGTAATTTTATTTCACGAAATCCCTCGCAATGTCAGGGTTTCCCTGCATCTTAAGGAAAAGTATATAACTTTGTTCACAGTTGTTTGATTTGCTTCTGAAAATTAATAAATATAAGTTAGTCGAAAAACTTACATTTTAAAGTTGTTTTCGCCTCCATTATTTAAGTGAAATTTCAAGCGGTCAAATGTATGAGATTTCATCAGAATTGATGCTTATCCTTATAATGAGGAAAATTTTTCGAACATGACTTTGTTTTCGGTGAAACTCAAAATAAGGAAAGAGAAAAATAGGATATTCTTAATGTGGAATGAAGATCGGACAAAACTCCCAATGGCTTTGTATATAAAACCTATAGTTCTATCATCGTGGATTATTATGTGGGTGGCACCTAGTGGCTACAGCGACGTTAACTATTACAATTTTTATTTTACTTAACATTGTATATAAAACTTCCAACTCCACCTTGAGGCTACGGAAGACGTAACAAAAAAAACAGCTCCATGAGAATAGTCTTGATTTACAGTGTTGGCCAAAACAAAAGCAGCTTTAATTTCCATATTGAGGATTCAATCATTGTATATTTTTGTTTTTTTAATTTAAAGAAATATTTACAGTTTCTAATGGAAAATAAAATATAGTAATTTTTGTAATATATAGCACAATTAGTTCAATATTAGGCTGGACAAAACAAAAGCAACTTTTAAAAATACATATTATATTTTTTAGTCTTACTAAAATACTGCTAGTATTTGGTAGCAAAGCCCTTGTTTGAAATCACTTCAGCACATCTTCGAAGCATGGAGTCAATGAAATTGCCACTTCTAAACCGTATTGGACGTGTGCTTTGGGTCGTTGTCCTGCTGAAATATCCATGCCTTGAAAAACATCCCCACAACATTTGTTACCTCCTCCGTGTTTTATAGTAGATTTGTTATAACGTGGATTTAGTGACTATGGCTGTACTGCGAACACGACGGTAACCATCGGAACCCCTGAAATTGAATTTGGACTTATTCGAAAAGAGTACGTCCTCCTAAATTTCTAACGGTCCAGTTGATGTGGTCATGAGGAAATTTTAATATAGCCAGCTTGTTTTTGGTGGAAATAAAAGGCTTTTTTACAGATTTGAAAGATTTTAGTACACCATGAACAGCTCGTCTTCGAATTGTTCTCGCGCTTACGTTCAGGTCGAGTTGGGGTCGTATTTCTCTTGATGATATAAAAGGGTCTTTTTTAAATGTCGTTTTGTTGTTTTTCTTGGTCTGCACCTCAATCAATCGTTTCGAATTACTTTTTGGATTTGTAAAATTTTAATAATGGGCAAATTACTTGCTTTTGTTTTGACTAACGAAAAATTGGGTCAACTGTCCTACTTATGTCATATTTAAATGGATCCTTATATTCTTTTGTAGTCTATTTAGAAGTACATATGTAGGTATTAAATTTTGGGAAAATATTAACATGATTTGTTTAAGTTATTAATTTTTGAATGACTGTATATACAAAGCTGATAGGGTTGATTTGATGTGTTTAACTTCGAATTTATCTTCAACTACCTGCAAGAACAAGCTCAGGTAAATTCTTATAGTACATAGCACAGCAAGGAATAATTATTCTTCATTAGGTTAGGTTAGGTCTTCATTAACTCGAACTGTATTGGAAAATGAGAGATAACGAATTTTATTAACTCTGAATTTGGACCTTTTCAAATCTTAGAACTTCACACTTGGTCCACGAATCAACAACTTTCACAACCTTTGGAGTTCATAGAATCAAAAACAAACAATTCATTAAAATCTTGCCGGAGAGAAAATACAAATAATAATCCGAAATGCTTTCAAAAGTTCGCCAACGCGAAGAACAACAAAAGAGTACTTAACCTCTCGGTTAAACCGAATTGAGGTAAAAGTACGCAGAGGTACTCAAGAATTCGGTAGCTGAAATAGAGCCCAGTGAAACTATATGAACTGAGGGAAATAATATACAACCTCAGCCCAAATGAAAAACTAACAGCCCTATTACGGTTGTCAATTATCAATACGCTAGTTGACATTTTTCAATGAAATTGATGAATTGGTATTATCGTTGTCAGCAATCAAATTTTTTGATAAACTGTGAACGCTCTTCAGAAATTAGATCTATTGTGAATGATTCAAATTGACAGTCTTGGTATTAGATAGATAGATAGATAGATAGATAGTTGATTTTTATTGATTTAAAGATTATTTTACAATTATTACATAAATATTATATTACAAAAATCATAATAGCATGGCATTTGCCGTCTGCCAGATTGACAACTTTAATAAATTAAATTACTGTAATTAACAACAAAAAAAAAACAATAAAAAGAAAAAAAAACATTTTAAAAAGGCCAATTTAAAAAAAAAAAAAAAAAAAAAAAAAAAAAAACAGAGAAAAAAAAGAAAAAAACAAAACAAATGACTAGCAAATTTCAAGCGTCAGAAGTCTTCGTTCATAATTCTGGCTCTATAACGTAACGCAACTTTGCAATAGTTATAGAGCTTGGAGACATCCATCTCATTCAGCATACTAAGAACTTGTTCCTCTGATAAAAAGTCACTTCCAAGAATATTTCTTCTAGTTTCCCTTAAAGTTGGACACGTTCCGACGAAATGTATAACGTTCTCTCTTTCTACTAAATTACAAATAGTACACTCCAGTGGTAAATCGGGTCTGTGCGGTATGAAGTTCAGGTTGAGTAGCTCGCTTCTTAGCTTGACCATTGTAGCAATGACGTTTACGTTATTTGCATCATGGAAGTAGTTCCTTTCTGCGAGATTATGGTTGAGCCTACTGTAAGTTGTTCTGAACAAGGACAAAGCTGCTTCCGCTGCATATTCTGCTCTACACTTCTCATCTACCGCTGCTATAACCTTGTACATAAGAGCTTTACTGTGCGATACATCTTCCACATTTAAATTAAAATTTAAATTGCATCCTTCTGCGAGACTCGACCACTCGCTGAACCAGTGATTTTGGTCTTCTACAGCTTTTACTACTAGTTTTCTAACAAGTCGGTATTCGTTCATACTAAAAACATGCAAGAGATAATCCGCTTGCATCTTTAGGGTCTTTATAAATAGAGGTGATAGTCCGGTTTCCAGCATAATCACATAATTTGGAGTATTTTTTGGCAAACGAAATATTCTCTTCACATAATGTGTTAAGAGTTTCTCCACCGTGTGAAATTTTTTGCATCCCCATACTTGTGAGCCATACAAAAGGATACTTTCTGCAACTGCTTCAAATACCTTATATTTACTACTGTGAGCTATGTTTTCGTTCCTGAAGCATCTTTTCCATGAAATATTAATAGCAGTTTTTGCCTTTTGCAGTTTCTCGCTAAAATGTTTCTCCAAATTCAGGTTTCTTGAAAAAATTACTCCTAGGTATTTGTATTCGTTAACACATTCTATATCTTCTCCGTTGAAATTCCACTTTTCATTCGAAGCATTTCGTCCACCCCCTTTCTTAAAGATCATCACCTTAGATTTTTGAGTATTGACTGTAAGGTTCCAAAGACAGCAGTAGTTGTTTACTCTATTTATCATCAGTTGTAGTGTTTCTGGGGAGTACGCAAAAATTACTATATCATCAGCAAACATTAATGCCTTAATACGAAATCCTGCTAAATCAACACCACCTGGAAGGTAATCTACAAGGTCATCTATGAAGAGCGAAAACAAGATGGGACTCAATGTACACCCCTGTCTTACTCCCGAGTTGGTTGTGAACCAATCAGAAAGCTCAGCTCCGTTCCACACTGCAGCCTGTGTTCCTCTATACAGCTCTTCTAGAACGCGTCCGAACTTCAGAGACAAGCCCAGACCATATAGCTTGTAGAATAAAGCACCTCGGTTGATTGAGTCGAATGCTGCTTTGAAGTCAATAAAGAATGCATACAATTTTCTTCCCTGTTTAATAAAGCTTTCAGCTAGCCTCCTGACAATGAAAATGTTATCTATTGTAGAGTACCCTGATCTAAAGCCCGCTTGAGTCTCTTTTAGTCTTCAGTCTTGGTATTATGGTTGTCAAAATATTTGTTGATTATCAAATTTTCAGTCAATCACACAGCCTTATTACGGTTGTCAAAGATCAATTAATTGACAATTGAAACATTTTGTCAATTAATTGATAAATTGGTATTATGAACGCGAGTTGATCATTTTTTGATCCATTGTGAACAAAGATCAAAAATCTATTGTGAATAGTGCAAATTTAGTATGTTTGGGATGGATTGTTGTCTTTTCTTTGGTTTTAACTTGTCGTTGATATCTAAAAATACATTTAAGAAGGCTTCTTTCGAAAGTCTAAAGTTTTGAATGAATCTAAAAGCGAACCAAATTAGATTTTGTAATGTAACTAAAAAAGATCTTTTGTCTACTATGTTCAGCCAAATCCATGGGATTTGAAGCATCGCGTAGTTTTCTTCGAATCTTTGCTTGCTCCAAAGTATTTTCTTCTTCAATTTCATTTTCACCGAAAAATAGTTTAATAGTAGACATGCTTTTGGCTTTCGCGATCCGTAAAATATTTTATCAACAAGGAATTTGTGATTGACTGAAAATTTGATAATCAACAAATATTTTGACAACCATAATACCAAGACTGTCAATTTGAATCATTCACAATAGATCTAATTTCTGAAGAGCGTTCACAGTTTATCAAAAAATTTGATTGCTGACAACGAAAATACCAATTCATCAATTTCATTGAAAAATGTCAACTAGCGTATTGATAATTGACAACCGTAATAGGGCTGACAAATTCCTTGTTGATAAAATATTTTACGGATCGCGAAAGCCAAAAGCATGTCTACTATTAAACTATTTTTCGGTGAAAATGAAATTGAAGAAGAAAATACTTTGGAGCAAGCAAAGATTCGAAGAAAACTACGCGATGCTTCAAATCCCATGGATTTGGCAGAACATAGTAGATAAAAGATCTTTTTTAGTTACATTACAAAATCTAATTTGGCTCGCTTTTAGATTCATTCAAAACTTTAGACTTTCGAAAGAAGCCTTCCTTAATGTATTTTTAGATATCAACGACAAGTTAAAACCAAAGAAAAGACAACAATCCATCCCAAACATACTAAAATTTGCACTATTCACAATTGATTTTTGATCTTTGTTCACAATAGATCAAAAAATGATCAACTCGCGTTCATAATACCAATTTATCAACTAATTGACAAAATGTTTCAATTGTCAATTAATTGATCTTTGACAACCGTAATAAGGCTGTAAGGTATGCTTTTTTCCACACTTGATGAACTCGTCTCAACACCGGCTGAGTTAAAGAATAAGTCTCATAAAATTCCAAGAGGCAATAAATAAACTCTGGGAACAAATTGAAGAGTTACATTATTCAATTTGGGAAAAAAGCGAAGATCGGAGGGCTACGGCATGAGCTCTTCTTATTCTGAATTTGAAATTAAAGTTCTTAAGATCCGAGCTTCATTGAGGGGAACTTCAAATAATTCGAGAACTAATTAACTAATTATCAGTCAGTAGAACTTCCAAAGATGACAATCGACAGGTTCAGTTCAGACAACATAAGGGACTTTATTTGAATTCAACTGCATTCTTGACTTCAATTCACTAACCTCTATCTTCAGTTCATAATAAAAAAAAAATAAAAAATACATTATTGTCTACTAAACACTCCTCAGGCAAGCTTGAAGTCCATCACGATTTGTTTTTGGCATTGTAAAGATATTATTACTTATTTCTTTTCCAATTTGACAAGGAACCCTTTTACACAAAAGATAAAATGGAATTGTACAGAAAATAAATAAATCATAGAGTAATAAAGTTCAGTTTTCAGTTGAATGAAAAAACATGATAAATTGTCATTTTGACATATGTAAGTACACTTGATAGTTAGGGAGATTTTTCTTGACTAGTTTTCCAGTTAACTTTCCAATAAAGTTGCCTTAATTGGAAGGCATTTTTTTTTGGCATCTCGGCCAATCAGATACAAGAAATTTGCCTTACTTGCAAATCCCTTATTTCACCTGAACCTGCCCAATCCTAAAGTTTGACAACCACTGCTTTAAAGGCCAAACCATCTACGAACTTTTTATCAATATGATACATGATTAAGATGTACCACAATTACAAAAAATGTGGTATCTGGTAATGCAGAACGTCTGTCAAAACGCTTAAAACTGATAGAGGAGAGCTAACCGGTTAAATGACAGAGGAGAACTAACCGGTTAATGTTTATTCCTGTAGTTAAATATTTTGAGAAAGGAAAATTAAACAAACACAATCACTTTGGCACGTCGCATTTCACCAATTAGGAAATAAAAACCTGCCGGAAACTACCGCATTAAAGGGGCGAAAGCGAAAGAAGTAATACGAGTACTAAGCCTAATTTTCAACGACATAAGCTTTTCGTTTCGTATTTCCCAATCAGACCAATAAATTTATAGAAAAGAATTTATTTTGGAAAAAAAAACACTAGAAATTGCATTTTATTGTTTCATTTAAAAAAATTACCGTTTCTTTTATATTAGTACAAAATGTTTACAAGAACTTTGTATATTAGTTAAAAGTATTTTTGTTTGTTTTTTCTTTAATCGCTTTTGTATAGTGAATTCAATTATATTTAGTTTTTTCTTTTTAATTTAATTTTATACAACCAGTTTTTTAAGTTGCTGGCATTGTAAATTTATAGTTTCGTTTAAACGCTCTCTTTTTTCAGTTGATTTTATTTTTTCTATGATAAATATTTGTTTAAATCAATTTTTAATTGTGACATTATGGATGATGAAACGAGAACAGTAAAATTTGTTTTGCTTCTTTTCTTTTCTTTTCATTTTTTTTTTTTATTTTTTATAAAATTTTGCACATTGAACTCACAATACTACCATTTTTAAAGCTTTCTTTCGTAAAATACATAATATTATTATTGTTTATATTTCGCTATTTTGTTTTTCTTTGTTTGTTTGTTGATTTTGTTATTCAATATACCTAAGGTGTTTTTTTTTATGTAAAAATTTAAAGACGCAAAGGATTTTGTTTTTATATAAAAATAAAAGGAATATAAAAATAAAATATATAACTTTACTTTCGCATATCGGTTAAATTAAATTTATTCTGTTAGAAAATGCGCTGAATTGCTGATAAAAATAAAAAAAATTAATCTTATTTTTATTTGGAGCGGTTACTATTTTAAATAAAAGCTTATAAGTTAGTTCTATTATTTGTGTGTGTGTTTTTGTTTATATGTTAACTTTACAATAATTTACTTTTTACAATGATTAGTTTCTTGTTTATTCTGTTTGTATGTATATTTCGTTTTGAGGATTACTTAATTAATTGGAACAGCGCATTGCACAGGTAAATAAAATAAAAATATATGGACTTCTTGTGTGTGATTCTATTGTTTCTGTTTTGTTTTGTTTTGTTTGTTAACGCTAAACTTTATAAAGTAATTTAACAAGAAAACTTTATATAGCTGCAATATGTGTGTAATTATTTCAAAAAAAAAAAAACTAAATAAATTGCAATTGTATATCTTGGGAAAGGGAACATCCAGAGCTAATTGAGGATTAAAAAAAAAAATATTAAATTATATAGCATGATAAACGGGCAACATGCTACCCAAAAAAAAGCATTTAATCTTCAAATGATTAACAAAAAAAAAATTATTTAAATAAAAAAACTTAAGAGAACTGGAGAGACATTTAAAAAAAAAAAAATTATAATTCATATATATGTATGACTTCATGTAAAATGCTCGTTAGTATTTTGTAAGGACACTAAGCAACAACTCCTTCTCGTTTCAAGCACGACTCCAAATGTCCCAACCAAAAGTACAGCCGTTCTAGAACAGCGCGCAGCTCATACTATACAGTTGTCGTGTCGACTGACTCAATTCGTTGTGAAGAGTGTGATTCCAGCACAGCTTCATCTTGCCTAGCTTGCTCGGCCTTGGCATCGAATTTCATCAATTCCGTTGTGAGGACGCATGTTTCGTTCTGTTCGCCAGCAGTAATTGAAAGATCAGAGAGCGATTTCAGCACACTGCTGACATCTTCGTCTTCTTCCGTAGAAACTTCAAGTTTGGGGAAGTGCAAATAACACTTACCAAGTTGACCTGAAGAAAAATATATGTTTTTTTTCGTTGTGAATTTTCAGCTCAAATTTAAAATAAAAAGAATTCAAATACCCTTCCATGTGATGTAGAGTGGGTTGATTTCACGTTTTCTAAGCTCGGTCTTGATGTCCTTTACTCGAATGTATTTAGGGATGTTGGTTACCTTGACGCAGAAACGGTCTTTGGAAGAGGTCGGTTTGTTTGGTCGACGTTTCTGGGGGCGTTTACCTGGTTGTTGTTGACCTCGTTTGTTTTGTTTTTGTGGAGCATCTTCTTTGTTGTTATCCTCGGTTACACTTGCTTCGCTTTTCTAGATTTAAAAAAAAAAAATAGTCAAGTTCAATTGAAGTTGTATTCTTTTAAAAACCGTTTTAAGACAAATGAAAAGGTGTATGTTTACCTTGCTTGAACGAGGTCTCCTGGCACCTGATTGTCTCTTTCTTCTTGGTCGCTCGCTTTGAGTTTCACTTCTGCGTTGCCTTGGTCGATATGGACGGCGTCTGCGTTGATAACGTTTGTTAGCACTGCTTTCAACGTCAGTATTTTCTTCCTTGAGTGTTATAATTTTTCCAGCTCTACACAAATTAAACAAACAAATAGATCATTTAGATTTCTGATGATCTATTTAAAAAAATGTCCATCATACTTTTCCTCATTTTCCTTGAGTACTTGCAATACTGGAATTATCTTAAGCCTACGCTCAGATAAAATTTCCCAAAATAGTCCTGCGGGACGAGGTAGTGGTTTAGCAACTCGAATTACTTCTGTTGGTGTAACAATTAAATCAACTGGAGTATCGTATTTTTGGAAAAGATTTGTTGGTAGATTATCTACGACCTAATTAAAAGGATGGGGTGGAAATTAAATTTTAGGGGATGTGAAATTAATGCTTTGTCGTCTTTGTATCGAACAAACAAACAAAAAAAATCGAAAAATTAAAGTTTTGAATATGTATCATAGATGCAAAAGTTCATTTAATTCAATATTTAACATGCAGTGTGGATTTTGATCGAATAAATACAATACACAACAATATTCATACCTGTAAGTCATGGACAAAAGTTGCAATAACAGTTTCTGGTGTAATTGATCCTATTTCAATTAGCAAACCAATGTCGAGGTCAGCAAATCCATTGCCACGACCAATACGATATCCATCGCGAGATACCAAACATGATCCGATAACAACCAAGTCGAATTTTATTTTGTTTTCTAGTACTAAATAAAAATTCATACATATACATACATAAATTATATAGAAGTAGATTTTTGTTGATAATTTTTATACTTACAAATTTCAGTTCTAGATTTTTGAATATCTTGAACATGAATGATTTCTTTTCTTTCTTCTTCAGTTGCCTCGGCGGGACACTCAACTTTGAGATAAAGAGCATTTGACTCACGAGTACCAGGTAGATAGAGCTCCTTGCCAGCAGCCAGCACTTGCAATTTCACAGCATCTAATGCTCGATCGATGTTTACTTTTATTTTATCTGAGTAAAAATTTAAAATAAGTTATTTATTTAAATTCTTTTTCTTATTGAACATTTAAAAAACATTCAAATATTAATATAAATGCTTTACATTTATAAAAATGTAATTAATAAAATAGATGTACAATTTTAACTTACTGGCTTTTTTAAATTCAGCAGTTTCGGCAAGTAAGGCAGCTGCCTTATCATTGTCAATGAAATCAGGAATACGATTGAAAATTCCATTGGATACGACACCAGCGGAATTTTGTTGAATTTTCCTCCATGTCTGCACACGCAAGGAACGCTTTGTTATTTCAACTACTGGCGCTGAAATAATAATGAAAATCAGTTGAAATTTTTTTCGATTTATGAACTTTTATTGTTATGAGTTTATTCGTTGCGATATACTTAGAGTTACCAATAAAACCAGTTGCAAGCAAATAACAGGGAGATAAAACAATACTTCTGAATAATATTTAATTGTTTTCACTTTTTAAGAACAACTTAAGGGGGTATTCTAGTGTAAAATTTTGAAAAAATCAAACAATTTTTTTTTCATATTTCCAAAGTTTAGACATTCAAGAATATGCGTTTAAAAGGATTTTTTAATATTCCTATTATTTCACAAGTTAATTGAAGGTCATAGAAACTGGTTTTGAAGGCCATAAAAACTGTTTTGTCCTTTTAGTTTCATTTTAAGTTACTTTTGTGGCAATCTTTATACTGAGTGGAAGTGCTAGCTCTGACAACGTGTTTATTTTTGAAGTGATAATTATATGTACGTATTCTGTATCATTCTATAAGTAAAATTGTCGAAAACTTGTCTCAAAACTCTGAACGCGTTTTTCTCGAAACTACTTTTTTCGAGCTGGCGGTAAGGATATATCGAGTTCTAATAGACCGATTTACTTCATAATTTGGAGAGGATGTTCTTTATGCATCTCTTTATCGTGTGGTCCTTGCCCAAAAATATAACTTCTCATTTAGTATTTTTAAAAAATTCGGAATTGTTGAAAAATATGCAACAAGAACATTTTTTTTTTTCAAACTGCTGCCATTTTATTAAAAAGTTTTTTTTTTAACTTATCCAAGGGTCAAACGATAGCGACATCTATAATAATTAAGAATCCGTCTGGTTTTTGTTTTTCAGATCACCAGGAGGGTTGTTAGGATGCACGCCAGGACACCCTCTTTTATTTAGGCCCCCAACTTTGACTGCTTGTAACTTTGTTAATTTTAATTTTTTTTTATATAAATTTTTGTATGTATGAACAACAAATCAATAAACAAATGATAAAAAAATTGATAGTAAAAATATTTTTTGTTTCCTTTATACAACTCTTCAAAAACCGGGCGAAATTCATGTCTCTACACTAGAATACCCCCTTAAATAACAGCAACAAAACATTGTATGCTTCGTTGTTTCCCTTGAGGCTGATCGGAAGGTGCCACTGATAAAAAAAAAGATTTGCAGAAGGAGAATGACTTGGCAAAAATGTACAACACAAATCATGATCCCTCATCAAAGTGGTTCTGAAATCCACTTTTACAAAAAGTAAACTATTTAAAATAGTCCAGCACCGAATGAGCCATGTATCAAAATTAACTAATTTTCGAGTAAGAAGTCGTAAAGAATGTTACTTAAAAAATTCCTTCTTTCAATGGAGTTTTTAGCAGCACAATGACAAAAATTGAGTAAGCTCTAATTTTAAGGAACGAAATTGATGTTTTGGAGTGATATTTTCAATCACTGGAATCTAATGGATCTCGAAATTGAAATAAGGAGAATAACGAATGTTTTAAGAATAAATTGTCAATGATATGAGTTGATGATGTTTCAAAAAATAAAACTTTTACACTTTGACATTTTATATTATCCAATTCAATGTTGGTGGTTCAATAGCCGTGAAAAATATTGCCCCAGGTACAGATTTATCTAAATTATATGGATGTTACAAAATTAATCTAACTAAAGTTTTTCGAGCCATATCCATATTCGGTAAATATGCAAGGCTATAAAATTATTTGTTTTGTAAAATTATGGAAAACCAATAGAAAGACTAGTTTGTTTATTTTAAAAAAGCGAAACAGTTAAAGCAACTGCTTTTTTTTGAGATTGAAAACATTTAATTGATATGTTCTCCACTGTACAGGTTTATTTGTCCATTCAAAGAATTACTATTTTCGCTTTCTAAATGTGAAAAAAATGTGATTCAAAAAGTTTTTTTTATAGTGAATTGCAAATAATTGACGCGAAGAAAAGGTCTAAAGCTACCAGCAAACGACATTTAAAAGCAGCAAGCGTTTGCGGTTCTGATGTCATTTTTACGTCTTCACTTGCGACTATCGACGCATATCATCTAAACACCCCTTTAGTAGAGGCCGCATATAAGTGTGCGGCTTTTGCCTAACGGCTGAACACCTTCGCATATTTTTTGTGGCAATTTGCTTCCATGTGCGATCGTTCCATTCATTTGCGGTGACACAAAAACAAGACAACGCAAATGTGTATATCAGTAGTGGTTGTAAAGCAGTCCTGAAAACCAAGAAACGAAGAATCAATATTAGTCAGTCCGAAGCGGGAATGTTTGGTCGCACATTCGTTTTAGTGTCTTTTCGAGTCTAGGCTGTAATAAGCGAAGTAGATCATCAAATTGATTTGCACGCATTCGTACAAAACCGTGGTATAATTCTGGTTCATTCCCACACAGTTCCAGTAACAATTTCGCGCAGAATCCTTCTTTCTGGCGATGCAGAAGCTAGTCCACACAATTGCTCCATACCAGATTCTTGGAGACTTTCATGTTCTTCATCTTCTTCAATCAAATCTAATGCTTAAACAGCAACTTTCATTTCGACATTTTCAATTAATTTCAGAACTTTATTACTTAAATGTATGTACGCCTTAACGTCGCGTCGTCAACAATCACAAACTTTGAGCAATGCACAATCAGCTCAATCACGAATTCCATCTTAATGGGAAAGTTTTACAAATTCCGAAAAAAAAAACTATTACCAATACGTTCGTAGTGGAAAATCTCATACAGTTCTGCATTACGAACAGATTTCGTGATACGATTTTTTGGAATTCGTAAAACTTTCCGATTTCGATGGAGTTCGTCATGACCTGAATGTCACACAATCTATTATGTTATCAAAAATCTGCATATGATCGCAAATGGGCAATGTCCGGATTTTTCTTCATATCATGTGCATAGACACACCATATAAAGACCGGAATCTTTCGTACGTTTTACCCTCCAACACCCATTTGTTTACATTGTTGTATTTGTAATTTTGACATTACGTCCATTTTGAAATTTGAAATCCAACAACAATTCGATGCGGTGTATTTACTTGTTTTGACAGATGTTTTTTTTTTATTAAATTGCTGTGGTGAACATAAAAGTATCAGCTGTTCGGGAAAATGAATTTCTGTCAAAATAAGAAATAAAATAAAAAAATACATTTTTACGGAAAAATAAATGCGCAATTACACTTTTTTTTCTCAAAAAAAATTCTTTGTATGATTCCCGATCGATCAGTATATAATTTTCATTTCTAATCAAAGGGAAACACCGTCAAATATCGATTTAAATTTTTAAATTTGCAGGTAGACACAATATGGTATCCTCATTTGAACCAATTTTCGCACCACATTGGAACTCACTTGGAAGTGTTCTTATAAGTTTTTTTGATTGTAACTAAAAAGTGTGAATGCAACTTTCTTACTCACACTCCAAGGATTCCAGGAAGGTATAAACCATTCCTGTAGGTACATTATTGTGCCAAGGACACGACCGAATAAGTTCGAATGTTTGCATTTTTTAACATTTTTGATAGGAAAATGCACACATTGAAACGCACTTGGACGTGTTCTTATCAGTTTTTTTGATTTTAACTAAAAAGTGTGAATGCTACTTTCTTACTCACACTCCAAGGATTCCAGGAAGGTATAAACCATTCCTGTAGGTACATTATTGTGCCAAGGACACGACCGAATAAGTTCGAATGTTTGCATTTTTTAACATTTTTGATAGGAAAATGCACACATTGAAACGCACTTGGACGTGTTCTTATCAGTTTTTTTGATTTTAACTAAAAAGTGTGAATGCTACTTTCTTACTCACACTCCAAGGATTCCAGGAAGGTATAAACTATTCCTGTAGGTACATTATTGTACCAAGGACACGACCGAATGAGTTCGAATGTTTGCATTTTCCTATCAAAAATGTTAAAAAATGCAAACATTCGAACTTATTCGGTCGTGTCCTTGGCACACGATATTTAAGAAATCTGAATTTTTGTTGACGTTTTCAAACTCACCTCAAAGAAATAAACACTTATGTTATGTGTGATGTTGAGGTGTTGTCACACTTTTATAATTTTTTTTATTTGAAAAACTTAACTTTTAGTGAAATTGTTAAAACTTGGTCACTGTTTTGTAATTATCAAAATACTTTTAGGAAATAGTAATCGTTTTTAAATTCGAGAAAAAAAGGATTATTATAACATTCAAAAAAGATAATTTTTGGAATGTATAATTTTACCTGAATCAGAAGTCTTTGTATTACATTTAAATTAAAAAAAACAACAATGTTTTACAGTTTTGTTAATATATTTCAAGTTTTCTTTACATAATACAACAAATGCCTTGTTCAGACAAATATAGCTTCTTATTGAATTGAAAACTGTATTATACGTAGTACACACTTTTGAATACAGTGAAGTTAAAAATTAACAATTTCATGCCACTTTCAATCACAAAGTCTTCTAGCCAAAGTTTCTTTTGTATTTAAATAAGCTGGATTTAAGAAAAAATAATTTATTCCGGGTATACCTTAATTCATATTCGATTATGACTATCAAAATAAGACTACGTAAATACTCAAGCAAGGAAAAAATAATTTAATAAAAATATTTTTTTATTTGAAATTTTCTCAAGAACTAAAAGACATAAAATCATCTAGTTTTCAATGTTTGTTCAAAAACAAATATAAGCAATGCATTCTAAAAACAATAGTTAATAATCTTATGTCCGATTTCATAAACAAACACTAAAAGCACTCAAAATGTTGAGAACACAAATTTTACAAAACAAAACATCAGCTGTCAATCTTCCATATTCAGTTTTTAATGACACTTTTAAAATTTAATGAGCCAAAAATGGGCATTTAGTTTTAAAAGGTGTTTAAAAGCTTGTTTACTTTAAAAGCGCTTGGTGAAACCAAAATATCCCATTTAACAGTTTAAAATGCTGTTAAATGTATAAAAGCTGTTTATGAAATTGGGCATTAAAGTGTAAAAATCACACTTCAAACCTTTTTTTGCCCAAATTTTGAGTTTAAAACAATTTTGTTCCAAAAACTATGCAAATTAACACACGTCTGTTCCATTAGTAATTAGAAAATATGAACAAAAATATAATAATAAGCAATAAGAATGATCCTCTGGATCATAAAATATGATATTAAATAATATGTTACATTTCAATATAATCACGTGGGAGCATGTTGTTTTACTAATAAGTGATTCATGTATAAGAAACCATAAGATCTTTGTTTAACCATATTTGATGACAGTTTACAGCAAAAATGTTTTTCGATTTTAGTTTTAAGTTGGCATCTGAGATGATCGGATTAATAAATATTTATTAAAAATATAATATCTCAACGAACTATTCTAATTTACATAGTTTTGACTTGATTTAAAAACAAGCTAATAGACAAAATTGTTGTCTTTAAAAAAATGTATAAAACTTAGTTGTAAGTATTACCATTATTTCCATTTAACGTACATATTTTTTTAAATTGCCCCTAACGCCTAAAAATAGAGAATACACCCCGCTCCCATAGTAAAAAATGATTGTTTTTAACTGTTCTATACAAATCCGTCATTAAACTTTGTCGCCTGAGTTATCGTACTCTTCCCAAAAAATGCAATACCTAATGTCGATGTAGCCACTAGGTGCCTCCCCTAAAGAATTTCTTATCACTATACCGGATTTTCATGGTGAATTGATGTTAGAGGGTGGTGAATTGATGTTAGCTGTGGTGAATTGATGTTAGAATTCGAAATTAGGGTGCGTGAGAAGAGGCGTTGCCAAAATGTGCCCGATCGGAAATTTGTACAAGTTTGATAACTAATACCGTGAACAAAATGACCTGAAATATAAAAAGTTTATTTAGAAAAGACAAACTGTTATTATTTTCTTAAACAAATTTTGTCCAGGGTAGTGGGCGAGTGGTCCGCACATTTTGGAAATGGCCCTCAAAATTGCCCTTACAATTTTTGTATTCGCGGCAACGCTGGTGAGAATTGATGTTTCAGCTTGTAGGCAAAACCAGAATGACAGATTGGTTTCCGGTCTTTATATGGTGTGTCTATGATCATGTGAACAAACAAATGTGCGGCTTTTGGGACAGATTCCGCACATCGTCTGAACACCCTTATATGCCAGTTTGCGTACAGTGGTTTACGTGTAGTATTTGCGCTGCTTTTTAAATTTTGTACGTGACGTCAGAACTGAAAATATGTATGTGCGGCTTTTCATATACCACCTGTTCGTAGCTTAAGACATTTTACTATTTAACAATTTTCTGAAAGCGAATTTAGCTATTTGCGAGTTATTTCCAAATTTGAATCCATTGCTAAATAGTAAAATACTTGTTATATTTTATTAAAAACCGCATATTATGTGAACACGTCTAAACAGTGACAATTTGTAAAAAAATAAAGCTAAAAGTCATGCGAATTAAAACAAATAAAAAATAAATTTATTCTGGAATTTCAACTTTAGTAACATATTAAGAGTTAGTTGATTAATCATTTTTCAAAACTCATACGTAATCTTTTTTACTAACAGATTAAAAAAACATTTTAGTTTTCATTTAATTTTCTTTAAATTTTTTTTCCGTTTAAGACATAAGATGAGATAAAATAAGATAAGATATAAAAATACTAACGTAATAAAAAAAATTTTCTAAATAGCTGTTTTTTTTATAACCTTAAAATATAAAGATAAAGTTAACAACGGTATTACTTTTACGTATGAGAATTTACTATCTTAAACAACTATTTATATAAACATCTTCAACAAATAGAACCAGCACTATATTATTTTAAATTTTTGGAATAATTTATTTAAAGCAAAAGATTTAAAAGTAAGTAAGTAAGGGTCCGGCCACGCAATGAGCGACGAGTCGCTGAGCGACTCAAACAAATTAGAACACATGAGATCGTATGGAGGCGGCCACATAAACCCTAAGCGACTGAGCGATTTATTAAGCGACAGAGCGACGACGTCGCTCTGTAATCAAATCTGTTTTAATTTTTCAATCGATCGCTGAGCGACGTAGAAAAAAGATGTGTACAATAAACACTGAAAGTTTAATTTCAGCTGTCCAAAAGCTGTTCGATTTTTCTCAAAATTTTACCAGATGTTGAAAACGTTATTCTTCGTTATACAAAATTGTTTTGGAGATAAAATCATTTTTTGTTCGTAAAATTTTCGAGGTGACACATTTAAAAAAAAAACCGTTTATTGAAATATTTTCCAAAAATTTATTTGTTTGGTATCACGTTACAATAAATAATACACAATTGATTTCAAGGGTTAACCAAAATGTTCACCTTTTTTTTTAAATTGCTATGGTAAGAAAACCACCCACGCAATTTTCTTGAGAGCTCTTTCTGCATTATTATCTGTATAACAAAATTTTATTTGAAGTCGATATCTCTACTATTTCTTGAGCTATGGACGACGAAAAAAACGTCGCGAACGTACGGACGTACAAACGTACGTACAAACACAGACATCTCTCTTAAAATCTTTAGGGACCTTGAAACGTCCAGAAATAACAAAATTTTTAATTCGACAAATCGGACCGATTACAATAACTTTCTATGGGAATATAAAAATGTCACCGATAAATTTGTAATTGTTTTGTTAAGTTTTTATTTATTTAATTTTTAATTACAAATAGTGTTTTTTGTTCAAAAGATGGTACTGACATACGACAATATTGCAAAATCGATCTGGAAATCGGCGGAGATTCAGAAATAAATGATGAAATTCACCATAATTTTCCCTTTCACGATTTATGGGGTGTACACCAAATCTACGGAACCTCGATCTTATTACAGATCTATTTTTTCCAACTAATCGCTCAGCGACGTGTCGTTTAGTAAATGGCCACCCATCGCTCAGATTGGTCGCTCAGCGACTCGTCGCTCGGTCGCTCAGTCGCTCGTCGTTCATTGCTTGGCCGGACCCTAAGGTTTTTTCATTTTTGAAACTAATGCTTTTTTCAGAAAACTGAATTAAAAAGAATTCATGTTTCCAAAACAAAATATAAGTTTTTGGCTTTTTAAAAATAATTGCCAAACAGAGATTAGACCACCAGGCTTCTTTACATTCAATTAACAAATTTTTGAAATGGACTCTTAACAACGTACCTGAAACATATACATAGACTACAAATGGCTCTCTAATAGGATCATGAATCTTCATCAACAGGGTTAGAGAGAGAGAGAAGCAGAAATGAAAATAAACCCATTAAGAACAAAGATGATCATTCTCGAAACCTTTCCATCATTATTTTAAATAAGCATTGCTCAATAACCGGAATTGAAAAAAGTGTTTTCAATATTATCTTCACCGAACAATAACTAAGTTTCGACTTTTTCCCTCAAAACTAGAACCAGTAATGTTAAATGGATGCAGCACCTGGTAAAATAATATTAACTAACACCAGGTACTGCAAAACCTCATTAATAGATATCTAAGAGATTTTAAAAGTTTTTTTTGTCCAATTATCTTTCCATCGAAGAACCATTTAGGGACACGGGTCTACAGGCCAAGAGATGTATTGGAACACTCTAGCTCAAGATGGCAGAAGGTAATGGGAAGAATAGTCAAGGAAGAATCAACGAATTTGGAAAAGAGCTGAAGGGATCTTTAACACATCTCCGGAAACCGAACACTATACGAAGTAGGAGAAGTTAAGGCCATATGGTCTACAAGGATGTGTGTTTCCTAGCAGTATTAGGACTTAGCAGATCTAAGGACCTCAGTAAGTATATTCGTTTTGATTTTTTTGCCTGTGTCTGTGTACACCGAAGCTATTTTTGTCTTGTCAAACAGAATGCAAGACTCATTCGAAAATCATAAATCATTTAAATCTACATTTATTTAAAGTGCCAGTTGAAAGTAGAATCGGCAATTACATCGAAAAGAATTAAAGGTTGAAACGAGTTAAATAGCAAAGCCGCTTCCAAAACACTTTCTTTAAGAGAATAAACACAGAAACAAAAAAACTTCCCTAAACACAATTACCTTAAAAAATTTTCAAAATCGCAAACTCTTATAAATCTTATAAAGAACTAAAACAAACTGTTCTCATTACAGAAAAAAGATGATAACAAACGGGATTAAAAGTAACAAACTTCGACAAACAGGATTTAAAAACCGGTATAGCGTACACAACCCAATAAAAATAAATTAACAATTAGAAATATAAATCCCAAAACAACATAAACCCAGTTTGTGTGAACGTATTGTATATTATAATTGGCAAATCATTTTAAAGTTTAGTTTCCAAATCATCGAACAAATAATAAATTAACTACCTAGAACAAAATTCTGTAAGAAAACGAATTTTAGAATCATTCAAATTCCCGTTTAACTAAGGCTATAGGTATATATTTCAAGAATGTTTTTTTTTTTTGTAATTTAAAGTTAAACAAAACGTGAGGATATTTTTTTCTTGTGAGTTTGTTTTCATTCACTCAAATTTGACGTTTTTAATCATCGATTTTCAAATCTAGATTTTTTATTATTATACAAAAATTAAACGACATTCCGGTTAAAACGACAAAACTTGAAACTTATGTTTTGCTTTCATATCTCCAATAAATGATCATTTATAAACCGAATTTCACTTTATTTCCATTATAGCCCTCTTTATATGAATAATTTGTGTCTTTTTGGGCAGAGTTTCGTCATTGTTATATTTTTGGCGGGACAATGCTTTTTGAGATATCGTTTAGTTCCTTAAACCATTTCGATTGTGGTAATTTTCCTTCCGTGTTCCTTATAATTTTTGAGAATTAACAGATTGCTCAGTTGTGTACTGACCTATACAAATTGAAGATTTGTTAAATACAGCTCAAACAAACTTAAGGAACTCCATTTAAAAATGATCAACCGCCTGGAAAATAAATCCCAAATTTCATAAAGCGAAATCTACCTTAAGCAATGATGGAAGCGTTAGCAATAATGAGTCAAACATCAAGAATAACCCATCAAGAATCTATAATGTTGACCTTGGTCTCTTTCGAAATTTTATCAATCAATATTTATTTATTGTTTAGCTTATGTCCTCTAAGTTCGAAGCTTTATTGTCTGCATTTATTCTTTACATATAATACAAAAAAGTAGCAATGTAAAATATAATATAAGTCCGGACAGTGAACCTTATTTTCTAGGTATCCGGATAGACATATGAGAAACTTGCAAACGCTGTCCGAAGAAAATGAAATTTCTCTTTCTGTAAGTCATAGAAAATACACAAAACTATTTTTTAGAAACAATAAAAAGAGAATTTGTCGTTTCTCTCACATTTTTAGTCCAGAAAGTAAAAATCATCTTCAATTTTGTTTTCAGTGTTCTCTGACACTTAAAATTTGCCCAAGAGTTGTTTAATAAGTTTATCTTTTTCTTTAAAGTATTTGAGTTTAATGTTTTTTTAAAGAAAACTAACTAAAACTAAGTTATTAAATATTTGTTCAACTACTTCTTTAAAATAATACTTCTATTATTTTTTTATTCTCACAAATCGACAACAGAGCCGGAATCTCGTACCTTAGACTCAATTCACATGTAACTTCTAAAATATACATTTGATATGCATGAAATTGAGCATATACACAGTTACTCACATTTTCGATCGAATGTGAACCAACTTCTCTTAAACCATTTCACCAAAAGTTACCATATACCACTGCACAAATATTTTACACATTATTTGCTTTAGTCTAATCAAGCTTGATAATTTACCAATAAGGAATACTTATAACTTATTATAAATACCGTTACGAAATAGTAGGTTAGTGAGGAATGCTTACATTCGATCAGTTTTGAAAGTTCTTATTGCAGTCGACCGTCTGTAAGGAACCCCAATTTAAATCCGGTTACAAAACGGTTTCTCCTTTCTAATCCTATCCTCCTTTCCTAATTGCTCGCACTGTGTTTAATCATTATAAGGGTATTCATAACCCCTTTAGTGCGCGCACAATATATACAAAAAAAAAAACGAAATGTCGTTAGATCTGTTATCACCGGGACTTTTGACAATGATGTACAAATCAAACAAAACTTATCAGGGACTCCAGAATCGGTAAGAACATTTCTAAGACAAGCCGGAATGAAAGGAAAGGCAAAAATAAGAAAGCCTTTACGCAACAGAAAGCTGGGTTTGCAGTTTGAAACTGAATAGAATACATTAACTACACCATAATGGACAGGGAAAAAGTGGTGTGGTCCGATGAAACCAAATCATTTGCATGAGTTTCTACGACAGAGAATGAGTTTAGAAAAGGTCCAAAGAGCCTCTATCAAAACGTAAAGTAAAATTTGAGAGTAGTAATACATACGTATGGGGATGCATGCATTCATCCGGAGTTGGGGTGTGCTCTAAGGAAGATGGTCAAAAAACTGCACATTCCTACATTCAAATATAAAATAATAGCATTATTTCGTCGGTCAAAAAATGGGTTAAGGGACTTTCGGTCATTGTCTTTCAACAAGATAATGCTTCGAAACATACTGCAATGATCACTCGCGATTCGCTTCAAACTCAAGGAGTAAATGTTTTATACTGTCCACCCAGTCTATATACATTGATCATCTTTGAGGGAGCATTAAAGGCAGGATTTAATCTTGGGATCATTGCGATAGATCTATGCATGAGGTATAGCAAAGAGTGGAAACTGAGTGGAAAAATATTAGCACCGAAAAATGCAAAAAACTTATTCACAGTATGCCAAAACAAATTCAAGTTGTTTTAGCTGCTAAAGGAGGGCAGAGAAAATATTAATTTCATTTAGATTTTCAATTTTGTAAAAACTTAAATAAGTGATCAAATTTTTTCTTTTTTCTACTTTTTTTTTATTTAAAATGTTTTATTATTATCTCAATCTATATTATTTTAAATCTTTAATTTTGAACTAGTAAAAATTCATTTTTAAAAGTATGAGAAACAAAGCAGTTATTTCAATATGAAAACAAAAGAAATATTGATACTCATTCAATGAAATATGTGAGTTACTGTATAACAGCTATGGTCAAAATAAAAGGAACAGTTACAACGTTTGAATGAAACAGCAAAAAGCAACGTGAGAGGCTGATTATGCTGATATGATTTAGATCGTTAAAGAAGAATTCTCCTAGGTAATTCTTGCGTTTTTGATAGCTCATGAGCAGGGCATGTACACTGTACAGAGAAGGTGAAGAACTGTTTCCTCCTCTTCCTCGTCCATAAAGCTTCTGCAAAAGTCATTTGAGAATACGCCTAACCACGTGGCGTGCTTTCCTATTAGACAGTGTCCGTTTATGACACACACCTATTATGGAGCTTATATGCGATCTGCTTAGAGATAGCAAGCACCTTGAACGCTTTAAATCTAGTGTTGGCCAGATGTTTTTCGTGACCTGACACGTGGTGATGTTGTTCCACCTGGTGTTTGCCTTCTTCATAGCGTCTTGCATTAGCAACAATTTACAAGTAGCGATTGGTATGCCAGTGTGTGTCAAACGTGGTAACTGCACTGTAACCTAACACATGAGACTGCTGTTGCAGTAAGTTCCAGGACAAACCGGAGAGTTTTGCTTGAGTCAAAATTACCAGCTCGATCGCCAAGAAAGGTTCCCTTATTAAAACCGAAATGTGTTGTGGAGTGACGAAACAAAAATTAATCTATTTGGAATGGATTGAATACATTTTGTTCGTCGCCCAAAAGGTAAAGCGTACAATCCACGATACACCAAACCGATTGTGAAACATGGATGTGAAAGTCTGATGATATGGGGTTGTTTTTCCTGGTGGGGAATAGGTCCAGTATTTCTCATTGATGAAATTATGACCAAGAAAACTTATGTCGGGATTTTAAGAGATACAATGCTATCATGGGCCGAAGAAAATATGCCCTTAAAGTGGCGATTCCAACAGAATAACGACCCCAAACACTCGGCAAAAGTAACAAAAAGATGGTTTAACGAAAATGGAATTGATGTTTCGCAGTGACCCTCGCAGTCTCCGGATTTGAATCCGATTGAAAACTTGTCAAACTACCTACCTCACAATTGATATAAACAAGCGGCATCCATCAAACATATCGGATTTGTGGAAGTTTGTTTAGGAAGTATAGTATCTAATACCGCCTCAATGAGTCGTCGAATAACCTCGGTCATTTTAAATAAAGGATTTAAAACTAAGTACACAGTAATCAAATGAAAAAAAATTAAATAAATGTTTTACAAAAATATTGAAACGGTATTTTTTTTACTAATTAGTAAGTGTTCTTATTTTTATGACCAGGTTTTTTAAATGAATAATTTTCAGTTGAAAATAATAAAGAAATTGATAATACACTGTAATTAGGGATGGAACACCCTGATGGATCATGGTCGAACTCGAGCCTGGAAACGCTTGAACTCTTCATGGAAACTCATTTCCCCGGTTGTAAAAACCCAGAAAGTTCTGATTGCTTGCAATCGAACACGCTGGATTTTACTCACACGGAATCAAATTTGGAACTAAATCAGGTTATTACTGAGCAGAAGATTATCTGGGCAATAAACTCGTTCAAACCCTATAAATCAGCGGGACCAGACGAGATTTTTCCAGCTCTTCTTCAAAATGCTCTCAAAGTAATAACTCCGTGGCTTAGGGTTATCTTCATAAGTTGTATCAAACTTAGATACGTCCCTAATAGCTGGAAAAAGGTCAAGGTAATCTTTATCCCAAAAGCAGGGAAACCGACTCACTCGACCGCTCAGGATTATAGACCAATAAGTCTCTCTTCGTTTCTCCTTAAGACACTAGAGAGGATATTGGATCTACATGTTAGAGAACTTCTCAACGAAAACAATTTGTGCAACTATCAACACGCTTACCTTAAAGGTAAATCAGTGGAGACTGCTTTGCATGAAGTAGTTTCACATATTGAGAAAAGTCTTGAACACAAAGAATATACCCTGGCAGCATTTCTTGATATCGAGGGTGCGTTTAATAACGTTAAAACGGAATCGATCAAGACTGCCTTAGTTGAAGTTGGGGTTGATTCTGTCATTGTCGATTGGATCTTCACCATGTTAAATGGCAGAATTATCAACTCTCAAATAGGAGTTAGCACTATTGAGAAAACAGTTACTAGAGGCACACCACAGGGAGGAGTCATCTCACCACTGCTCTGGATCCTCGTAGTTAACAAAATTCTCACAAAGTTCAAAGATCAGGGCATTAAAATAGTAGCATATGCAGATGACATAGTGGTTTTGGTATCAGGCAAGTTTCTTACCATCATCGAAAACATTATGGAAAATGCATTAAAGGATTTATCTTCTTGGGCAACTAAGAACGGTCTCGGGGTCAACCCCGCCAAGACAGAGCTAGTTTTGTTCACGAAGAAAAGGAAACTGGAGGGCTTCAACCCCCCCAAACTAAATGGCATTCCTCTAAAACCTTCTAAGGAAGCTAAATTTCTAGGAGTAATCCTTGACTCTAAGCTTACATGGAAGCGTAATACTGAGGAAAGAATGAAAAAAGCACTATGTGCATTCTACACATGCAAAAAGACCTTCGGTGTACGTTGGGGTATGCGACCGCAAGTCATCCAATGGATGTACACAGCGATAGTCAGACCCATTCTTACCTATGGCTCTATTGTATGGTGGAAGGCGGTGGAAAAATCAAGCTATCTCAAGAACCTGAATAAGGTACAGAGACTAGCCTGTGTAGGAATAACAGGGGCTCAAAGATCCACACCACAAGCTGGATTGGAAATGATCTTGGACCTCCCGGCCCTGGATGAGTTCATAAAGTGCACGGCAGCCAAAACTGCAATTCGTTTAAGAGAACTGAGTTTTTGGAGGCACAGCACTTATGGCCACGGGTCAATCTTACAAAGATATGACACGGTTCCAGGACTGAGAGAGACCACCGATTACATCCCCCCTTTACTAGATTTCGATAGGAAATTTTCTATTTTCATACCAGAAAGACAGGGTTGGGATCCCAATTCACTTATAAGTAAACAGGGTATCCCTTTCTACACTGACGGTTCAAAAATGGAATCAGGAACAGGTGCTGGGGTGTTTTGCCAATCTCTCAACATCAGAGAGTCATATACACTCCCGGCTGACTGTAGTGTCTTTCAGGCTGAGGTCTTTGCCATTGGAAAAGCAGCTGAATTGGCACATCACGAAAAGCTAAGCTCTTCGGAGATTACTTTTTTCGTGGACAGCCAGGCTGCTATCAAAGCCTTAGCCAGTGAGACCATTAGATCAAAAGCAGTTTTAAACTGTAGGAAGGAATTAAACAAAATCTGCCACACTAACCAGGTAAAGCTCTGCTGGGTTCCCGGACATAGCGATATAGAAGGGAATGAAAAAGCAGATGAACTAGCCAGGAAAGGGTCAGAAGCAGATATAAGTAGTAGCGACCATTCGGGTAGGGGACCACTCGTCCCGATTGGGGTACTCAAGAGGAAGATAGACCTTAAACTAAAAGAGAAAATCAAAACTCCTGGAAATCCAGAGACGATTGCGTAATCTCTAGAAGTTTATGGCCTAACATAAATGAAAAGGAAACTCGGTACATTCTATCGCTGAGTAAAAAGAACATTAAAATCTTGATAGGTGTACTAACAGGTCATTGCGCCATTGGCGTAATGGCTAATAGGATAGGGGCATCTGCACCCGATTTCTGTAGGAGCTGTCAGGATGAGGAGGAAATAGAAACCATTAAACACCTGCTCTGCGACTGTCCGAACCTCCAAACCAGCCGACTCCGTCATTTCGGAAACAGGTTTGTTGGAGAACTGGATGATCTAGCACAGGTCTCAATGGCGAGCATGAGGAAATTTATAGATAGCACAGGCTGGTTCGTTAACGAGCCAGTCTACGCTAATCGACAGTGTTGAATTGAACTGAGAGCATCGATGCAAAATTTTTACTTTTATAGGGGATCACAATGGACCAATAGGCCCCCGTGTACGCAACAGCTTCTTGCTGTGCACACCCCTTACAACCTAACCTAACCTAGGGATGGAATTTAAAGTTAACATAATAAACTATTTTCTAAAAATATAATATATTTATTCAACACAAAACAAACGTAACATTAAATAAAAGTAGCCAATTGTGTTAAAAAGTGTTCTTATTTTGTTGGTCATAGCTGTATATTAAATAAAAGAATGTATTTTTGTCGTTATTTGAAACTATTGATGAGCGATGTGTCTATTAATCTCAAAAAAGTGCCAAGTGTCCGCATACTAACACTGTTAAGTTTATGTATCAAGTTTTTAATTATATATCGGAACAGGAATAATTCATTTGTCATAATTTTACAAAATACCATATGTACCATTTCTTTTAAATGACATAATAACGATAGCACATAAAATGACGTTGCAATTCAGAATAACTCTATACACTAGATGTACATACAAAAAGCATCTCCGACGACCTCGACCGACTTATTTTTTCAAAGTCACTGCTTAATACTGTAATAAATGGTGTGCCGTGCATGTGCAATAACTGACTTACGAGGATACTTAAGTTACATTTTCATTTCACACAAAGAACAATGCAAATATTTCAATAATTTAACATTTTATTAATTTAAAAAAAAAAAAACAATCTACCCACAAATCTAATGAATAAGCTAATGACGTCATATCTTTAACCAATGCAATAAAAAGCTAAACCAAAACAATACCACAAAAACACAGAATCAATAGCTAAAAAGAAAATAAAATAAAAATATTTGATCATCATCATTCCTTTCCTACATAATATCTTCTTTGCTACATCTCTAATAATTTATTTTATTTTTATTGAACAAAAAAAAAATATACAGAAAAATAGAAAGAAATTCATTAAAATATTGTTTCTGTATTTTATATTTTTCGGCAACATGACTTAAGACTGAGTGTGCGAGAAGAGGAAGTAATTAAAGAGCATTCACTTAAAAAAATACATTTTTTTTTATTATGGTTACTAACCAACCCGCTAGTTAGCTGGATAGCTGGCTAGCTAGCTAGCTATAGCTTAGCTCGAAAGAGAGAGAGCGAGAGAGAGGGGCCAGAGGGTGGAAAATGGAAATTAAAAAGCAGCGGCAAATTTAAAATTTGGTAGGTCATCATCATCATATCGCTAAAATCATCATTGTCATCATCTTTTTCTTTACGACCATAGAAGCAAAAGCAAAAGCTATTGTGGGGTTTGGTGAAATTACCGCAAGTTAATATAATAATCTATTTTGTATGCAGCGCGGAGCGAAGTGATTAGATTATAGAAAATGGCATTCCTTCTCTTCTCTGGTTTACCAGAAAAGGTAACAGTTTAGCGGACACATAGTGGAGGATAGTGGGGAATTTATTAGGTTACCGTTTTGTTTTTTTTTTTTTTTTTAGCACAAACAAAACCAGTTAAATCGTACGATTTTAGCTTTGCCTACTACGAACCAAGCACTCAAATTAATTATTAATCTAATTATTGAAGGAAATATATTTTTAATTTCATTTAATTTGTTAATTTCTATGATTCATAACATTTTTGGAGAGATTAGGTGTTCCTCTCCGCCCAAATTGTGGTGTTAGAAGAGGCCACCACTATCAACCAATATCGAAGCACAAGCTATTTGTCTACCATTCGAGTGGTCTAGATTTTTTAGAAATTACTAGCCAGCCGCTAGCAGCAGGACGTCGACACCGTCGTCGTCGTCGACCGTCGGTACAGCCCGAGCGAGGCTACTAATACTGGGGCTATCATTCAAATCAAATGTGGATTATCCTGTTTACACCTAATCCAATGTATGTTTCCATTGGAACTCAATCGAAATCCATGAATATTTTTGTTTTTCACAACACTTTGAATTTTTGGTATTTAAAAAATAAAATAAATGGATAATACTTACTCGTTGAAGTAACTTCCTCAGTTGGCACGGGGCTAGTGGTGTCGTTTTGAATGGGCTTTTGTTCCTCCATTTGATACGGGTTCTTCTTATTTTATATTCTCGTCCAGAAACCACGTTTTCTTCTGCCTTTTTTCACTTTTCGATGCTCCTCTCACACTTGATGCAACGCGTTCAGCTTCTTCTCTGAGGTTTTTTTTTTTGACTTCGCCTTTTCGCCTTCTATTTAAAACCTACAAAAGAAAAAAGTTCATGTTCTCGTGCGGCGATGGAAAAATATATTTTTTTTTATTTTATTTGCTTTTAGGTATTTTTCTATAGGGTGGCAGTGGCATTGAAGATTAGAGGAGAAAATCAAAACAAAACTAACTTTTTTCGTTTGCGGCTTGTTATGAATTGTGCGAAAGTTTGGAACTTCGCTTAATTTTAACGAATATTATTTGTTATATTCGGAAATACTTTGTTAAAAGTTATAAATTAATCCAAAAATCACGGGCACTTTGCACGCCTAAAAAAAATCAGATCGCCTTCGCCTACTACAATTTTATTTTTTGGTTTTATTTTATGGTGTGTATTTTGTGTTATCGAAATTTTAGGCATGAGTTAGAAGGAGAAAGTCGATTTGTTAGGAATATGAATATTAATGAGGCGAAAAAAGAAAGAACATTTCGATTACATAAAGTGGTGAAGCTTTGGATTTTTATCGTAATAGGGTTTGTTTGATTTGAAATTTTGATTGGTGTCTTAGACCTCGTTTGCATGAGGTTTATTTCCTTGATCTCACACGAAGTGAAGAAAGTGATGTAGCAACAAAATAAGATATATTTTAGTTAAAAAAAAATAGAGGACAAATGTGAAAATGAGTATTTAAAATAAAAAATGGATATGTATTTAATTGTGCACCACTAACAATAGAAAACGATATCACCCAAATACCCGGCTACGGCTACAGCATCTTATCCTTTTCACTTGCAGTTTTTCATAATAAAATTGGCACATTTGCTCCGTATTTTCTTAATAACTTAAGCGGTCCCTAGACTCTCAATATTATTGTACAATATTTGATATTGTACAATAGACAACATGCTGATATTGCAATATTGCAATATTGAGACAAAATCGGGGGACCAACTTTTTCCGACTTCTCCACCATCCTTATATCATGTTTGATTAAAATCTCGAGTTCGAACATTTTTACGAATACAAACTTGCCATATAGTATCTATGTATATGGTGCAAGTAAAGAGTGAACAATATGAACAATTATTTTCAAAACACAGGGAAAGAGATCCCGAAGCTGATAAACAGCAAGTAATACCGAAAAATAATAATTTCTTGCGCACCAACTATAAAAAAGAATTTAAACAAAATTCGGATTCTGAAATAAGTGGTGCAGCTAACATAGTGTTATCTTGACGCGATGCAGTTTCTTAGAAACATGTAGGAGCCATTCACGTTGCAAAGCAGCATCCATAAAGAAAGCATCACTCAGCGTGTTGTCTACACGACTCAAGTATCAGCTTTTAACTAAATTATTGTACAAAGATGAGGTAGTTTTACTTGTCAAATGTTCAAAAATGACAGTTTCAAAATTGACAACTGCTTGAATAACGAGCTATTCAAAATAAAACTTATTATGTATTTGAAAACTCTTATTTTTATTGGTTGATCTTTCGGGATTTCGGTCCACCGCAAAGGTTTAACTCACGATAAATTTGGTATGGATTATGTAGCTTGTTTAGCTAGTCATTCAGCTAGCCAGTGTCTATCACGTCACGGGTACATTATCTGTATTTATGAAGAAAAGTAGAGCGAGATAAATGTATGCCAAAAAACCGATTGTGTGAAAAAATTACTCCACAAACATAAAAATATACGTTTTTATAACTACATTATGGCACTTCCTATAATTTGCATTTATGGAAACTTTTACATTTTTAGGCTTACATCACTATTCAACTCATAGAGGAACTATATTACCTAGAATCCCAACCGTTACCCGCCCTGCCTTCAACTAATGTGATTTAAATATTTAACATCCTTTTTTGTGTACATTTAAAAGTGCAGAAAAATGTAAATTTAACTTTAAGCGCATATATAAATTCGGCTGAAGATTTAAATCCTTATTTTCACATCCAAAAAGAAGAAGTTTACTATGAGCAATATATTTGAATATTTGCTTTCCAAGACAAAAGCTCACTACAAAGGAAAAAACAAAGATTGACAAACCATTCGAATAACTAAATTATGCACTGTTTGTTTCATTATCGAAATCGTTTTAAAAATGTATAAATTATAATGGGCAGGTTCAGCCGACTTAAGGGACTTAAAAGTTAGGGAAGCTTCTTTTATCTGATTGGCCAGCTGCCAAAAAATGACCTTCCAATTAGGCAACTTTAATGGAAAGTTGACTGGAAAGCTAGTCAAGAAAAATCTCCCTAAGTATGAAGTCAAGTCTACTTCTGTCAAAATGACAATTGATAATGTTTTTTTTATTCAAGTGAAAGCTGAACTTTATTACTCTATGGTTTATTTATTTTCTGCACAACTTCACTCAATGCTTTCTGTAAAAGGGTTCGTTGTCAATTTGTAAAAGAAATAAGTAATATTTCCTTACAATACAATATACTAATCGTGATGGACTTGAAGCTTGCCTGAGTGAAGTAAAGTTCTGAATTTGAAATTCATGAGACTTGAAAAACTAACTAGTTGCCTTGGTCAAAATTTACGTTCATAGAATGAAGTTGACTGCAAATGAAGTCCCTTATGTTTCCTGAACCTGCCCAATTTAATTTACTATATTTAATAACGATACAAATGGTAATAATGTTTTCATGTCATCAATCAGTTTGTTTTGATGACCTTTTAAAATAGAACGAACAACGAGATGTTTGTACTCATTTGTAAGGCACCTATGATTTGGGAAGAGCTGAAAATGGGAGATCTGAAGATTGTTTGGCTTCTTTGGAGGAGAAACCATTTTATAACCTGAAGAATTGTTCTTGAAGTTTTTGGCATTCTTCAATTTTGGATATGCAAATCCGAAAACTTTGGAAATATACTACCTATTTTCAACACACCAACCTCGATAAACCCTGCCATACTTTTGTATACCATATTTGTAATTCCATAACCGAACATACACAAATGTCGGTTATAAAAACACTCATCAGACTGTAAGCGTTTAATACAATTTTGGATCTGCAGTTTTTTTCCCAAAAATCCTTAGAAAAAAGAAATTATTACAGAAAATGAACTGAGTGTCATTAAAGAGGTAAAATTGTTAAAGTTTTAACCAAAATAGTTCCACCGAAAGGCATCTCTTTTAGCAAATTCGAAACTGTATGACAAATATTTTGGTAGGAAGGTATCTATAAAACCTGTCGCAGTCTTCGCCAATGTCTTAAAATCTGAACTATAGGAATGTTAATTGTATATTTCAGCAAAATAGCCACTCGTTATCAATGGGCTTCCTTTGGCTTGAATCTCGTACACGATTACTTTCGCTCAGAGTGAGCATTAATTAAAAATTAAACACCCAAAAAGTTACTCTAGTTTTGCATTTATTGGGTTTTGAATAATGTAAAGATGGATAAAAATAATATTTAATTAAAATTACATACTTATAGATAAAATAATATTTAATAAAAAATTAACCATTATTTAAGGCATGAAAGAAGCTTGCGCCTATATCAAAATTAAGTAAACTTAAAATAGTATAAATCATGCAATTTTCGAATATATATTAAAAAAGCAATAAGTAAATATACTAAATAAAAAAATGTTTTAAAATGAACAAACAAATAAAGGACGGGCAATCATAAAATAGGATATTAATCTGGAATCACAGGTGATGTGCAGCAACAATAACAGTAGCAGTCTCTCGCCAAACTTATATTATATATATATTTTTGTTTATATAATAAATGGGGTCCTTAGATTATCGCGATTTTATTATATAGGTATAATAACTAAGGAATTATGTATGAACGTATGTATTTTTGTGGTTTGTTTCAACGAATTGCCTGGGCCATATGCAATGGAGTGACCATTAATTCCAATTCGGCATCCTTAAGGTTGGCGCCTCGCAAATTGGCCTCTTGCAGGTCGCTGCCGGATAAATTGCAGCGTTCCAAATCGGCGCCCGCCAGCACAGCCGCTCGCAGATTACAATTTTTCATGTTGGCGTTTTTTAGATTTGCAACGCGTAAATTTACTCCGGCCATATTACTACCTTCTAGGCAGGCGCCTTTTAAGTTAACGCCTTCGAGGTTGGTGCGAACACCCGTGGGATCTTCGAAATTACAACCACGGAGATTCGCACCTTCCATGTTGGCGCACAAACCTTTTACGGACACCAATTGGGAACACTCCAGGTTTGCATAGGCCAAGTCAGTTCGCTCGAGGCAACAGTAAGTCAAATTCGCATGGGACAAGTTACATCGCTGCAGGCACGCGTACTGAAAACACAACAAATCAGAACAATCCACCAAAATCATCAGAATCAAGAAATTTCCTACCTTAAAGTTTATATTTCTAAAATCCAGCTTCCTTAAATCGGCTCCGGCTAAATTGACTCCTTGGAACCTTATCTCGGATATATGCGACGTCTGGATGAGGGCTTTTATCACATCTCTCCTTGTCAATGGCACATCATCAAGAGACTCATTTGCCACATTCAATTGAGCCTCCAGCTGGGGAATGAGTGAATAAACGCCAAAGAACCTCGCCTCCTCCAAAATTCCCTCGACGTTTAAATTTGAGTCGTAGATTAATTGCCCATGTCGCAGATAATTCATAATGGGTTCAAAGTAATGTGGACTGCGGTCTATCAGATAAGCACCGTGCTCATCAAGGTCACTGGGGTTCATGGCACCGTCCTGTGAAAACATTCGCGATAACATCGAATCGGGCTCCTTGTTCACCAAGGTACTGAGTGTCGTAATGAACGTCTTGCCGCCGACATTCAATTTGACCCATTTCGATGAGGGAAATACTCGAGGCGTAGGTGTGGTGTCCTTTGAATGGGAACAGTTTTGTTGCTGCGTTTGGCTCGATTGGAGATGGCACAAGGCACTTTTTGATTCGGTTTGGGTGGAATGGATATCTTCCATGTTTTTTTTTTTCAATTTATCATCTCTTGACAAATTAAAAAATTCAATGGCACAGTCTGCTGTTGTTGAGTTCTCTTCGAAGATTGTGTATAAGTTGAATTGTAATCTGTGTTTTTCAGTTTCAAGAAGAAAACAGGAGAGTACACTTGGGTCGAAAATAGAAAAACATATTTTTTAGTTTTGTGTTTTTCGTTCTTTTGACGTATTGACAGGTCGGGTGTGACGCAAATGGAGTGATGCCAATAATCATAAGGAATGTGGAACGTAATTCTGGTTTTAAAAGAATTTGTCAAACAAACAAGTGGTTTTAATTAAATTATTTCAAATTCGCGTGGTATGGAAGCTTGTTAGCTAAAGCAACATAATGAAGTTTATGCCTAAAGAGGGGTAAAGTAAAATTACGATTAACAAGAATTCTGGGGCAACTTTCAATTACCACGGCACGAATTTCCTTCTGATTTTTTTGTACAGTTAGGTAAAGGTCTCAATAGAACATGTTTTAAATATTAAGGCGAGGAAAGACCTTAAAGTCATACAAAAAATATTTTCTTTTTTGGACTTAACCCTACTTTGTTTATATTTCGTTTTTTGAGCCTAAAACAAGTTTTTTTGAATTGATAGTACGGCGTACTAACAGCTAGGTATGTTAGGGGGGCATGCTGCCCCCTGCAACCCTCCTGCTTGGATCACTATAGGATTTGGGGTGGGTGAGAGTTTGGGTATATGCAAAGTACTTTTTGCATTTGAGCACTAAAATCAAAGAAATCCTCAACAAACAAAAATTAAGTATGGCAACACTAAACAAAAAACAGGGAAGAATGTCAAAATCAAACATTTTTGCGTGTTTTGTATGTGAAAAAGTGAACTTTGAAAATTAATTTAAAATAGAAATAAATGTTTCCTCGCTCTAAAATTGCTATAATTATTATTTATTTGCACACATCTATCAAATTGTTTTATGACAGTTGATAGATTTGCGTTTTGACAAACTCTTAAGTGAATATATGTCAAAAGTCTCAACTATAAACAAGGCTTATTTAAAACTACGCTTTTACATACTACCTACTATCTAGTTTTTAAAGATTCTACTCTTTCATAAAACTCTGTATGCTGTGCATTTGTGTCAGACAATTTTATGAACATTTGGCTCCATAACGCGGAAAAGGAATTCATCAAATTCATCATCTAAGTTGTCGAAAAGAATATCTATTATAATTGAAAAGGAAAATTAAGAATATTGTTGATTTTAATTCATGTCAGCTTTCTGCTTTATTGGATACTTCATCCACCCAATAAGTTACTTGACACATTAACTTGTAGTTAGACCTACCCAGCAATTGTTAAACGCTGTTGTGAATTTTACCTGCTAGTTATCTTCCAAGTAGTTTAATTGTGACTTTATACTTTTACATTGTGAAAGAGACCCTTAATCTAGTGTATTTAACGTTAGCTGTATTCCAGACCTAGTTTCAAACAGTTTCAGACTGAAAGTTTTAATAATTTTTAGTGCGAAGTCGTTCCAACCTTCAAAAGTTATGCTATGAGAGTAAAACATTTCCACTTTCTGATTGAAAATTTAGAATGAAACAACAATAACTTGTGTGTGCTACCACCAAGTTTGGCTGGAGTTATAGCTATTTCACGGGGGCCAACCCGATCATCAGACTCCTTTAGTGGTGCTTAATCGCTTTATGTTCAATTTAATTTTTTGAAGAACTTTTTGCCCGAGCTGGGCTTGAACAAGCGACCTAGCGTGTGAGGAGCTAGTGCACTACGCACTACGCCACCGCACCCACATGAAAGTTGTAAGCCAATTACAGGTTTTTTCGTTCTATCGAACTATACTGAACCGATTAGCATTTTTCTAAGTACACACAAGTAATTGTTGTTGTTTTATTCAGGTTCTTTCTATTATCTCCTCTTTTTCATAAGCCAACAATTCGATTGGATTCGTATGAGGAGGGACTTTCTGCCAAATTTAGTCCGAGGAATTTCTTCTGGTGATTTCTGGGCTGGCTGTCAAATTTGACTTAACGTTCACGGCAAGTAATGATAGAAGAAAAAAAACCTGTGTGGCCTATTTACTAAGGGTTGCCCAAGTAATTCTTTTATTTTCATTTTAGTTTTGGTAAAGTTTTGATCATATTTTCTATTTCCTTTAATTAATCAAATAATTTTCATAAAATGTATATCTTTTTATAAAACTGTTACTGAAGAAGAAATTTGCAGTACAAAAAATATATATAATTGTCAATATTTATTTAAAATTATAGTGATTTTTTGAGAAAAAAAAAACTCATTTAAGTTTCATAATTTAATGCAACATTTTATTTTTTTAATAAATATAGGTACTCGTAAGTTTACTTTTGTATATATTTATTTTATTGGATTCTTATTAATGATTAAGTTGATTAAAATGTATCAATGATCTTCGGTAACTCTGCTCGGGTATATGTTTTGACATTAAAAAAGTAGTCCAAACTCGTGAAAATTGGTGTGAAAACCGTTTCAGACATTTTGACAGTTTGCTTTCTCTCTGAAAGCATTTCATCCCCCAGTCCTCAAATTTGACTGAAGTTTTTGTTGAGACTTAAAAACGAGAAATTGCGTTTTAAAATTATATTTTATATATAGAAAATCCCCCATAAAAGTAATTCCACCTCTTTAGCTATGCTTGCCCTTTTGTAGGTTTGGTGGAAAAAATTATAATTAATTTTCAAACGCCAGCTCTTGTTTCGTTGCCTCAATTAATAAAAAAAAAGGACTATATAATAAATTTTGACAAAATAAATAAAATACAAAAAGTAAGTTCAAAAGTTTCTCCATATTTTCCGCCAAAGCTACAGAAGCGCTGGTAGCGTTAAGAGATAAATGACACCAACGTGAAGTTAGCATTCCGTATCAGTAAATCAAAGCAGAACCACTTTGACAAATTGATTATTTTCATATTTTGCATTTAATTGATTGAAATACTGACCAACATAAAAAAGGTTTTTATAAAATAAATATAGAAAATATAGGAAATTTGTAGGCAAAAAAACGTGACCCTAAATATAACGTGGATTTACTATTTTCTGTTTTCAAGGTAGCAACTAACACTAGATAAAATCATAAGACCACTCACAACAGAGCTGAGCCTTGGTTTTTTGGGCCAGAGCTTGTTGATTTTTGACTAATTCAAAATCTAAACGAATGGACAAATCCAAACCGAGCCACCTAAAGACACACTGTTGATTTTGGAACATCTTGGGGCCATTTGGCTCGTTGGCATTTGCCATCTTCAGATAGATAGAAAAGAACGAAATACAGAAGATTTACATTTCTGCATTAAAGGAAATTCAAGAAATCCAGAAGTCAAGACTATAGTGTTTATATTTATGATAGCACCTTCGTCAGCGTTCGTATTGTCTCAATGTCAAAAGTGAAATAAAAGACACTTATTTTTCTATAATTTTAAATTTTATTATTTTACTTGAGTTTCTATTATGTTTTCTTGCACTTACCTCCATTAGGAGTTTCATTTAAATTTCTTTTCAAGGTGATTTTGTGAGGTTTATGCAACTAATTTAAATATATTTTTTTTATTTATGAATTTTAATTTAATTTTTATTATTACGAATTTCAATGTATTTATTTACATTATTAAATATTTTTGTTATTATAAATATACATACATAATTATAATTTCAAGCGTACGGAGAAAAACAATGTAATTAATTAAAGCCAATTTTCTTCGCTGGCTAAGGCTTCTGGAAACACTCTCTGCAAAAACAGAACTTAATATTTGTGATAGCTCTCAATAAATTATAGCAGTTTATAGGAAGTATCTTGTGCGTATTATGTCATGGTGGAGTGATCGTACAGTTCGTATGCCGAATCCGAACGGCTTATTTGGGACAACACTTTTCATGACAAGAATTACTCTTGGAGGATTTGTCATTTATAGGGATTGAACCCAAGTATCAACTAATAAAATGCATGACATTTCTAAATTCGTAGTTGGTATCGGCATTATAAACAATTGAACTCATGTGAAAGGAGTGCAATTTGCCTTACCACACACCTTAAGATCCACATCGGCAAAGTGGAACGAAAATCAAAAAGAAAAAATCCAAAGAAAATTGACGTATCCTCTTCCCCAAATGTCAGTGGCGACATCAACTTTTCTTGTCAAACCAAAAAGAAGAAAAAATTAACTTTGTTGGTTTATTGCTTAAAAGTCACAGGTGAAACACCCTTTTTTAATGCCATTTATTGACAAAACATTTAATTCGATAAAATAATATTTCACAATCATAAGTGGAAGAGTAAATTCCCTAAAACTGTGCACTTAAATTCCTGAAGGAAAAAGAAAATTCATAAAAATGACAGAGCGTGGAAATCGAGGGGTTAACCGTGTTCTTGCCAAATTAGATTCATCCATCGAATCTGGGCACTTTTACGAAGCCCATCAAATGTATAGAACCTTGTACTTTAGATATACGGCTCAGAAAAAATACGAAGAATGTTTAAATCTGCTCTATGAAGGTGCCCTTAAACTATTGGACAAGCAGCAACATACAAGTGGCGCTGATTTGTCGCTCTTGGTCATCGATACTCTGGAAAAGCGGGGACAATGTGAGGATTTGTATTCATGGATCAACCGTTTGGGTATACTCATTAAGAATATTACCGCTACGACAGTGGAGAGGGAAACGTTAATAGTAAGTCTACTTGTTAGTTGATTAAATATTTACATAGAAATTAAGGTACATATACTCGTCTTACAAGTCTTTAAAAGTTGTATCTAGGACTGTTTCTACAATATACAAAATACAATACGAAGGAGTGGAGAGATTCCAGTCTGAAAACCACAATATATGTAAATGCTTCTTATTTTTTGTGCAATTTATTGTATTGCTAACGATGGTACTCTTAGTTTTCTATATTCGTTTTTAGACTTACATTACAACCCTATCCCTTCTCTTCGGATGTAGAACTGCGACTGCAAAAAGTGTTCAGCTCATCAAATTTCGACCTACACAGCATTGTACAGTTAGGAATAAGAAATATATTCTTATGTAGGCCCTTGTTTAAAATTTTTTTACAAATTCATGTTTTTAAAGGCGATTATTTAAAAAAGTAAAAAACTGTGCGGAGGGGGTGTTGTCATTGGAATCAGTGATCGTGCGGATTTTTCAGGCACGATGTCGCACTGGTCAAGTGCGCGTGGACAGTTTTGTTCACACTTCGCTATACGATGAATAAGTGATTGGCCAAGTGTGAATTTAATTTGTTCGTGGATGAACACTCTACGGCCATGGCCCAGTCGATCTTCAAGGACCCAAAAAAAAAAAAACGAAGAGATTGAAGAGAATTTACGTGAAAATCCACGACTTTTGATACGTGAAAAAGCCAGCCTCACTGGAACTTCCAAGCGCGTTTATTCTTAAAATTAAAAACAAAGTATTTGAAGTTATATCCATTCAAAATTCAAATCGTTCAAGAACTCAAAGAAAGTGATTTTGTTTCACGAAAATATTTTTGTGAGACGATGTTAAGGCGTTTTCGTACTGTGAATCCCATTTTTTGGATCGACGAGGCTCATTTTCATTTAAACGGGCACGTTAATGAGTAAAAGTGCTGTTACTGGGCCCAAAGAACCCATTACCCTCAACTGAAACACCAAAGGCCATTGAATTGAGCAGAGTAACTGTTTGGTGCTTCTTATCCAAGCATGGGATAATTATACAATTTTTTTCGAGAATGCGCGGGGCCAGGCCACAAATGTCAAATACTGACGCATGATAACGGACTTCTTTTTGCCGAACCTGCAAGCTCATCCATCGCACACGTGGTTCCAACAGGATGGGGCGACCGCACACACGGCTAGAAATTCGATGAATTTGCTTTGGGAGCTTTCTCTCAAAAACTTATCAGTCGCTTTGGGGACAACCCGTGGCCGCCGAGGTCCCCCGACTTATCGAACAATAAAAAGAAATGTATAAAAAGCCCTACATCCAATTCGTGTAAAGGATTTTATTAAAACAAATTTTCTGAAAAATAACTCTCAATAGACCTTTGGATAGTTAAGGTTATTTCAATTAGCGTATAGTGTATCAAAGTAAAACTCGTACAATACCAATAAGTTTTGTTTTTCACTAATAACCTTATTTTCTTGTCTATTGCAATCGTTTTCATTTTTTTTAACACATGTGTGGTAATTCAAAATATTTCAATTAAAATGAAAGTATATAACAGCAACATAGTTTTACGTGTACTTTTAAAAATTAAAACCAATTAAAAATACACATCAAAGTTAAACTTGTGAAACATGAATTCGGTTGTAAAATACTTATTTAGAAGACCCATATTGCCTTTGACAGCCGCTAACCCGTTTCGCAAAGATCTAACTAATTTTTTGAAATAAGAGGAAGGATGTATTTTCATGCAGCAACACCTTTTTAAGGTCATTTTTATTGGAAACATGAAGCGATCTTACCCTGTCTTTCAAATAATTCCATACATTTTCAATAATATTAATGTCAGGTGATTGCAAAGGTGTCCTAATCAGTTTTGGATAGCTGCACAACAGCCCAAAACGCATTTTGTAGGCTTTGTGCTTGATCTTCATCATCTTGATAAAATTGAAAACTACCATTCAAATTTTATTTTTTAAGTATACATGTATTGGTTCATTAAGCCATCGATTAAATGTAAATTTCCTACTCCTGAACTTTCCATACAACCCCAAACTGAACCGCCACCATGTTTAATATTTTTCTTTGAGCTCTTTATTGGGCTTACGCCAAACATGAACTTTGTAATCTGAGCCAAAAAGATTGAATTTGCTCTCATCGGTAAAAATTCATTTCTTCCAATGACTAAAAACTTTTAAAGGGTTTTCTTAAGCGAATAGAACTCTCTTAAAATTGTTGGTTTACTTACGAACAGCTTTTTCATAGCTACACTTCCATTGTATTTGTTTTTTCTTAAGATAATCCGAATAGTCTCTGGACAGGCTTTCTTTTTCATCAGATATTTTTCGGCTTCTTCAGCCAGCTTAGGAGCACTTATTTTGGGATTTTTCTTAACTTTTCGTATAATTCACCTTTCATGGGAATCATTAAAAAATGTTCTACTGTTATTTTTCTCTTTTATTTTGTATTGCTTCTTCTTACTTGTACCGCCTAATAATGTACCGTTGAGTGACTTCGATTTAATAAAACACCGATTTCCGTTCTTAAAATAACCAGATTTAGACTAAATATGCGTTTCAGTCTAAAGATTCAATTTTCAACTAGAACTCGTTATGGTTTTTACCGAAAAGACTTTTTAAAAACACTTGTTTCTTATATAATTTCCATTCATGACCTTGGCCTCGATGAGGTTATTAAAGATTAACGTTATTCCAGCCAATTATGGTATGTGAACTGTTCTAGGTCAAGTGACAAAGATCCGTGAGTATTGTCATTTATCAGTACGAGGTGACAGCTAAGACGACGTTAACTTTTCCAATATTAATTAAAGTGTCTTTAAATGTCGCCAAAAATAAGATTATTATAGACCTGCTTTTAGTTCATGAGAAAAAGTTGATCGGGAAAGAGTCTGAAGAAAATCACTTGACAATAGAATCATCATCAATCAACTACTGGATTTCTCCTTTTCATATTCCTTGAGGCTTGACGGACTCCTCAATAGTTTCAGATTTCTGAAAGTTGATTTTGAACTTTAAAATGGTATTTATTCCTCGACATACTTAATCGCGTGCGTTAGAATTCCTGTCACATCGCTGGTGTAAATATTGAAAAATATTTACAAAATTATTACCGTGACATAATCTTTTTTTTAACTTACTAACATTATTATTTTAAAATATATTTTCCTAATCCCATTCGTTGGATACATTTTTGAGAACATTTTTATTTTGAATGTACCGTTTTTTTTTGAGACATAGAATTTATTGTTTATTTATTTAATATTAATTTTATATAGAAAATCGCTTTAGCCATATCGACTTTGAGCTTGAAAACGCGACTCTTTTTAGATCGATCATTGTAATTCGAAGCTTTATTAAAATTTCGAGATAGATTTATGTTCAAGTCTTCGTATTTTTTGTTTCTTTTGCCGAATAAATTATTTTTCTAACAATTTCTTTAATTGCTTGTTTTTGTTTAATTTTTTATTCCAGTGTCGTGCAATTAAATGGACTGGTGAAATATCGAAGAACAATCTAGGTCATCCGGCAATGCACAGAACAATCGCCCAAACTATGTGGGCCGAAGGCAATACAGAACAAGCACGTCACCATTATCTTCTATCACGTGACGGACTTAACTGTGGGCATATGTTAGTTAAATTAAGCGAACAAAAAGGATTCGACAACGAGTTAGATTTATTTATCTGTCAAGTAGTTTTGCAGCAATTAAGTGTGCTGAAAGACAAAGATACCGCTTTATTAACATTCGAAACCTATACTAAGTATCATCCGAAAATAGCACGTACCGAACCAGCGTTTAAATTGCCCCTGCTTAACTTTACATATTTCCTTTTGAAAACAATCGATACGGGCCGATCGAGCATGTATAAGGTGTTAATTGAACTTTATAGACCCTCGTTATTGAGAGATCCATCGTTTTTTAAATATCTTAATAAAATCGGAATGTTTTTCTTTGGCGAAGCACCACCCCCGTCACCACCGCAAAGCGGTATGATGGGTGGTCTTTTTGGTGATTTGTTTACTCGGTTATTTCAAGGATTTGAAGACGGCGACGATGAGCCCAGCAGCGTTGCACAAAACAACGAATTGGACTAGCAGGCGAATTATTATGTAATTTTTTTTTTAAATAAAATTGCTGGCAAACGGTAATAAGGAAATTTAATTTATTTTTAATTTTATCATGGAACTACGAAAATAAATGAAAACAATTTGATTTAACACGTACAGTTACTAGTTTGAAATTGATATATTTTCAATTATGTATATGTATGTAGAAATAAATGCTACAAAGAAGAGCGTAAGAACTATATGTGGCTAAAACTCCTAAATTAACGAGAGTAATTAACATTTAAACATTTTCATTTTGGGACTTTCGTGTTCTAGGATTAAGAGGGACAATAATTTTATAAAGGGCATTTAAAAATTGATTTGATTTTTAATCCAACCAGAAAAATTACTTGGCCTTTGAACTTAACTGAAGGCTCGCTGCAAATGGATACAAAGTGTGTCTGTTTTAATGTGCACTTTAACTAGAGCTTGTGGTTGTGGAACTCATAATTCAGGTTAAATCTTATCTCCATAATTAGTTCTGTTTTGTATGTAAAAAATAATTCCTTATTCCTTTTTCAATACAACAAAGAACCCTTTTACCCAATTAAAAAAAAAAAAATTCTTTACTAGATAAATAAATCCCAGAGTAAAGAAGTTCAGCTGAATCAAAAAACATGATCGGCTGACATTTCGACCTACTTATAGACTTGACTTGGTTAGTAAGGGAGATTTTTCTTGACTAATTTTCCAGTTTATTTCCCAATAAAGTTACCTTAATTGAGAGGCAACAGTTTCTAGAAACTTTCCTTACTGTTGGAGTAATGAGAAAAGACATCATTCGACAACTAGATGTCTCAACATCAGACAACCCTGTACTTCAGTTGGTCTGACTCACTCTACATTCAACTTCCGTCCTAGCTGCACATTCATTTGTTATACTTTTGTCTACTGTTTAATAATTACCTTTTTCTGAATTAATAAATCTGCTTTAAGTTATTTAAATTGATAAAACTTATTTATTTTGTATGTCACTCACGGACATAACACTTACCTTCAAGTCCTTTATGTTTTCTGGATCCGCCCACAACAGCTCACGTAAGGTTTCAGATGATCATCATTCTACTTACCGCTGTCGCTGATGATTGATACAATAGTATATCCTTATATAGGTTTTATAGCACTATTCTGCCAAACCAGTTATTCTCCCATGAATTTATGTTATGCAACGTTAAAGATTCTCACCGTTAAAATAATTTATAACTGGTATTCAGAAGATCCATCTTTCATTAAATTCTGCTATAAAACAACGAAAACGAATTCGGTTGCTAAACATACCTAAAATCTGTTATCATAATCAGCTTTTACTCAAAATAAATTACATGAAAGGGCACGGTAGAGCACTTTACTTTATAGCATATAAATAGCTCCTAAGATATAGCACTTCAAAAGTCGCAACCGTAATTGACTGATCATCAAAAGCGTGTAAAGCGTATATATATGTGCACGACAACAAAAATCCAAGCACTGAAATTGATCACTCAGTGGGCGTGGTATCCACCCATACTTGTGATTCTTACAGAATGCTGAAATTAAGCATAGTTTAGGTGTTATAATAGAATAAATACCATTTTAATTTTTAGAGTATGTTATATAAATACGCCCTGACCCTAGATTTCTTTTTATTGAATACAAAATGTATTTAACTTCAACCTCCTTTTTTGTCTGAACCTTTTTTTCTAAAACTTTTTATTTGTCTTCGCATTTTTTCTAATATTTCCATTATTTCCACTAACTTCTTCGGGGTTTATTCTTGTGTTTAAAAATAAATCAACAATTTGGAATAAAGGGTGGGTAAATTTTAAGGGCCCATGTTGAAAATGAATCAAGTTTTCTTTCAGGCAAATGAAATATTTGACATTTCTCATTTTCAGTTCAGACTAACTCAATTTGAACCATAGAAAGATACACAATCGAGCAACACGTTTAGGTTATTCATGCTTGTTATAAAAATTGGAATTCAAATCAAAATGCATATTGTGCACTTCGTGTCAATTTAATTGTCAAAATGCTCGTAAAATCCCGCCAAAATTTAAGCGAACCGGATATGTAGGAGATGTGAAAACACCAGTGCATGCTCGTAATGCAGAAAATATTGCTGCTGTCGTCATGCCCAACAATTGCACCTCTCACGCTCGTTGTTGATGAAAATAATGCATACATACTTGCATTTCCAGGCTTACAAGGTGCAATTGACTCAAGAACTAAAGCCTCTTGGCCATTTCATGCTTCGTCAATGGTCAGAACGGTGGCAAGAAATGATAACAGTGGATGATCAATTTTCAAAGAAAATCATCTTCAATGATGAGACACATTTTCACCTCAGTGGATTCTTCAATAAGCAGAAGTGCCGCATTTGGGCGAATGATAATCCAAGAGTGATTGCTGAAAAACTAATGCACCCACAAAGACTTATTGGTGTTCGCTATCGTGAGATGATAACGAACTTTTTATGGTCTGAATTGGAAGACATGGATGTGGACAATGTTTGGTTTAGTAGGTAACAGCTAACGAATTAATGGATCATTTGCGCGACAAATACAATGGCCATGTAATCTCACGTGTTGGAAATTGCCGCCAAAGTTACTTTGTGATTTAACACAGTCGGACTTCTTTCTTTGGGTTTATTTGCAAGAAAAAGTGGTCGCATTCAGAAAGCTAGTGGCTACGTAGTCAAGGGATTCTGATTGGCTAAATCTAACTACAAAAGTAGTTGAAATTTCCCCTCCGGCGTAGTGTAAAATTTTCGGCTACAAAGTTAGTGCACACTGGTTTTGACATTTCACAATCAGCTGCTCGGTAAGGACACAAGAATTAAAAATAAAATAAATCATTTAGTATTTAAATACAAATAAAAATCACTCATATTATATCTTATATTCGATTTATTGAATTTAAAAACAAAACAAACTATTTAAAGTACTGAAAACACATTTTCTGTATTATACATATATTTGCATTTGTCATTGATATGACAGTTCCGGATTGACTAGCTTTGTAGTGAAGTTTTGCATTCACAAATCTAGTTGAAATTCGACTACGTAGTCACTAGCTTTATGAATGCGCCCAGTGTACGTCAATAAGCCATTTCTATGTCAAACTAAATTAAATTTGTTTGATTTGGCAACATTTTTGTTTGTTTTGATTTATTTATAGAGTTTCTTATACTCACCCACGTTACTCGCAACTTCAAAGTTATATGGAAACTAACTGCTATTTAACTGTGAATCACTTTTAAATTTGGTCGTTACACAATGGAAAACGGAAGTTCACGAAAAAAAAGTTACAGTTGCAGTGTTTTTCGATCTACAAAGAGCATTTGAGACCATCGATCGTGATTACTATTACAGAAGCTAAACAAATATGGTGTAGAAGTAGATGTAGAAGGAGTAGAACTCGAATGGTTTAGAAGTTATCTAACAAAACGAACGATGTTATGGAGGTGGGTCTAGGTGTTTCACAGGGAGCGGTATTGGGAACACTCCTCTTCATTATTTACATAAGTGATCTGGAGAACGTCCTATATTATGCGAAGGCTAGACTGTTTGCAGATGATACTTTAATATATATGTCTAAATACGCATTTAAAAAACCTAGAATTGTATTTCAAAATGAATAAATTAAAACTTAATATAGCGAAAACAAAAGCAATTATAATTAATGGTGATTCAGCAGAAAACATTGTAATAAATGAAAATAATATTGAAAAAGTTGATAAAATTAAATACTTAAGAGTTATCATAGATAGAGAATTGAGTTTTGAGAAGCACATAAACTACATACATATGTAATAAAATCGCAAACAAAAAATAGGATCTTTTCAAAGGATAAGAAGTAGATTATCACTAAGCTGTCCAATAAAAATCTTTAATGTTATGATTAAACCTCACTTTGAATATTGTTCAACAATACTTTTTTTAGGAACTAATCAAATGCCTACACGATTACAGAAATTGCAAAATAGAGGTATGAGGTGTATTTTAATGTGCAATATGTTAACACCTATTCAAATAATGCTAAATATTTTAAAATGGCTTACTATAAATCAAAGAACAATTATGAATGTGCTTATTTTTATATTTAAAATTAAAAAAATATGTTACCTAATTATTTATTTAATCAAATAGTATATGTATCAGATGTACAACCATATCCGTTAAGAAACAGGGGTGTTTTTAGACTACCTTTTTTATCAACAAATAGATCTCAGAATATATTGTTCCACAAAGGTTTCAGATTATTCAATAATTTACCAAACGATTGAAAATCAGAAAATAATGTGATATTATTTAAAAAAAAGTTAATTTTATATGTAAAATCAAATTATAATTATTTAATCAATAAGTTTTTTTCTTTGTATTAATTTAAAAAAAAACTAAGTTTTGTAAATTAATAGCAGAAGCTAAATAAAGAATCAAATCAAATCAATTTATGAGCTGAAGGATGAAATAATTCGCCACATTAATGCCATAGAACCGTCATAGAAAATTTGGACCATGATGGAAGTGTCCGATATTTTGTTTCATACATAATTGAGCCATACCAATATTGTCATAATAAAAAGAAATGACAGTAATTTCCTAAACAATTTCTAATTTATTCAAAATCTTAAAATTTAACCACCCTTTACAAAGATGACATCTAAAAAGTTCACTACCTGCCTTGGTCATATTTTACGTTCAAGGAATGCACCATAGAGGAAATATATTATCTAGAGTCCCGACTGGTACCCGTCTTGCCTGAAACACCCTCAAATTTTATTTGAGGTAACTCTCTTAAAAGCCCGTAACAACTACATAGAATCTGCATTTTCCCATAAGAAATGCACGGGACAACTAACACATGCTTATGCTAATGGGCAAAATTCGCTCAATTTAGTTTGTAGGCCGAAAGAGAGCAAACCCATTAAGTCGGGACTCTAGATAATATATTTCCTCTATGGAATGCACTTAACTGCAATGAAGTCCCTTACGTTTTCTGAATCTGCCCTATAATTATAATCACATACATTAATTTTCAATTGTAAAATACACCAATTCTGTTAAATTCAGAACTAATTCGATGTTTTTGATATGCTTTAGTTGTGTCTTTCTTTTGGATTACTGATCAAAAACGCTTAAATATTCCCGAGAAGCAACTCACTATAAAATAGAAACTTGGCATTACTCACGAATTTCCGTGGGACAGTGTTAGGACTGGCATCACTGAAAAATATATTTTTTTTTTTCAAACAGAGTCTTATGTCCCAAACGTCAAAAAATTATCATTTCTCCGTCCGGAAATTATAAATTAACAAGTCTCTTAACAGAAAAATTATACTTTAATATTTCTAATTTGAAGATAACTCAACAAAAAGCAGAAAAAAGCGTAGAACACAACAAAAACAATTATTTAACAACAAACAATACAAACAAGCAAATAGTTTCGCATCAACATCATCGCCAAAGCCTTTCAACTGCAAGAAAAACGAAGTCAAAATGCAAATGACTCAGTGAAAAATAAAAAATTATGACGACAAAAACGAAAATTACTGCGACGACAACAACGACCGTGAAATAAACATCAAATACAAACTAATAATTTGTCCTTGACACAAAGTTAATTCTCGAAATTAAAGGAACAAAACAATCGTAGATCCTGGGAAAACGTTAAAAAAACATAGAAAATGGATAATAAAGACGACAAACAGCAAGAAAATAATCCACCAAGCGATGTGGTTGATGCGTCAACCACCACATGCAGTAATGAAATGAATTCGGCAACAAATTTGGCGGCTCCGGCAAATTTGGAGAGTGGTAAAACAGATGGCGAACGAAGTCAACAGACATCAGGACCAATATCACTTTCAGCAGCTGTTTCGGGGATGCTGCTACCCTCATCGTCATCGACGACAGCGATTTCGGTGGATGCGGCAGCTGTCGACGAACGCAGTTGCTGGATATGCTTTGCCACAGATGACGACAATAAGCTGGCCGCCTGGGTCCAACCTTGCAAGTGTCGCGGAACCACCAAATGGGTCCATCAGAGTTGCCTCTATCGGTGGGTTGATGAGAAGCAAAAAGGCAACGCCCTTCGGAGTGTGAGCTGCCAACAGTGCCAAACAGAGTACATAATTGTGTTTCCACACATGGGAAAATTTGCCAATGTTCTTGAGGTGTTTGACAACCTGATCAAGCGATTGAGTCCGTTCTTGGCGGCTGGCATATTTGTCGGTTCGCTGTATTGGACGGCGGTCACATATGGTGCTGTGACTTTTCTGCAGGTGGGTTACAATAAATTACTAACTATCAACAGTCAACACACCTTAACTGTTAATCATCATGTTTTCGTAGATTGTTGGCCATAAAAAAGGACTCGCCCTGATGGAGAATGGCGATCCACTTGTGCTGCTGATTGGGTTGCCTGCCATTCCGGTGGGTCTGGTCTTGGGGCGCATGATTCGCTGGGAAGATGCTGTCCTTCGATTAATTCGCAATCGACGAACCATGGCAAGGAAATTCCCCCTAATGAGCTTGATTATTCCATATCCGTAAGTTTCAAAGTTCTTATTCCTATTTTTAAATGAAAAGAGCGGATTCAATCCGTCAATAGGGTGACATGTGCCTAATACACCATTTGATCATACGATGTTACTCATGTTTTGAATTTTAATAGAGGAGGGAATGTGAGCGGAAATTGTGCATAGCTTGCATAGTTTGTGCCAAGAATGGAAAATGCATATTTTGTTGTTATTGATTTTTAGCTTCGATGCAATATGTGCAACTGTGCTGGAAATGAATGTAGGTGTATCGGCCTCGAAGTGCAAATGACACAAGTGTTATAAGTTGATGTATTTTGTTTTCATGTCTGGCCTTGTTAAGTGGAAAGAGGGACACAAAAAATAGAATATATCTGATTGTTCATTGTTAGAAGGCGCGTTGTGTTCAAACACATGTGGAGTGTTAGTAGAATAGAAATTTTGCCAACAGCTATAACCATGACCTCGACATTTTTCAATGTACTCATACTCATGGGTTAAAGGGTGGAAAGCTCTTGTAGGAAGTTGAATGGTTGGGAATATAAACATACTCTAGTTAGCGTCCATTTGATTTATGTGCGAAAACTTTTTTTTTAAACTGTAGGCTATGAATTTAAACAGTTAAACAGTTAAATGAATTTTAATGAATATTGAATTTTTAAATATTCTGCAAATGAGAAGGTGTCTTTTAAGAGGATGCCGCGGGAATATAAACAACAAGTTTTTGAACAAGGTTTGTGTACATAAAAAGCTTTAAAGTCATTTCTATGTCAAACTAAATTAATTTTTTTGATTTGGCAACATATTTGTTTATTTTAAATTATTTAAAGAGTTTCTTGTACTCACCCACTTTGGGTGTTTTCAACATCGCATTTAGTATCAATAAAATTCTTTACTATTATTTTTATCGAAGTATGTACTTGCATCATTGACATATATATTTACTATTGATTAAATAAGCCAGATTTATTAAATTACGAAGCACAAATATGTCTTTAATATGACTCGAAATATTCCCAACTTTTTAAAAATATTTTTTGGTACACATTTTTCGAATATGTATCTCATTGTAGGTCTTGTCTTATGTAAGGTCATGTAAAAATCATAATTTGAAGGTGACGTTGGCATATCATAAGTATCATTTGTAAAAAATGTGCGCAACACTGCGTCATCGTCAGTTCCTACGCTCGTTTCAATGACACTCCTTTTGTAAGGTCGATTGATAAAGCCAATTTGCTTGCAGCACAGTTTGCTGTTAATTCCATGCTGCCAATGAGTGTCATGACTCCGCCTGTACTTGAAAGCGTAAACGATTCTATGGGATGAATCTTCTATCGCACTGGTTCAGTTGCTAGAGTACTTAATGATCTAGACATTCACAAATCTGCTGGCCCGGATAGTATCCTTCTGAAGAGGTGTTCTTCAACCACTGCGTAAGCTTTTCCATCTGTCCTATTTTACAGGTCTCTTTCCGAGTACATAGAAAACAGCATTTGCCCAGCCTGTCCCTAAAAAGGCAAATCCTCCTCACCCTCTAACTATTGTCCAATTGCACTTACGTCCCATCTTTCTAAGGGCATGGAAACGCTGATCAATTTTTAGCTCAAGAAATAGAATAGAACAAAAGCTTCTTAATGTATGGCTTTCGTAGCAATAGGTCCACTGGTGATCTCGTAGTTTATCTCACCGAAGAGTGGTACAAATCTTTACATCGTTTTAGAGAAAATAATATTTTTTTTTTTATATAACAATCACACACTCAAGGGGATATACTACCCTTATTATGCAGAAGCACAGTGTGAGCACTAGGAAGAGGAGAGGGGGTTTAAAAGGAGATGTCGGTGCACATTGGTTTTAAATTCCTGAATATTGCAATGACTAAGAAAGACAGAGTCTGGTAAGGCATTCCACATTCGCGTAGTATGGCTAAAGAACGAATCTCTGTATTTGACAGTACGGCCGAAGTTGGGCTCGAGGGTATACTGATGAGCATTCCTAGAAGCGCGAGTATTACGGTTAAACTGTTTAAGGGGAGGAATGCACCTGGCTATTTCACTAGAGCATAAGCCGTTAAAATAACGGTAAAAAAGGGTCAGACACTTGATATTTCAAAGATAGATAGATTTGATAGAATTTGGCAGAAGCTCTCTTATCGAAAATTCGTGCATTTGGTATTGATGAATCTCTTCTTCGTTGGTTTAGAAATTACCTTTGAGACCGTTATTGAAGTAGTATTGGACGGGTTCAAATCTGATATCCACAAAACACGCTGGCCTTTGCTCCGTTTTGTCTCCGACGCTCTTCCTCATTTTATAAATGATCCTTTTTCTGAAACTTCTAACCCACTAACTTGTTTCGCTGATGACAGTATTCTCAGCTTTCCATATTCGCTTTTAGATTCTCACCCTTTTTATTCGGATGTGGACTACAAACGGCAGAGTATGAAAAGCTCATTAAATTCTGATCGTGAAAGCATTGTGCAATGGGGAATCGAAAACCGTGTAGAATTTAATTTCCACCATCTCTTGTGGAGTGAGCACATATTTGAAGTCGCCAAAAACACTGCTAAGTGTTTAGGTTTTCTCCGAAGATGCAAGAAGTTTTTTTACCCTTTTTGATCTGGCTATAATTTATAAAGCCTATATTCGTCCTAAACTTGAGTACAACTCCCATATCTGGGTAGGAGCTCCAATAACCCACTTGAGTCTCTTGAACAGAATTCAAAAGAAATCTTTAAAAATGATAGGTGACTGTTGTGTAACTGAAACTTTTGTATCTCTTGAGCACCGTTGCAAGGATTCTTGTCTATCATTCTTTTATCGCTATTTTCACAAATAAAATAGCCAGTTGCATTCCTCCCCTCAAACAATTTAACCGTAATACCCGTACTTCTAGGAATGCCCATCAGTTTATCCTTGAGCCCAATTTCGGACGTATTGTGAAGTACAGAGATTCTTTTTTTATGTGGAATGCTTTACCAGAATCAATATTTCCCAGTCAATACGATGTGCAGACATTCAAAATCAATGTGCATCGGTATCTCCTTTCCAATCCTATCCTACTTTCCTAATTGCTCACACTGTGTTAAATCATTATAAGGGTATTCATATTCCTTTGAGTGCGCGATAAATATAAAAAAAGAGATAATATAATATAATTTGTTTTTTGGTTGTATTGTTAGAGGGAATTTCGGGAGAAGTTATCGTTCTATAGAAAAAGGTGGATTTTTAGAGGTATAGACCTTTGAAATGGAATAAAACAAAGAGGATTTTTTGAATTGACATGAAATTTACTATATTCGAAACATAATCTTTTGGTTTATTATAATTTAATGATTTCTGGCATATTACTGTATTCTGGCGAATATTTTCCTCTAAGTGGTCAATCGCTTCAGGCTTATCGGCGAAGACTACCGTTTTCAAGATTTCACATATCCCCACAGCAAATAGTCAAGTAGCATTAAAAGGGCACGGTCTAAGAGGTCAAATCTGGTGCCTCTTACGTAAGGCTATGCAGTTACTAAACGTTTTATTCAATAAATCAATTGCCCGAACTGTGTGACATTTTACCCGCAGTCTTTTTGATAAACAAAAGTTAGAAAACATGGCTCTATAACGGTCACCATTGACTGTAACGTTCTGGCCGTTTTCATAGAAGTAGGGACCAATTATATCTTCCAAATATGTCAGTTTTGTTTATTAACGTATCTAATCAACTAAAAATGAGTTTTATTGCTAAACAAAATTCGCTCGAAACGGACTTTTCTAAGAATTGAACTCTCTACAAAATTCTTAATTTCACGAGAAAACTTATTGTCGTGGTGGAGTACTTAATAATATATACGTAGATACACAGCCACATAATATTTTCCCGTGATAAACGCGATCTTAAGGTAAGAGAATATGATAATGATAAACCATATTTTTAAACGGGTCGAGTGTTTTGGTTTGCTTCTTTTCCTATTTATGTCTGGGTGCATTTGTCAAAACAAAAACAATTCTTTGCACATCTTCTATTTTATCCTATTAAAACCAATGTGTACCTACCCTAGACAACATCCATTCGCTTGGCACTTGCGAAAAACTCAAAACCCCTTTAAAACTAGTTTTAAAGAAAACATTTTTGTTAAAAAAAGAAAACTTGTCCTCAGGTGTGACTTATTAACATAACGGTCCAGCAGCTTCGAATTTATTTTGGGGTTAAATGCACTGCGACTTATAGATCATTTAAGATCCCCTAGGTGACTGTATGAGATTGAGAATACTCGATCTAAATTTGTTCTTTTAAGGAACCTTGGCACTTGAGGTATTGTAAGTTAGGAAAGTTTCTTATTTCCTATAAGGTAATGAATGACACAGACATCTGCGTCTCTGCTGAATGATGGCATTACATTAACGCAGTACTCGTATATGGCTTGTTGTCTTCATGTACTTATTAAAAAAAAAAACAGATAGCACTGCTCTCCAGACCTTATAATAGATTATTCCTTCTTGGAGTGATACAACCTACAAATCGTTTGCAATTGTAGTTCCCAAGTAGTTGTGTAGCCTGTCATAGTCTAGAGAATTAATTCTAATGTTTTGATCTTTGATTATCTTTTCTGATTTGATTTTGCTACTTCATATCTCTAGAACTTGCTTCGGTGCCCAAGATGTAAGAATTTATTGTTCTTTGCCCAACTTATTTAATCTACTAGGGTTCTCTAATATCAGCTTAGTGCTATTGATTCGGCTTGACTTTATGACAATATTTTGCTTTCTGTAGTGCTTTCAGCGCATTTGATTATTGCGTTCACTTCCACCAAGAAGATGCTAGTGGACGTCTCCATCGATGTTTAGAGTTTGGCTCTAGGTCCAAAGACTTACGCTATTCCCCTCAGATGTTCTCGACCTATCAGTGTACCAACTAATGGTGTTTGAATTAAGGGTATAGTTCACATTTTCCCCTATAACTCTATTTTAAATTTTTCCTCAAAGCTATGTATATTTTTTGATTATACTATCTCTTGGAATCTCTTGAAGGTTTATTTATGAGGACTTGCGAATGGAGGCTCTTTCCTCTAAGGCATATGATTATCCCTTTTCCTTCAGATGAAGGGATGTATATGACCATATACATACAATGAGATCAAGTTCATAAAGATTGACCTGTTCCCACAGCTCCAGTAATGCATTAGCATGCCAATCTTTGTATTTTTTCTAGTGATTTGCACCTTAAAATGTATATTGGCTTGGTGGTAATTCATAACTTAAAAAAAAAATAATAATAATGATATTATTTGGAGCTTAGTCCACTTGAAATCTTAATTAAAATAATTTTACAATGTGCGTTTTGTTCGCATTCCATATATAGTGAAGTGAGAAAATTCCCAACAAAACGATCCGCAGTGGTCCGGTTTTTATATTTGAAAGTTGATACAACTGAATATTTGCCAAAGTAATTTATCAAAAAATTCCACAAAAAAATAGAGAAATTCAGACCAGGGGTGAAATCGTGTAAGCTGATTTTTGATAGTTGACTATCAAAATCAAGAAAATACGTCTGTGTAATGTGAAAGTCGATTTAAAAGTTTTAACCATAGACACACCATATAAAGACCGGAATCTTTCGTACGTTTTACCCTCCAACACCCATTTGTTTACATTGTTGTATTTGTAATTTTGACATTACGTCCATTTTGAAATGTGAAATCCAACAACAATTCGATGCGGTGTATTTACTTGTTTTGACAGATGTTTTTTTTTATTAAATTGCTGTGGTGAACATAAAAGTATCAGCTGTTCGGGAAAATGAATTTCCGTCAAAATAAGAAATAAAATAAAAAAATACATTTTTAGAGAAAAATAAATGCGCAATTACATTTTTTTTTCTCAAAAAAAATTCTTTGCATGATTCCCGATCGATCAGTATATAATTTTCATTTCTAATCAAAGGGAAACACCGTCAAATATCGATTCAAATTTTTAAATTTGCAAGTAGACACATGGTATCCTCATTTGAACCAATTTCCGCACCATATTGGAACTCACTTGGAAGTGTTCTTATAGGTTTTTTTGATTGTAGCTAAAAAGTGTGAATGCAACTTTCTTACTCACACTTCAAGGATTCCAGGAAGGTATAAACCATTCCTGAAGGTACATTATTGTACCAAGGACACGACCGAATGAGTTCGAATGTTTGCATTTTCAAACATTTTTGATAGGAAAATGCAAACATTCGAACTCACTTGGACGTGTTCTTCTAAGTTGTTTTGATTGTAGCTAAAAAGTGTGAATGCAACTTTTTTACTCACACTTCAAGGATTCCAGGAAGGTATAAACCATTCCTGTAGGTACATTATTGTACCAAGGACACGACCGAATGAGTTCGAATGTTTGCATTTTCAAACATTTTTGATAGGAAAATGCAAACATTCGAACTCATTCGGTCGTGTCCTTAGTACAATAATGTACCTACAGGATAGGTTTATACCTTCCTGGAATCCTGGAAGTGTGAGTAAGAAAGTTGCATTCGCACTTTTTAGCTACAATCAAAAAAACTTAGAAGAACACGTCCAAGTGAGTTCGAATGTTTGCATTTTAATATAAAAATTATCTTTTAATTCTCTCTGTACCATTTGTGCGTAAGCCAAGCGTTTTCAGTCTGTAAATGATACAAACAAAGTTAAAAAGAGAAACTCAAGCGATGATTTCCCTTCAACTTTACCTGATTGGCAATTACCCAAATGACGATGTAAGCCCAAGTGATACTGCCTGGAATTACCCCAGACATAGCCACGTACATAGCAACTTCAAAGAACATAATATGAGGCGACGAAATGAACTCAAAGAATCCACCTTCACCTTGTGGCATGAAGTGTTTGTCGGTGATTGTTTTGCCAGCGGCATCCTTACGCTGATTGTCTAAAATCATGTTGGACTTCTACTGCTGTGACCAGGTGAAGTGGAAGCTCCTGAAACGATAAAATATCTTTTACCCAAATGAACTTGCGACAAAGTGTTGTGAAACACAAACCCCTTACGAATCCTTCGGTATTGACCAATACCGCTGTTATGCATCCAAAATAGTGAAAGTATCCAACGATGTAGTGTGACAAATTCTCTTGGACGAGAAGATTTGTTTTGTATGAAATTTGTTTTTCTATTAAAAATGTTTAAAAATGTAAACATTGGAATTTTTGTTGACGTTTTCAAACTCACCTCGAAGAAAAAAATAGTTATGTTATGTGTGATGTTGAGGTGATGTCACACTTTTATCATTTTTTTATTTGAAAAACTTAACTTATAGTGAAATTGTTAAAACTTGGTAACTGTTTTGTAATTATCAAAATACTTTTAGGAAATAGTAATCGTTTTTAAATTCGAGAAAAAAAGAATTATTATAACATTCAAAAAAGATAATTTTTGGAATGTATAATTTTACCTGAATAACAAGTCTTTGTATTACATTTAAATTAAAAAAAAACAACAATGTTTTACATTTTTGCTAATATATTTCAAGTTTTCTTTACATAATATGTACAACAAATGCCTTGTTCAGACAATTATAGCTTTTTATTGAATTGAAAACTGTATTATACGTAGTACACACTTTTGAATATAGTGAAGTTAGAAATTAACAATTTCTTGCCACTTTCAATCACAAAGTCTTCTAGCCAAAGTTTGTGTGTTATTACACTCAGACTTTTTTGGAAAGACTCAAATAAGTGCGAAAGAGAAAGTAGATGAAATAGAAATACTTTAAAAATTCTCTACCCGCAGAGTTCTAGGTTCGGGATTCTTGGATTATTTTTGACGTTTCTCTTTCTTGCCTTTCTTTGTTTCTTGGTGTTGCTTTATTATTCTTTCTATTGTTACCGAGTAAAAAAGAAATATTCCGCCGGACAAATTCAAGTGGAGCAAAGACCTTATAATGAAATTAATTGAAGGAATGATTGAAAGAGTCTAGCTTGGTAGTTTAAGCTTTGGAATGTTTCGCCCGCTGAAACAAAGTGATATCCAACTTTTCTGGCCCTCAAAATTGTATTTTTTTATGTCGTTTTCAATGAAAAGCAGGTTAAAAGTGTCTTCATTCATCCTTTTATAATTTAAAAACGATGGTTTATCATTTGATTTTAGTTCTTTTGTCAAGAAAATGAAGGATTCTCTCCAGATTTCAATCCAATTCTTATTTTTACATTATTCGGAATTATTATCCGTATTCATAATGTCAATAATCATTGCTGTATTAAAAAGTACAGTTTTCTTTAATTATTTTCACACTTTGACTTTGTGGATGAGAACAAAAAATGAAAGAGAAGTGTCAAAAACACGCAACCGAAAACAATCCGGGTGTAATAATGCGAGATTGACGGGATGAGTGTTCAAAAGAAAATATGCGAAACACGCAGCATACAAAAAGTCTGGGTGTAATAACACACTTTCTTTTGTATTTAAATAAGCTGGATTTAAGAAAAAATAATTTATTCCGGGTATACCTTAATCCATATTCGATTATTACTATCAAAATAAGACTACGTAAATACTCAAGCAAGGAAAAAATAATTTAATTATAATATTTTTTTTTTGGAAATTTTCTCAAGAACTACAAGACATAAAATCATCTAGTTTTCAATGTTTGATCAAAAACAAATATAAGCAATGCATTCTAAAAACAATAGTAAATAATCTTAAAGTTTTAAAAATCACACTTTAAACCCAAATTTTGAGTTTGAAACAATTTTTTTCAAAAAACTATGCAAATTAACACACGTCTGTTCCATTAGTAATTAGAAAATATGAACCAAAATATAATAATAAGCAATAAGTACGATCTTCTGGATCATAAAGTATGATGTTAAATATTATGTTACATTCCAATACAATCACGTAGGAACATGTTGTTTTACTAATAAGTGATTCATGTATAAGAAACCATAAGATCTTTGTTTAACCATATTTGCTGACAGTTTACAGCAAAAATGTTTTTCGATTTTAGTCTTAAGTTGGCATCTGAGACGATCGGATTAATAAATATTTATTAAAAATATAATATCTCAACGAACTATTCTAATTTACATAGTTTTGACTTGATTTAAAAACAAGCTAATAGACAAAATTGTTGTCTTTAAAAAAATTTATAAAACTTAGTTGTAAGTATTACCATTATTTCCATTTAACGTACATATTTTTTTAAATTGCCCCTAACGCCTAAAAATAGAGAATACACCCCGCTCCCATAGTAAAAAATGATTGTTTTTAACTGTTCTATACAAATCCGTCATTAAACTTTGTCGCCTGAGTTATCGTACTCTTCCCAAAAAATGCAATACCTAATGTCGATGTAGCCACTAGGTGCCTCCCCTAAAGAATTTCTTATCACTATACCGGATTTTCATGGTGAATTGATGTTAGAGGGTGGTGAATTGATGTTAGCCGTGGTGAATTGATGTTAGAATTAGAAATAAGGGTGCGTGAGAAGCAGCGTTGCCAAAATGTGCCCGATCGGGAATTTATACAAGTGTGACAACTAATACTGTAAACAAAAAGACCTGAAATATAATAAGTTTATTTAGAAAAGACAAACTGTTATTATTTTCTTAAACAAATTTGTTCCACGGTAGTGGGATAGTGGCCCGCACATTTTGGAAATGGCCCTCAAAATTGCCCTTACAATTTTTGTCTTCGCGGCAACGCTGATGAGAATTGACGTTTCAGCTTGTAGGCAAAACCAGAATGACAGATTTGTTTCCGGTCTTTATATGGTGTGTCTATGGTTTTAACTAAACAATTTGACATCAAATAAAAACTTCAAGAAGGGGGTTTGTTCGTAGACTACTACATTAACATGTGGTGTTGAAGCGAGCTTGAAGCTCGCCTAAATTCTTTATATACCTGAATCGAGTTGAAATGAGCTTGATTTGCTCGATTCCGGTCGGGGATCGGAAATTTGTGAAGAAAAACTTGTGTGGAGGAGTTGGTTTTACAGATAATGCGTTATGGTCTGTTTATTTGCATGGTTGTGTACAAAAAATATAGTTTTGTTTTAATCAAATTAAAAAAAAAATTGCACATGGAGTAGGTAGCATATTCCTATATGGTGCTGAACTATTCAGTTTTTCATTGTTTAACACGAATCAAACTATCTTACTTTCACTTCATAAGAAACATCGAAACACCATTTGCATTTTAGAAAGTGCTGTCAAGCTTAATCATTTTTAAATCTTCTTGTGCGGTGGAAACACCAAAAAGATTTATTTAATCTAAACTGAGATAAACCTTTGGTGGAAACATAGCAAAACTTAATTATCTTTTCTATTGTTTTCTCTAGCAAAATAAGCCCAGTTAGTCCATTTTCATTAACAAAACTAAATAATATCAACAGTAATAGATTGGTTTTTTCCCCAATGGAAAACACACATGATTCCAAAAGCACAACTACTCAACGAACACAGCCATCGAGATACAAATGCAATGGTCGCATTCGGAAAGCTAGTGGCTACGTAGTCAAGGGATTCTGATTGGCTAAATCTAACTACAAAAGTAGTTGAAATTTCCCCTCCGACGTAGTGTAAAATTTTCGGCTACAAAGTTAGTGCACACTGGTTTTGACGTTTCACAATCAGCTGTTCGGTAAGGACACAAGAATTCAAAATGAAATAAATCATTTAGTATTTAAATACAAATAAAAATCACTCATATTATATCTTATATTCGGTTTTATTGAATTTAAAAACAAAACAAACTATTTAAAGTACTGAAAACACAAATGTTTCCTGTATTATATATTTGCATTTGTTATTGATATGACAGTTCCGGATTGACTAGCTTTGTAGTGAAGTTTTGCATTCACAAATCTAGTTGAATTTCGACTACGTAGCCACTAGCTTTCCGAATGCGACCAATATCAATCGTACCAAAATTTGAGAACGAAATCACATAAGATCCATTCGGGGCTCGTATAAATGTCAAAAACCTATCCATAGTGAGATTCTACTCTAACTTTTATCGGTGTTATTCTCACTATGGATATTGTTTTTGTTATTCGTGTAAAATTCTAGTTCACTATGGATAGATTTCCCAACAAAACACGGGTATTGTAAAGATCAAACCATAGCCCAGGCAAGTGAAATTGTTGAAGTTTTTTACTAATATTTTGTGGTAAGTACTTTTGGTGTTCTAAGCAAAGTGCAAAACGTCTAATAAACTCTCGTGCCCGCGTCGTATGTTATGGACCACCTAAAGTCGCGAAAACAGTTTTTTCTTGATTATCTCGCCGTTTTTGGCGGTCCATAACTTACGACGCGGGTATAAGATTTTATGAAACTTTTCACACCACGTGAAAAGGAATGTATAAACAAATTTCCATCTTACTACCTCTCATGCTGAGGTGAAACCCCTATTTTACTGGACTATTTTATTAGTGGTTAATGATAGTATAAGACGTTTCTTATTATTTTATTAATTTATCGTACATTAAATTTTTAAATTTTATAGAAGAAACTTGGGACTTGAAATGTATCTCTCAGAATTGAATATCATAAAAAGAACGGTCTATATCAAAGCATTTCACTTTTATCACCATGGGTTAGGCAAAATACTAGTTCCCCAAATTGAAAGTATATATACATAATTTTTTTTGTTTGATTCAAAAATTAAAAGGATTGTTTTGCAAGTCATTCTTCTTATTAGATCGTATTGAGTAAGACTTGGGAAACAGTGTTAGAAAATATAGTAGAACGAGTTCTTGTCATGTCTTGATCTCTAGAAATAGACAAACGCAGTCGATTTTGATTAGATTTGTGTGCATTGAGATTCCAAAACGTTTTCCGCTGAACATATATACATATGACGATAGAATTCATCAAATTTAATCGAAAACAATTATTTTTCTAATAGCCCCAATAAAACAACTAAGATTATTTTATTTTTCATTAAGTTATGTGTATAACATTATTTATTTTTTTTTTTCAAATTTAATTTTAGCGATGAGGAAGAAGAACCAAGTGTACAAAATCCAGCAACGCCAACTCTTTCCGATCCAGTTTCTGCAACACGAATTTTCTGCGGAGCACTGCTTCTGCCAACTATATCATCAATTGTCGGTCGTCTTCTTTTCGAAACAATTGAAAATACCCTACATCGTACTCTCCTCGGTGGACTTACATTTATAACCGTTAAGGGCATATTAAAGATATACCTCAAACAACAACAATTTACACGAAAGAAAAAACGTAAAATTGTCGATTACACTGATGAAAATATTCGCACATTTGTCAACCGGAACACAAGAAATGCCAACTTGAGTTCAACACAACAGAGAGCTAATGAAAATATGGTATAGGGAATGGCCTATTCATCCTTCAAAATAAGAAAAAGACAATTGCTTTGTTTTTATACTAATATTTAGCATATGTTACATGAAAAAAAAACAACAACAACAACAAAAATCAAAAATATATATATTTAAAAAAATTTATTTGAAAAACAAAAATGATAACTACCTTTTACAAATAGGAATTTCGAAAAAAATTTTAATTCGTTTTTGAAATGTTAAATTTGTTTTCTCGTTTTAAACACTTTAAAATATAATAATTAACGACTTCAAATTAATTTTATTCAAATATACTCGTAAGGCTTTAAATATATTGTATTTAATATTATTATTGTATGTATTTGAATAGTGAAAGAAAATGTATCTTGAAGGCATCTATAGAATTAAAGACCTCATCTCATCGTATCCATTTCGAAATCTATTCGATCGTAATGATGATTTTCCTTGGCGAAGAACATAATGACACTTCAAGTAATTAGTGTTATATAACTAGCCGGGGAAATAATTGTGTATAATTTTGTATTTTTAGCAAGTTCATATAATTTTCTGACAGGATTTTATGTCGGATACGATCATAGAAATGACAGAGCAATTTATCACTTGAATTTGGATTGTTCTGGATTTTGAGATTTTAACGCTTACTTTATATTTTCCGATTAATATTTTTAATCATTAGTCAACATTTGTTACGATTTGGTCGGATACGATGAAAGGCCTTTGATTTTGATCTTTTTTGATTTTTACTAAGCTTTAGAATGATTACAAACATAACGGATGGGTTATTTAGAGGTTAATTAAGATACATTTATTTTAACTGTCGGTTAATAAAAATAAAACCCAAATAAATCCGGGTTCAATTCTTGTCACATACAAATATTTTTTTATTTCTTATTTTACAGGCTATAAATGTAAAGAATAAGGGTGCATGAAGTGGAATATGATTTTACCATGGATATTTCTATATAAAATGTGGACAAAGCTACTTGTTATGTTCTCAAAAAATAATATAAAGTTGATAAAAGCAAAGTATTTGAGGTACCGCCTCCTTAGCGTCGACTTTTGAGTGGAATCGGAGCCCTACAATCCTACAGAGTATTGACTTTTTTCATATAACCCCACAAAAAAAAAAAACACTTTAATTCATAATCAGAGTATTATTATCTTCATAAGAGACCTACTGTTTTATAGTATCTGGTGATTTTTTAACGTGCTATATTTGTTTAAGTTTTATAAGCCCCGATTGCTTAACAGAGAAGCCTCCATTTAAATATATTTAAAAATTATCTTAACTTATTTTGAAACGTAAAAAATTTGCATACAACAGTAAAGAACCCTTTTCAAAATAAAAAAATTGAGACCCAAATACAAATATACAGGGTTATCCATTTTGCGGTTTCAAAAGTAAACGTAAATAAAACACATACAATTTTTTTTTTCATGATATTTCTTTTTTATTATAAAGTTTGAACGATGACCACCACGCGACTTGTTGCAAGCATCGATTCTTTTGAGGTAATTTTTGACCACTTTTGACACATATTGGGCAGTATCTCAGCCGTAACTTGACGAATGTTAGTTTTAAAGGGCTCAAGAGGTTAAGGTTTATCTGCATAAACACGGTCTTTCGCGTAGAACCACAGAAAAAAGTCCAACGGTGTCAAATCGCGAAAAAAAGTCGGTTATCATATGACCATACGGCTTCGAATTGACAGTGACAGTCGTTCCGTCGTCGTTTTCGAAGAAGTAAGTTCCATTCACATCTCCGGACAAAAGAGGGCACCAAACAGATTTTTTTGTGAATGTAATGGCCTCTCTTCAATTACTTGAGGATTCCCAGAACCCGAAATACGACCATTTTATTTATTAACCCACCGAGTGAGAAATGTGCTTCGTCCCTGAAGAAAATTTTGTTAGAAAAATCGCCGTCCATCGCCTGTTGTTCAAGCACCCATTCGATGTATCTACGACGTTGTGAATGGTCGGTCAGCTAGCTTCAGTTGTTATGTGAGCTGGGCTTTATATGGATGTAAATGTAGATCCAAACAATGGCGGATCCAGGGGACCCCTATGACCCCCCCGGGAGATGATTTGTTTGTTTTTTCGTAGGAACTCCCTTTAATTCAAAACTAATCGTATTGCGTTAATGGATATGACCCCCATTATATTTTGAATTATTTATTTTTTGTATATAAAAACAAAATTTGTATTTTAATTCCTTAAACTTTGTTGCTAAAAGTACAACTTTTAACTGAGGACTGGACCAAGAACTCAATATGAATCGGAAATTCAGCTCTATTCCAAAAACACAGCACAAATTCATTAACTTTTTACCAATGGACGATCATATGAGCCATAAAGCTCAGTTAAGTTGTACAGATTTCAATTAAGGATTTGTTTGTAATTTAACGACATTCACCAAAAAGTGGTTTGCTGTCAAAAACAACTAAAATGTTTGTTTTCACGCAATTTAGAATTTGGAAAAACTTTAGTGCTTTAAATTATTTTCATAAAATTTGTTTTAAAAAAAGCAAATATTCAGGTTCTTAAGAAGAAACCTTAAATAAGAGATCGTCAATTTTATATTAAGTTGCCTTTAAATTCTTGAAACTAGCCTTCAATTCCGTCCATCTGTCTCACTGTCCTGGCCTCTACAGCCCAAACCATTGTGTCGAATGTTTTTTTCATTTTTTTTAATACGAAAAATAACAGCAGTCCCCTTACAGATTTGTTGGTTAAAAATCGAAAATTCTAATTTTTTCAAAAATGAACCGACACATATTTTTAAAACTTTCTCGAAATTTTTTGTTCTTAATTTGGCTTTTTTCTACAAGAAAAAACATATTTTGGTATTGCTCCAGAAAGGTACCCTTCATAAAACCGTTATTTTGCTTTTTAAGTTTTCTCAAAAACTAATGGACCGATTTCAAATTGATGATGATTATTTTTTGATGATCAAAAATGTCATTATTTTTTTTAATTTGTAAAATTATTATTAAGTGCTTACCGAAAATATTTTTAAGGCAAAATTTAAAAATTTAAATGATTTTGGAAAAAAAAATTAAGTTAATACCTATAGGTTTTTTGAGAAGTAAAATGACATTTACATTTTTGAGAAAAACATATTTTGTAGGTATATTTTTAAATCTAAAAATATAGGAAATATTTTTAAACAGACTTTTTGGAAGAAATTAACGAGTTCTAGCGACCCAGTCGTGAAATTTATTTCTTTCATTATTTTCTGTTGAATACAAAAACTAAAATTTAAGAAATCTAGTTTTGAAATGAATTTGCTTAAGATGTTCTAGAACTGAGATTTAAACACGAATTTCAAAAATATAAATGTCCCAAAAACAGTAGTTGGACGATTATGTAAACCATTATCTCCTCTTAAAGCACGATATGTGGCTGTGGCAGAATCACAATTTTTTTAGTTGGTTTGGTTTTAACAATTTTTATGCGTTATGCGATAATTAAGCGATCCATTTTCGTAAATGTCAGACTTTCAACTGAAAAAAAAAATGGGCTAACAACTTAGTTTGAATAACCCGTTATAAAAAGCTTAGACAAATAATAGATTCATCATTTGAACAAACAAAATGCTCTTTTAGTTTATTAATGCAATTTTTTTCCTACCGCTTTTTTAAGGCTCCGAAAGATGAAATCCTTTTGAAATAATCACGTTAAACATTTTCGTCTCTCTTTTATTAACCTTGAATGCGACACTTCTTCGCTTTAATACTTATTATTTAATAAGGATGAGAATTGTTGTTGTTATGTGAATCTCTATTTGTATAATAGTTACTAAATATAATATGTAATTTTGTACTTAAGAACATTTACTGCGAAGAAGATGGAAAAATTATTTTGTTTGCACCCACTTTAATATAATAACTGATAAATAGAAGAACCTACTTGAATTTTTTTCCAGTTTTTGCTACTGTTGTTTTATTTACTTGTTTATTAAGGCAAACTATTGGTTGCATAATGAAGAAACATCTATTATTTGTTCTAATTGAAAGTAACAAAACAATGAGGACGAAGTCCTGATTATTATTTACGTCGTAATTCGAATGTCCAAAATGAACAGGAAAACTATGTTTTCAAAATGATTCACTTAATAAAATTATGGATCCTTGATTATTTAAGTATCTCTTAAATAGCTTTATAGATCATATTGCAGTCTTAAAAGATTATAAATTATTTTTAATTTAAATATTTACTTGACATATTAAAAAACTTATTGTTTTTTTTTTAATGATTTCACTGTTTCTTCTCTTGAGCATGATTGTTCGATTCAATAATTTTTTTTTGTTTTCAAATTAAATTTGTTTGTTAATAATGTTGAATCAAATACTTACAATTGTTTAAGTTTCACACTTCTATCTGAAGTGATTTTAATCAAAAAACTATATAGGTATGTAAGTAACGACAATTTATGCATTTGTTAAAACAATAGAACTCAAGATTTTAATCAAATTTTATATGCAAAGAAAAGACAGTATCTGTTTTGCTGACACTTCTCGACCTCTAATGTTGTAAATACGGAAAGAAATTAACTACAAATTACCAACAATATTTTGCATATGATGAAACAGTTTAATTTCAAAATCTATTTTTGCTAACGAGATTTTAAGTCGAAAACTAAAAATTTTTTAAAAGTTTATATTTCTTGTATACAAAAATACAGATTGGATTTTTCAAAGAAAATTCAGCACAGAATGAAATTATTTTGAAGTCAATACCTTCATTTATTCACGAGATATCGAGATTCGAACATCAATTTTTACCAATTTTGCGTACTTTTTTTTGTAGATTTTAATTTTTATGAAAAAAAAACTGACTGTCGGATTTTTATAAAATTTTTACTGAATGTCGAAAACAATTTTTTCCAAGAGATGAAATTAGTTTGAAGCCAATATCTTAAATTTTTGAAAAGATATTTAAGTCGAAATCAAATTTACCAACTTTTAGTAATGTGTTTTTAGGTTTCTATGTTTTGGAAAAAATTATCGATTAGATTTTTCTGGGATGTTTTGTAAAAAATTATCGATTAGATTTTCCTCAAAATGTTACCAGATGTCCAAAACGTTTTTCTTCGTTGCAAACAATTATTTCGGAGTTAAATTATTTTTTTTTTTGTAAAATATTAGAGGTGATACTTATTTTTTGTTCAGTTTTTGATTTATAAAAAAACTGTTAATTGAATTTTTTTTTCCAAAAATATACTACTTTGGTATCACGTCACAATATACAATTTAGGCCGTGTGTGAATTGCGTTAAAATGTGTGTTAAAATTTAACCAGCTTTAAAATTTAACACTAATGAGGTGAATAAAATGGGTTAAAATTTATTGAGCTGTGGAGCAGGTTGAAGTGTGTTAAAATTTGACGTTTCTATTGATAGAGAAATTTGCTCTTGCTTTTGCATTCAATTTTTCAGTGTTACCACACCGAATAAATCAATTAATCAAAATGGGAATTTTGTTTGAATATTTTTGACTGTTGTTTTGAAATATGAAATTTTTTTAACCTGCGCAGAAATCTTGGTTAAAATAATTGTTTTAACGCAATTCACACAGCAAATGGGTAAATTTGTTCCCACCTCAAAGAAGACGTCAAATTTTAATCGTGGTAGAAGTTTTAACGCAATTCACACACGGCCTTAATTCAAGTCGCTAGCGTTATTCGTTCTTAAGATATTTGGGGTTAACCAAAGTTTTTACTTTTTTTTTTCAAATTGCTGTGGTAAAAAAACCACCCACTCAATTTTTTGAGAGTCCTTTCTGCATCTTTCTGCATTATCATCATTCTGTATAACAAAATGTAGGGACGTATACGGATATTTTTTGAGACGCACGCACAGACATCTCTCTAAAAATAAAATCTTTTATTTAGGTTCTAGGGACCTTGAAATGTCAACATTACCATTTTCAATTTGACAAATCGATTACAATAACTTCCTATGGGAAGTTAAAAACATAGACAACATGGAACGACATCCACTGGTTAATTTTGTTTCGATAAATTGACACTTTGAAGAAAAATATACATGAAGAAAAATATAACTAAGTTAAGAAAATCCCATATAACGGGTGTTTTTTATAGCTACCGATTTTTTCTTAATGTGCTGCCAGCCGTCAGTCAAGTGATTTATTTTTAATTTGGTTTGGAATCTCAACATGATTAGACGACTGAAGTTTGAACAGCGCTTCCAAATTGTGCAAATTTATTTTGAAAATCTTGGTTCTTTTCGAAATACGTATCGTGCGAATTTTGTTTAGCGATGGAGCTTATTTTTTGTTGAATGAATACGTCAATAAACAAAACTGCTGTATTTGGAGTGATGATAATCCTGAATGTGTTTTGAGACACCTTTACACCGTTTTGTGTGCTTTATGGGTTTGTGAAATAATTGGTCCGGACTTCTATAAAAACGATCTATAGTGGTCTTACTTAAATCAACTTACAGAGCACTAACTAGCAAACAAATTGTAGTGCCATATCTTAAAAAAAACTTTACTGTCTCATTGTAACATTGGCTGCGTAAACTCTCGTGTTGGATAGGGTATCTTGGATAGGTGGATTTTTAGATATCTTGTTGAACGAGTTGGATAGCTGTATTGAGATAGCTGTCAAAAATTAAAAACAACTTTCAGCTGTTTCCAAAAAGCAGAGAAATATTTAAGCTTCGAAGTCAAAATTGTTGTAAGATAAAACATTTAATGGATAATTCAAGTGATTCGTCTGACGATGATGAATTGATAGGTGCGTAACATTTTAATAAATAAGAGATAACCTTAATCTGAAATCTATGTTAAATTTCCTCTTAGCTCAATTGGAATTCTATACGATTAATAATTTACTTGCAAAATCTCCGGTTTTAACAGAAACGAGGAGGCAAATAGATTCTTCATCGTCTATTATGTACAGAACATCCTCAAATACAACTTCAACTAACATTTTGTATCTTTTTGTTTACCAACAAATACAAAAAGCTGAAATCAATTTTCAAGTTTCTTGAAATTCAACCATGTGTTGAATCAGCTGTTCTGTCAGATACCTACATACCCCAGAAATTCTTGGATACCTTTGGATTCCTTTTTTGACATCTCAGATGTTTTTGATCAGCTGTTATTTTACACGTAAAACACTAACAAAAAGGTATCCGCATACCTATTCTATCTATCTGAGATTGAACGCAGCCATTGCAAAGTTAAAACTTTAACTTTACTTTTATTTTATTTAAAGGCCTTTTCGTAAATACTTAACTTGATATTAATTACACGTGAATTAGTACTGTGAATTTGAAGTTTGCAGTGCAATGTTTTCTATGATTTTAATGTCTTTGCTACGTGCATTGGCTTATTAAACTGATTTTGATATTAAATTGATTTTAATCGCTCATATTTTTTTAAAAGTTCATTCAAGTATCAAATATCAGCCAAATTTATGAAATCAATCTTTTCAATCTATAAATTTTATTGTTGTTATTGAATTTCTTCTCCAGAAATTAGTTAGCAGCATATAAGATCGGGGAAAAACTTTTATGTTCTTGGAAGAAGTGACATTTGATTAGTAAGCGATTAAATTTAAATCTGTCGTTGATGTTGATCTGAGAACTGAAATAAGTTTAAAATTATCAAAATTCAACCTTAAGATAATAAGAATAATATTGTTACAATTAAAGAGCCATATAACTATAAATTAAAGACGGGAATTATACAAAATACGTCTTTATCTAACGCGTGCATTGAGGAGGCAAGGTATACCGACTACTTGAAACTTGAGTATTTTAACACTCGGAAAATAAGAAATTGCTATCTCAAGCAGTAAAAAGTTAGTCTTCATCTACATAATAATGAAAGTACCTACATTATGTACATATGAGTACATTAAATAGTTGATACGAAGAAGAGACATACAGGTGAAATTGATAATTCAATAATTGCATTTATATAAAAAGTTTTTTTTTCCTAACTGATAGATAAGAATTAACTTCTGTAATTGTTAAGTGTTGTTTGGACTTTTTTAAATGTTCAAAAAATTTATTGTGAAATTAAAATCATAATTCTTGCTTGAAAAGTTTAATTTTATGATTAAAGAAAAGATACACAAACTTGAACGCTCCAAGCTTAACAATGGGGTTTTCCATGGATAAATTCAGATTATCTTCAAAAATTGATTTTCTTTGGCGCATGGAACACAATTGGATCTGTTTTTTTGTTGGTCATTGTATCTGTGTAACTTCATGTTCATGCTATGGAGTGCGGTAGAGTTATGTCAAATTCCTTGCTAAACATTTTATTAAAAATTGTATTAGTATTAGTGCAAAGAAAGGGTAAATCTGGCAAAATATTCAAATTTGCACATTTGATCTTAAATCAAAAATAAATCAATTAATTTTGCCTAATAGAACGCATAAAGAGGGGAAAATTGTGTTTTGACAGATCTAAACCAAGAATAAATTGTTGTATTTTGTCCATGGAAAACCCCATACAAAAAATCATTAAAGTCACACTGTTATCGTAACAAATGGACGATATAAGTCAATCGCATCCAGTTCTTCAAACTTGAAACTTTACTTCACTGTTCATTAACTTTAATGTTTAGTTTATTTTCATACCAAATGCCATAACCTTATATGAGTAATTATCACTTCTTTTTGTTTAGCAAAAGATAATTATCCGATAATTATCGAGCATGCTCTGACTGAACAAAGCGTTTTCTGAGCGCTCAGAATTATTTTTGAAACACACCAGAACACAAAGCCTTTTTTTCAATTTCACCTGTCAAATGCCTGTGTGAAGTATTCAACTCGGTAAACTCAGTTGTGTTATTCTGAGCTCATAGAAATCGCTCTGAACAAGCTCTGAACACAAAAGAAACATACATTTGAAAGTCTGAATGTTTAGAAGTAAAAGGAGAAACACAATTTTTTGTTTGACAGTTCAGGATCTAAACACCTAATAAAGTTCAGCTTTCAGTTGAATAATAAAATTTGATCAGCTGATATTTTGAAACAAATAAATTTTACATGATAGAAAGTGAAATTTAGTATGCCTAACCTTTCAATCAGCTTTTTAAGATAGTTAAGAACTAAAATGTAAATGACAGCTGGCTAATGCATCTGAACCTGAGTAATTTTACAAACAAGGTTGTAGGCATTATACTAACAAAGCATAAAAGTTATGACATATGAGAGTACCGTAAATATTGCCACTGTTTCGTAAAAGCTAGAATTCTGCCTATTTATGTCACCCAAAACTTGATTCCTAACATCACTTTCGAATTTTTAAAAGGAAGGGGTTATTGTATTCACTATAGCTCTCCTAATGTACCTAACCTACGCTGCACAAGCAGCAAACACTGACGGAGCGCAAAGTGTGCAGATGACCTTATTTTTTTTTTATTTAAAATTATAAATACCATGTTTTGCAATAATTACACCAACTACGCTGACTTCATGGTTAGTTAAAATTTTATACAAACAAATTAACTAATTATAACACCTAATTATAATTACTATTTTACAAATATTTTGTATTGAGAACTCAAAACAAATTTTAGAAGTTAATGCCTTAATTTTATTGAGATTCTTATCAAAAGATAAAACTCTCTTGTCACATATACGTTTTTAACTCGGGTTGATTCACTTTTAATAGAAGTTCTTTTTTATTTATCATATTGCTAATATTATACCGTGTGATGGTTTATATTTTGATAAAAAATAAATGGCAATTTCAAATGAAACAATTCAGTTGAGGTTTTCGTGTCTACCTTTCAATAAGTTCGAGTTGCTTACAAAATTATAGGAAAAATATACTCAGTATTTCTTCCAAATTAATTATTATTTTCGGAATATACAAACGAAAAAAGTAATAATATAACGGTATAATTATGTCGAACGATCCGATTGAATTTCTGGATAGCGTCTTGCAAGCCGAAGAGCTTCGATGGCGCATGGAGGAGTACGGTCATGATAAAACAAAATATTCGATTTCAAGATCCGGTAGATACAAATCTTTAAATAAAAAACGTGATGCTTTGAAACCGGAACTTTATAAAGGCACCGATCTGGATAAGGTGAGAAATGTGTGTTTGTGATTTAAGGACTGATAAAAACAATAAGAAAGTATACACGGAAACAATTTGTTTGAAAAACGCTTGTCCAACAATTTGTATTGTTATTGTGGTTTGTTTGAAGTTATATTATCGTTTCGTGTTCGCAAAAAATCATCCTTCTTTTAGATTGCCTTCCTGAATTGAAAACTTCCTCATTTTCAAAAGTCGTTTGGTGTCGTAGTAAAATGTTTTTTTTTTTTTTGGGGATTCTAACACATGGTTGTGGTTTAACAAACACAAATTAATATCAGTTGGAAAAAGGGTTCAAGTCTTAAATGGTTTGTGTTTGTTTCTATAATATTTTACAAAAATATGTTTTATGGGGAACAACCAAGTCCATTTGGCCTGACATTGCTGAGTGTTCTCAGTTTATCACTCGATTTAATAGTTAATTAATATTCGAACAGTTTTGAGCAAAGATTAACTGCTTTACTATAAGTTTTATCCGGACAAATATATCACAGGAAACACTGTTCGGATTTTTAAAACTATTGTATTTGACCTGAATTTCATTTGACTTTAAATAAGAAATCTAAAAGTTTCTAAGCAAGCATTTCAGTCTTGAATAAATCAATTTTGGAGTAAGACACAAAATAGGGAAAAATTGGAATGAAATTGATTGGAAATGGAAAATATTTCTGAATTACACTTTTATTTTTACCTACAAAATTCTTTCAAGAAACCAATTTGAATCCACGCAGAAGCTGTTTTTCCCAGAAAAATTATACTGTAAAAATTCCACTAAATAAAAATAACTGTACCTATGCATAAACTGATACAGTGATTATAAAGTGTGAAAAATGATGCCCCATTCAAATTTGATTCCATCATCAGTTTAAGGGGAATGTTCTTTTTATTTTTTTTTTAAATTAAAGTAAACAAATTTAAATATTAAACAATGTTTAACTTTTAAACAATAGTGCGTTGGACTGTCATGCAAGAGGTCTTGGGTTCAATCTCTGCCTGCCCCATCTTAAGTTTTTTTTCACGGGTACTGCCTCTTGCGAGGAATGGACAAATCCCCCAAGAGTAATTCTTGTCATGAAAAGTGCTTTCTCAAATTAGCCTTTCGGATTCGGCTTAAAACTGTAGGTCCCCTCCATCCCTGACAACATTAGGTACTCGCACACAGAAATGGCCAATTACATATGAACGATTCGGACCCTGTTTAATTGTTCACGCTCCAAATTTACCCAGCATATACAACCGAGTCCCAACCACTTTGACAGATTAATAATTCGTATATTATTCGTTTCGAGCACGAACAAATGTTTATCTGGGATAATAATCAACATAAAAAAGGGTTTTTATAAAATAAATTAAAAATGTCGAGCCATTTTTTCAGAAAAATATCTTAAGATTACGAAAGTTTTACCAGAAAAGCCTGGCCGAAAATGTTAAACCCGTATAATAAAATTTGGCAACTGACACAGACAAAATAAAAAGAGGGAAAAAGAAATTAAGGGCATAGACACACCATATAAAGACCGGAAACCAATCTGTCATTCTGGTTTTGCCTACAAGCTGAAACGTCAATTCTCATCAGCGTTGCCGCGAAGACAAAAATTGTAAGGGCAATTTTGAGGGCCATTTCCAAAATGTGCGGGCCACTATCCCACTACCGTGGAACAAATTTGTTTAAGAAAATAATAACAGTTTGTCTTTTCTAAATAAACTTATTATATTTCAGGTCTTTTTGTTTACAGTATTAGTTATCACACTTGTATAAATTCCCGATCGGGCGCATTTTGGCAACGCTGCTTCTCACGCACCCTTATTTCTAATTCTAACATCAATTCACCACGGCTAACATCAATTCACCACCCTCTAACATCAATTCACCATGAAAATCCGGTATAGTGATAAGAAATTCTTTAGGGGAGGCACTTAGTGGCTACATCGACATTAGGTATTGCATTTTTTGGGAAGAGTACGATAACTCAGGCGACAAAGTTTAATGACGGATTTGTATAGAACAGTTAAAAACAATCATTTTTTACTATGGGAGCGGGGTGTTTTCTCTATTTTTAGGCGTTAGGGGCAATTTAAAAAATATGTACGTTAAATGGAAATAATGGTAATACTTACAACTAAGTTTTATACATTTTTTTAAAGACAACAATTTTTTCTATTAGCTTGTTTTTAAATCAAGTCAAAACTATGTAAATTAGAATAGTTCGTTGAGATATTATATTTTTAATAAATATTTATTAATCCGATCATCTCAGATGCCAACTTAAGGCTAAAATCGAAAAATATTTTTGCTGTAAACTGTCATCAAATATGGTTAAACAAAGATCTTATGGTTTCTTATACATGAATCACTTATTAGTAAAACAACATGTTCCTACGTGATTGTATTGGAATGTAACATAATATTTAATATCATACTTTATGATCCAGAAGATCGTACTTATTGCTTATTATTATATTTTGGTTCATATTTTCTAATTACTAATGGAACAGACGTGTGTTAATTTGCATAGTTTTTTGAAAAAAATTGTTTCAAACTCAAAATTTGGGCAAAAAAAGATAAAAAAGGTTTAAAGTGTGATTTTTAAAACTTTAAGATTATTTACTATTGTTTTTAGAATGCATTGCTTATATTTGTTTTTGATCAAACATTGAAAACTAGATGATTTTATGTCTTGTAGTTCTTGAGAAAATTTCCAAAAAAAAAATATTATAATTAAATTATTTTTTCCTTGCTTGAGTATTTACGTAGTCTTATTTTGATAGTAATAATCGAATATGGATTAAGGTATACCCGGAATAAATTATTCTTAAATCCAGCTTATTTAAATACAAAAGAAAGTGTGTTATTACACCCAGACTTTTTGTATGCTGCGTGTTTCGCATATTTTCTTTTGAACACTCATCCCGTCAATCTCGCATTATTACACCCGGATTGTTTTCGGTTGCGTGTTTTTGACACTTCTCTTTCATTTTTTGTTCTCATCCACAAAGTCAAAGTGTGAAAATAATTAAAGAAAACTGTACTTTTTAATACAGCAATGATTATTGACATTATGAATACGGATAATAATTCCGAATAATGTAAAAATAAGAATTGGATTGAAATCTGGAGAGAATCCTTCATTTTCTTGACAAAAGAACTAAAATCAAATGATAAACCATCGTTTTTAAATTATAAAAGGATGAATGAAGACACTTTTAACCTGCTTTTCATTGAAAACGACATAAAAAAATACAATTTTGAGGGCCAGAAAAGTTGGATATCACTTTGTTTCAGCGGGCGAAACATTCCAAAGCTTAAACTACCAAGCTAGACTCTTTCAATCATTCCTTCAATTAATTTCATTATAAGGTCTTTGCTCCACTTGAATTTGTCCGGCGGAATATTTCTTGTTTACTCGGTAACAATAGAAAGAATAATAAAGCAACACCAAGAAACCTATCAAAAATGTTTGAAAATGCAAACATTCGAACTCATTCGGTCGTGTCCTTGGTACAATAATGTACCTACAGGAATGGTTTATACCTTCCTGGAATCCTTGAAGTGTGAGTAAGAAAGTTGCATTCACACTTTTTAGCTACAATCAAAAAAACTTAGAAGAACACGTCCAAGTGAGTTCGAATGTTTGCATTTTCCTATCAAAAATGTTTGAAAATGCAAACATTCGAACTCATTCGGTCGTGTCCTTGGTACAATAATGTACCTACAGGAATGGTTTATACCTTCCTGGAATCCTTGAAGTGTGAGTAAGAAAGTTGCATTCACACTTTTTAGCTACAATCAAAAAAACTTAGAAGAACACGTCCAAGTGAGTTCGAATGTTTGCATTTTCCTATCAAAAATGTTTGAAAATGCAAACATTCGAACTCATTCGGTCGTGTCCTTGGTACAATAATGTACCTACAGGAATGGTTTATACCTTCCTGGAATCCTTGAAGTGTGAGTAAGAAAGTTGCATTCACACTTTTTAGCTACAATCAAAAAAACTCATAAGAACACTTCCAAGTGAGTTCCAATGTGGTGCGGAAATTGGTTCAAATGAGGATACCATAATGTGTCTACTTGCAAATTTAAAAATTTGAATCGATATTTGACGGTGTTTCCCTTTGATTAGAAATGAAAATTATATACTGATCGATCGGGAATCATGCAAAGAATTTTTTTTGAGAAAAAAAAGTGTAATTGCGCATTTATTTTTCTCTAAAAATGTATCTTTTTATTTTATTTCTTATTTTGACGGAAATTCATTTTCCCGAACAGCTGATACTTTTATGTTCACCACAGCAATTTAATAAAAAAAAACTTCTGTCAAAACAAGTAAATACACCGCATCGAATTGTTGTTGGATTTCACATTTCAAAATGGACGTAATGTCAAAATTACAAATACAACAATGTAAACAAATGGGTGTTGGAGGGTAAAACGTACGAAAGATTCCGGTCTTTATATGGTGTGTCTATGATTAAGGGTTTGTTTCCTTGAATTTTTGTATGAGAGATAGACTGAAATAGTTGTTAGGTGGCGAGATAAGATTGTGTCACGCACGAGAGTGCCGAAACTTTGTTTGTTGGGTCGGGCTCGTTGGCTTTTGACTTGCCGAAAATCCAAATGAAGAGACAGAGCCAAACTGGGCTATCTCAGTTTCCCCACACACGGTCGATATTGGATCGGCTCGGGCTCGGTCGTGTATAGCAAGCTTTAAGCCTAAATCAAGTCTTACAAATTTGTATTAATTTTTGTTTTTTTTTTCTTTATAGAGGATTGTATTTGTTTTTTCGTTTTTCTTCGTGTTTTAAGATTATTATTAAAAATTTCGACAAACCTGAATTTTGGTAGAGCTTTACTTATATGTAGGTCCCTAACACTCCTTAAAACGTCCTTAAAAATATAAGGGGGTAAAACGCCGATCATTTTTTATAAATTACTCAAAAATTATAGAATTTAATTTTTGAATAAAATGTTACCTTAGTATTTTTACACACACTAACTGTGACACTTTCTCTTATGCAATTGATAGATTTAAATAAAATATTCATATCATATTTTTGGGTGGAAATTGTTCTTTGCTGAGTTAGTAGACAAACATACAGGCAGAACTGACATTTGACTGAAGAATAAGAAAGCGAGGTCTAGACGGCACTCCCGCAGAATTGTTACAAGCAGCGAGCGAATTGCTGAAACCAATCATAGAAGTAGCATGGGGTTCTAAAGGCTTCCTTGAAGAATGGAAAAAGGGAATGATTTGACAATCATTCAAAAAAGGACTGATGTATTTCAAAAAACACCAAAACAGTAGCAAAGAATGTCCAAAAGGCGTAAGATAACATCTTTGTTTCCGCACTGGATCCTAATGCATTGATCACATTGGTACCTTGAGGATCGTTATCGATCAGTACTTTTAATATCAATCACCACTTCAGCATGAGAACTTAAGGGTGAATTTCACTAGCTTGGAGTGGAACGAAATTTATTTTTCACCAAATGTGAACGATAAAGTATCAATATTCAACAACCTTCTAACCCGGCTATATGATAGCTATGTACCGATAGTTACTAGGGAATTAAGGACTAAGAGATGTCCCTGGTTTAACAATAACATTAGGCATTTGATAAGGGAAAGGGAGCGTTTCTTCCGGAGATATAAGAGTAACCCTACTGAGTTTAATAAAAAACAGTTTTTATTTTCTCGTAACAGAGTAAATTCTACTATTCGCAACTCTAAGCGCGCATACCTTTTACAGAAACTTGATCCGTCTCTCAGTTCAAAAGAACTTTGGAACAACCTGAAAGAACTTGGAGTAAAAGAAGACAAAAATAAAAGTAAATGCCCGTTTAGTCCTGGAGAGATGTCTGATGTTCTGATTCCGACTTTGTCAAGTTTATTCCCCAAGATATATTTATTATACCAGAGAATGAAAACTCTTTCAAATTTTACTGCATTAGTATTCACGAGCTGTATTATTCTGTCAGGTCGGTCAAATCGAATGCGATTGGTCCTGATGATATTCCGCCTAAGTTTTTAAAGCTCATACTTCCCATTATAGGTAATTATTTAATTCATATTTTTAATTTTTGTATATATAGTGGTAAATTTCCTGATGCATGGAAGAGTGCTAGTATTATTCCAGTTCCCAAAAAATCAAACCCTACTAACCCTTCGGAGTACAGGCCAATTAGCATTTTATCTTATCCGTGTAAGTTATTTGAAAAAATTATGCATGATCAAAACTACGTAAATGAACATGAATTGCTCTCAAAGTGGCAATCTGGGTTCCGCAATAAGCATAGTTGTGAGTCTGCAGCAATTAAAGTTAGATCAGATATCCGCTTTGCTCTTGATTCTGGTAAATTTGGTGTCATTGTGCTCTTAGATTTTTCTAAAGCATTTGACTGTATTGATCATTCTATCCTACTTTCTAAGCTTAAAAGAAACTTCAACTTTTCTAGCAAATCACTTAAGCTATTGTGTAACTACCTAGTTGATAGGGTTCAGCGTATAAAAACTGGGGCTGGTATTTCTAATCCTCTTATCACAAATATTGGTATACCCCAGGGCTCCATTTTGGGCCCTTTGATATTTTCGTTGTTTATAAATGACCTTCCTGATGTCATTTCCAATTGTCAAGTTCATTTGTATGCTGATGATGTAGTACTTTACATTTTTCGTTCAATTAGTTTAATGGAGGACTGTATAGCTAGGGTAAATGATGACTTACGACATATCCTTTCGTGGTCAAATGGTAACTGCATAAAGCTTAATCCTGCCAAGTCTGTTGCCATGCTGTGTTCTAGAAATGAGCTTAACTTTAATGATTTTCCTTCGATCGTACTTGATAATGAAGTTATTATTTATGTGAAGGATGTAAAATACTTAGGATATAGAATAAATAATAATCTTACGTGTTGTAGAGCAATTTCAGATACCATTCGAAATATTTATTTTAGATTACGATCCCTGAGAACTTCTTCGAACTTATTGCTACCCAATATGAAGAAGCACCTCATTAAATCATTAGTTATGCCGTATTTTACTTTCAATTGTTCAGTTTACCAATTTTAGACTGTGAGTGTAAGCGCAGATTGAATGTTGCTCTTAATGATTGTATTCGTTTTATTTATAGCGTTCCGAGATATTCCAGTGTATCGCATTTGCGTCACACGCTCTTTGGAATGAATCTTGATGAATACCTGAAGTTTAAGCTTGTTTTGAAACTCCACAATATCGTCCACAATAGGTGTCCTAGTTATCTCAGTGAATTTCTGAATTTTGCCTATTCCCAAAGAGGTTTAAAACTCATTTTGCCGCGTTTCGCATACAGCATAGCAGAATGCTCTTTTTACGTATCTGCAATTCGTTTGTGGAATGCTCTCCCAAATGATTTGCAAAGGACTGCCATGCCCACGGCCTTTAGGAGGAAACTATTTTTGCACTACTCAAATCAAAGTTAGGTACTTATATCTCACAAATACATATACAAAGTCCTTTTCTTTCTTTCGTTTTTATTTAAATCAATATATGCTCTGCTTTTATTTTACATATTATATAAACTCAAGTGATTTCATATATTTTTTTTTTCCTTTTTTTAGTAATAATACATAGTTACATACTAGTATAGTGAAACAATTTTTTTTTTTTTTGCTAGCTTTAAGAATTATATATATATATTTTTTTTTAATATATTTTTCATATTTTTGAATACCCTATAATCTATGTTACTTAAATTATCGATAATCTAAAAGATTTTATCTTAATGTGTCATTGTGAATTGAATCTTTCTTTTAAATAAATGAAATGAAATGAAATGAAATGAAAGTTCTGTACCCGTGTCCCGTGGCATGATGGTTAGTGCGTTGGACTGTCATGTCAGAGGTCTTGGGTTCGATCCCTGCCTATGCCATCTAGTCTTTTCACGGGTACTGCCTCTTGCGAGGAATTGACAAATTCTCCAAGAGTAATTCTTGTCATGAAAAGTGCTTTCTCAAATTAGGCTTTCGGATTCGGCTTTAAAAACTGTAGGTCCCCTCCATTACTGATAACATTACTCGCACACAGGAATGGTTGAGAGTTGTAAGTCACTAGGCCCTAGTTCTCAACGGACTGTTGCGCCACCCAATTTTTTTTTTTTTTATTTATTTTAGTTCTGCTTAAATGTCGAATCAGTTCTGTTATACCGATTCAAATGCAAAATAACAGCAACAAGAAACTGAAAACCGTTATTAATAAGTGTCTACGAAACATCTTACGGAGAAGAGTGGTATGGAGCTTAAACACATCATGGGAGACCGCACACGTCACACAAAATTCAGTAATTTTTTAGAATCACAGAATCAAAAGAACCTAATTTTTTTTTAAACCTGCAGTTTTCCAGTTGTTTCCATAAAAGTGTACTTCACACCTTAAACCCATCCTTTTTTTACTAAGTTTCAAAAAAAGAGGACTTTTTAGAGAATGTTAAGGATGCATAATACAACACTCCACCAAAATTAAGCTTATTCGGATTTGTTTCTTCTGTTGCATCACCCTTGCAAATGGCGCCCGACGTCTGACCTCTCTCAAACCCCCATCGTCGTGGCCCTGCATTCGAACTATCTGCTTCTAACTAGTGTTTTCCTGTGTTTAAAAATATAAAATTATTATCATGAATCTATAAACTGTCATCGACCCACGTAGGTTCTATAAAATCAATATCAATGTACAACTTGTTCATTCATTAATCAAAAAAGAAACAATAACAAAATAAATAATCAAGTAGTTAAGTAGAATCGCTTGTGCAGATAATCTTAAATTGAAGTGTTTAAATGTTCGATAAGTACATGTACTTATAATTTCCAAAGAGTGCACCCTGAACTTCAGTTTTTCGAAAGTTTGCCCTTGTAACACCCACAAGTAGTAAAGATAGAAATAAGGCATCTTAAATTATGCAATTCCTCTTTTTCGCAAATACCTTATTTTTTTTTATTTCTGAACTCGAGAAAATTTGAAATTAATAACGACCATTTCTATTATTTTATGATATGTTATGATAAAATAATTTTATCGACTTTAATAATTGTTTATAAAACTTTTATAATTGTCTTCGGCTTTTTTTTTACCTGAATGGATTTATGAAATCTTAAAAAAAAAACAAACACCCACAAAATTAAGACATAAAGAATAATAAACCTTGATATAAATAATTTATTTTTGCAATCGTGTTAATATATCATTGCACTGAGTAATAAACTAATAAAATTGTTATCTACTTCTGCTGTTCGCACGATAGTACGTATATATATTTCGGTTGAAATTATAAGAAAAAGGGGAACCAGAACTGCGCTGCAGACGAAATAAAAATTACAAAATAATAATAAATGTATAAAAGTATAAGTATTCGAAATAAGCTTTCTTTATTTTTAAAGGGCAAAGGGCTAGCTACAATAAAAAAGTAACTTTCATCAATAAAAAAACTTAATCTAATTGTAAACAAATTTATTAATTTTTAAACAATTTTTAATCATCCATATTTCGAGTGCAAAACCTTTTTTACTATTTTGTTTTTGAAATTTATTGTAACCTATTTTAATCGCATTTCTTTAATATTCTAGAAAAATGTATTGGTATAATTTTTGGTTTTTTGTCTCCAAATGAAATAATTTCGAATGTTAATTATTTTGAGTGTTTCAAAAACTAAAAATGCAACGTTCTTGGTTCCTTAAAACTACTGGCTATAGTATAGTGCTTCTACACTAGTTGAAAAAATTATGTCTTTTTCTGGGCATTAAGTTTTCCTGAAATTGTATCTTATCACGTACTAGCCGACCCGTGCTCGCGTTGCTTCGCAGATTGTAACCAACACATTCTTTTTGTGCTTATGGATTGTCTTCCGATGTTAGCTTTTCTTTTATCCATTTTATATTTCTATGCGATAAAAGAAAAACAACAACAATAAAAAAATTAAAAAACACTTCCTTACCGAAATTAACACTTTAGAAAAAAAAACTTAAGTAAAATATTACGTAGTAAAGGCCAAGCCGCACTTGAAAACAAACAAAACCATTTCAATTTTTTAGTTGATAACGGAACGAAATGTTTGTCTATTTTCTTCTTTTCTTTCTTTTATTCATACCTAGAATCGTTTTTTTGCAACCGAAAAATATAGTTTGTGGTAAAAAAAACAAATTTGTGTTCTTAATGTTCTCATACATCTATAGGTATGCGTGTGTAAATATCCATATACACATTTTTTTATTCATTACAATTTATTCACTTCCTCGAACCAGAAAAATAAAAAAGATCTAATTTTTCTTTAGATAAATCGGCATTTCATGTGCATGGCACTGTAGTTAACTAAATGTCCATATTAACTTAAAAAAAAGAGCCTACACTGCTCAGCGATGTGACGATAGTATTAGAGAAACAATACAATACAGAAAAAATGAATATGTAGGTAGGTAGGTAAGAGAAAAAACGTAACAATTTAATGGAACACATATTAAGATAGAAAGAGCATGGGAAGAAAAGAAAATTAAAAATGTTGGAATGATAATGAAATGAAACAAAGCAGCGACCTCGCGATTGTGATGGAATCTAATTTCCTGGATAAAATAAATTCAAAAAGTTTATAATTTTATAATTTGTTTTTATTTATTTCTCAGGTTGTATGTTTAACTTAGAAGTGATTTTAGGCTTAAAATTTGCGCAACAATATTGACTTTATGAAGCAATACTAATCTTTGTCGATTAGTGTATAGGTTTTAAGATATGAGTGGTTGTATAAGTCAACTAATGAAAAAATGGACTCAAAATGTAAAATTAATAATGTTTAAGCTTGACAAATAATTAATGAAAAAAAATTAAAGCCATAAACACTCTCATAACAATATAGAAAATAATAAAATATATTTCAAATAAATCGGTTGACTACTTTCTGAGATCATGCGTTACAAACTTTAAAATGGTTTCGCTTTTATATAATAGTATAGATGTACTTTTATTTCACATCAGTTTTAATCATTTTAGTGTCTTATTTAGTTTAAGCACGTTTTGGAGTTAATTTTTATAGATAAGGTTTATAGATTTGGAAAACCATGATGAATTTTATTGAACAAACAATTTGGAAAGTCTTAAATACCCTTAAGCGTCCCATAGAAACCACACTCGTGTGCACAACAGTGTACTGATACCCGGTGTCATGACACTTTAAATCGTACACACATTAGTTGTGAAAGGGATTTCAAAGAAGAACGATCAGAATGAGTGGCGTAATAACTTTAAGCTTTTATTAAAACATCTTGCCACGCACCGCACTCAACAGCGATTCAGATGCAACACATCACACCGATCGAGACACTGGGCAGGTTCAGACAACATAAGGGACTTCATTTGCAGTCAACTTCATTCTTTGAACGTAAATTTTGACCAAGGCAACTAGATAGTTTTTCAAGTGTCATGAAATTAAAATTCAGAACTTTACTTCACAAACCTCTACTTCAAGTTCATAGTACAAAAATTACCAAAATCATTATTTTCTACAAAACACTCCTCAGGCAAGCTGCAAGTCTATCATGTTTTGTATTTTAAAGAAATATTACTTATTTCTTTTCCAAATTTACAAGGAACTTTTTTACAGAAAGCATTAAATGAAGTTGTGCAGAAAATAAATAAATCATTGATTAATAAAGTTCAGCTTTTAGTTGAATTAAAAAACATGATCAATTGTCATTTTCACATAAGTTGACTTGACTTGATAGTAAGGGAGATTTTTCTTGCCTAACTTTCCAGTCAACTTTCCAATAAAGTTGCCTTAATTGGAAGGCAATTTTTTGGCAGCTGGCCAATCAGATGCAAGAAACTTGCCTTACTTTCAAGTCCCTTATGTCGGCTGAACCTGCCCATTGATTTGATGATTAACACTTTTTTTCGGTTCACTTTGCAAACAAAAAATTATTATTTCCGTCAATTCCAACCAATTTCATGCTATTCGTAATTGAAATTAGAACGTACCATATCAGTAGGCATGAACTTTGAAAAAAAATGGTAAATATGGGGGGGGCCCGAGATTTTTCCGTCCCAGGCCCGGATTTCCTCTCGACGGCCCTGGGTATAGGCAAGGTTAGGTTAGGTTTAAGTAGCTGCCCGGGATGGAGTAGGACACACTTAGGCCAGTTTATTGGCCTATTGTGACACCATATTATGAATCTTGAGGCTTTCTTCTGAGCTCAATGAAATTAGTTTGAGTCCCTTACGAAACGTGAAAGACTGAAGAACTATTTCCTCCTCTTCCTCATCGATACAGCTTCTGCAAAACTCATTTGAGACTACGGCTAGCCCCGTGGCGTGTTTTCCTATGACACCGGTTATGACACCGATTATTATTATCAAGCTTATATGCATTCTGCTTAGAGATTGAAAGCACCTTGATCACTTAAAATCTAGTGTAGGCCAGATGTTTGTCGTGACATGATAAGTGGTTATGCTATTCCACCTGATGTTGGTTTTTCAGCGTATTATCTACAAAAACTTATAAGTAGGTATACCAGCATTAGCCAAACGCGGTAGAATGGGTTGTACTGTACCATTTTTGGCTTATTCGTCTGGTTAACAATCTCCTAGAATGTCCATCAAAGATGAATGGTCATCTGCTATGCCATATCAATTAGAGATGGACTATAGAGTTTGTATAGGCAGAGTCCAAAGATTTTATGGCAGCCTGACTGTCTGAGAAAATCTGGATATCAATTGTTGATATAACGTATTCTTTAAACCAGGAGAAGACTTCTTTTATTGTCAAACACGCTGTAATGATTGTAAAGCTTACTTTTAGAGAGAATTTTATTCGTTCAGAGTATACGCCACCACCAACCCCTTCATTTGCTTTTGATCCATATGTATAAAAGTGGATTGACTCGTCTTCCATTAATGCCCTATCCTCCCATACAGATCTGGAAGGTATAGAAATCTGGAAGTTTTTGTCGAATTGTAGTTGGGTGATGGTGTAGTCTGTGTGCTTTGGAATTGATTCTAAATACTTTGGAAATGCGGAGTGGGCAGTGGCTAATGTTGATATTAACATTTGAAGCTTTGAGGCGAATAGGAGAGCTTGCAGCTATTTGTTTGCTAAGTATATAAATAGGTGTTAGATAGAGTAGGAGTAGGGTGTCCAGTGCCGCAGATGGGGTCGTTTAAAGCGAACCTTCTGACATTATAATTTAAATATGAATTCTGTGCTATAACCGCCATGGCTTCCTCGGACTTAGTCTCATATGAAGGTCAAATGTTCGATGACTTTATAACGGCAATAACGCGGCTATTGTTGTCCTCGAAGTATTTAATCGTTTCGGGCTAATCGGTGGCGTAGTCAAGCCACTTCAAATATTAACACAAAACATACTCAAGGGGCGGCGTTAAATGGCACGATCTTCGAGGCCAAATCACGAGTCCCTAAACATTTCCTTTAATAAATTAATTGTGGCACTAGCTGCTGTTATATTTTAAATCACCAGTATTGTAAACCAAAGCTACTGCACATTATGGTTGTTCATTTTATAAACGAAAAAGGAAATAATAATGGCTCTATAGCTTTCACCATTGACTATAAGCTATAACGTTCTGGTGGGTGTTTCAACGTGCAGGGTGATGTACATAGATTATTTTCCTGATACTCACACTTTTTGAAGTCTCTGTCCCCTCCTTCTTATGAAAGTAGTACTTTCAGATAAACGTTATAAAGTAAACAAACAAATTAGGTGGCGCAACAGTCTGTTGAGAACTAGGGCCTAGTGACTTACAACTCGCAACCATTCCTGGGTACGAGTAATGTTGTCAGGGATGGAGGGGACCTACAGTTTTAAGCCGAATACGAACGGATAATTTGAGAAAGCACCTTTCATGACAAGAATTACTCTTGGAGGACTTGTCAATTAATCGCACGAGGCAGTTCCCATGAAAAAAAGATGGTACAGACATGGATTGAACCGAAGACCTCGGGCATGACAGTCCGACGCACTTTTTTTAAATTCATATTTATTTATTCATTCTTAAAACTATCTTAAAGCTAGACAAATATTCATAGAACTAGCCTAATTAACCATAACTTACAACTAAATTACTAGTCCCACACGGAAACTCCAAGTTAAACTATAATACCTAATACTAACGCCTTTCGTTCCTAAGATCTATTTTACTTTAATTTAAATTTTATTTATTTTATTAAAAAATTTAAAAAAAAAATAATTTTAATCTCTTTTTTTTTTAATTTACTTAAATACTACTTAAAATTAGTCCTACGCACTAACAATCACGCCACGGGTACTACAAAAAGTTAATGTTGTGTGGCTCAATTGTTAAAAAAAGGTGCTTGAAGGGTCTCCTAGTATGTATTAAATATACTTTTTTTAACATTTCAATTTTGAGTAATACTCCAATGAATTTCAAAAGGATGTCCCGTAAAAGAAGTTCCAAACTGAATATGGAGATATGGTTATGACCTTTCAGAATTTGGTACCTTGTTTACTTCGAATCATAGCGGATTTCGAGTAATTGCTGTTTTAATTAAATTTCGAACAACACCTACTTTTAGCCGGATTTTTATTCAATCTGCCCTAAAATGATTTTAGCTTTTAATGTTTATGGTATGTCAAAATAACAAAATTATTAGTTAAACATTTTATTGACAATGCCATTTCGCTAAAAATTAATGGGTACTTCGAAATTTCAATCAATTATATGTACATATGCAAACAAAAATGTGTATTATTATAAACATAATGTTGGTTGATTATCTCAAAATTTGTCTTTGTTCTTGAACTTCCTAAAAAGTATAATTTTTACCACGAATAAGCTCAAACCGAAAGTTTGAACCCGTAAAGAGATGGTTCTTAGTTTTAATTGTTTTTGGCACTGATAATGTACTTTTACTTACATAATCAGTTTTTATTGAACCAAAAATGGTGCCGTTTTAAGTTATGAAGCCATGATTTTAAAAGTTCATAAACAATTCTCGTAATAATATTTCGTCTACCCGTAAAAGTTCAAATAAAAGAATAAAACCCTTATCTCAGTAATATTAATTGTCAATTATTCTGAAAATTATAGTTCTAAACTGCGGTTCCATCGATTGGACAATTTTTTAAGTTAAGTCATTTTCAGTTTGAATGTTTAACCGACAAACCAATCGATCAAAAATTTATAATTAGTGGTTGATCATGAAAACTTTGGATACCCCGATTATATTTTAATAACAATGATTCCATTTTCAAGCCTTAAGAAGACTTAGAAATGCAAGAGGGGTCGGAACATTATTTAGATGTTATTAATGATTGTGGTAAAAATTCCAAATTAATGAAAACTCTTATTTTGTTGTTCATAAAAAGATTTAAAAAATGTTGCTTGTAGGTTTTTTTTTTAGTTTGATTAGAAGTTTCTATGACCTTAGGTTATTACAAGATCGACATTTGTTTCGAAAACTTTTATTTGCTTGATATAATAACATAAGAATACAACTTTTAGCCAACATCGTTCGTAACATTCTAATGTAGAGTCTATTAGTACAATTAATGATATGTACACGAAACCTTGCTTTTATTATGAAAAGCGAATCAAAAGTTGGATCTTAAGTTATCATTTTTGAAATTACACATTTCACGTAATTACTTAATTTTATTTCCCCAAGATCCTTTTTTTTAAATAAAATCTAATTCAATTAATTCATTTCTACTTTTTGTTTGCTTATTTTCAGAAAACAAAAGACAGTAGCTCACCGTACCAAACACAAACCCAACAGACATCCCAACCACAGCAGCAGTCAAGAGGTCGTGAAAGAGAACCCAAATATACCAAATTTTATGAGACCAATCTGTAACATTAATAAGTTTTTGGTGTTTCATACTCAATAATCAACTTTCTATTGATCTTATATAAACAAAAATATGTACCTACAGTTAAGTTTTATTTTTAATTTACATAGTTGTAAGTTCATGTAAAAAACAAAAACAAATATTGGATTAAAAGCAATAATGTCTCTGTGATGAATTAAAAATGATTTTTGTCTATACTGCTACTGTTTATAACAAAAAGAAAAAAGTAATTTTGATTTTAAATAATAAATAGCATAAGAAATTATCTAATCGAGGTGTTTTAATAACACCCACTTGAACAACAGCGCAATGTGATTTTATGACTTAGACCCATGGAGTGTAAGAGCTTAGTGGGTAAACAAAAAATTAAGTCTATTATTTTTGTTTTGTTCGTTTGTTAATATTTTTTTTATTAATATATTCTTTTTAATATCACACACTTATATAAGTCGTACTCAATATCATTTTATAAAATGTTTATAATAAAAGCAAAATGCAATAATTGTAAAGGGTCTGTGTTTTGTTTGTATTTTTTTTTTTATTTTTTCAAGGGAGTCTTCTTTCAATGTAACTAACATCGAGTAGGCAAAATGGAGCTCTACACATAGGGCAGGTGCATTTCTTTTCCAACCAAACATCTCGATCGAATTCATTTTGACGTGCAGCAAACCATCTCGCCAAACAATCAACACACCACATTGGCCGACAATAGCAATTCGTGCAGCGATTCTGCTCGGGAATCATTTGTCCTTCGGGTGTTTCATCCAAACACTGCTTGTGAATCTTAATATTCGGTTCGGCGATCATGCAGGCAAAACACTTATCAGTCACTTGATCAGCTACATAGACAGGATTCAATGACACCTGATTTTTGAATACCTCAATAAAACGATCGATTATATTGCGATGGAATTGAATATTCGAGGGGATTATGATTGGACGGCTAATGCGATCTTCGAGGGTACGAAATTCTAGTGCATTGATACGTATTTGAAAGTCTTCGACGCCCACTCGACCGGGTCGTACGTTTATACTGATTATTTGCAAGGCATCGGAGGTATCTTGGGCAATGTTGTAGGTTTCACTCTAAAGATAAATAAAAGAAAATTATTTTAATGTATTTGTGCTGATGGTATAATTATTATCTCTTTGACTTACTTTGTCAACACTTAGTGTTGTGTCACTTTGATGTGCAAAATAGACATTGTATGGGGTAGTTTTGATAATCCAGTTTTCAGTTGCAACTACCGATGAAATTGAATTTATTTTCATTTTGAAAACATCTTGTCTGAAATATATTAAGAAAAATTAAAAGTTGTAAGTAGATAGACTAAGAATCTACATTTCATTTTGGAAGTTGTCAAATAATGAGTCTATTTATGTTTAAAAATATTTATCTGTTAGTTGTATTAATTTTAAGACTTCTGGCGTCTTGAAACAGATAAAAAATTATACTAAGAATGTGTGTTAAAAGAAATATTTAAGCATAAATGGCTTCAATTTTTTTTTAAATCAAATGTTTTTTCCCGACCCAAATCGCAAGAATTTGCTACGTACGTTTTTTTTTTTGAAACTAAGATTTGAAAACTCCTATTAGATATTAAGAATGGAATTTAAATGGGATCAAAGGGGAAATCTAATTTTAGAGGCAAATAAAAGATATAATAAGATGTTTTTATTTATTGAATTCGTTAAACAAACTAACGTTAGAACTTAAGACTAACATTACATTTATTCTTAGATTTATAGATTTACAATGCTTTAAGCAATTTGCAAAAAAAAAGCTAAACTGAAGTGTTGAAAAAATTTACTTCAAATGTTTTACTTTTAGAATTATCGCTTACGGAATATACCAAAAAGTAATACTTGTTGTAAGCTGAAATCAATTGGTTGAGGGGACTGTTTTTACCATAGTTCGATCTGCTTGATATAGGACGTAAAGGAACTTGTCTTAAATACTTGAACGGCTATAAATAAAGTTTAATTGTTCCAAAATTGACGGTTATATGACTGACTTATTGATTAATTTAATAATAAAGCACAGCTGAATGTACTCTTTGTGTTTAGAAAGCGATGGAAGATTTATGAGCGTGAGCCTATGATTGTACGGTGGAAATTCGAGCCTATTGGACCATGGGAAGAAACGGAGGCAGAAGCGCATGAATCTTCTTTGTACTCCTTCTATTCTGTTTATATGGACTGAATAAAACGGTGCCTATATTATGCAGCCATATTCCAATATTGGTCTTGCAAATGATATATAAAGAAGTTTAAGAATACAAGGGTCGCGAAAATCATGTGAAAACCGTTTTATAAATCCGAGTGTATTATTTGTTTTTTTTTTAATAATATAGTCATACTGATTTGTAAAAGTTTATTTTGAGTCAAGAATAATACCTAGGTCAGAGAAAGTAGAGAGTTTAGCCAAATAAGAAGAGTCTAATTGATAATTGAAAGTCAAAACATTTTGTTTGCGTTTAAAACACATTGATTTACATTTGTCTATGTTTAGTAAAAGCTTATTTATAAAACACCATTCGCGAAAACTATTTAGATCATCTTGTAGGAGTAAACAGTTATCAAGTGAGTCAATAAGTTTGAAAATTTTAATGTCATCAGCGTAAATTAAAACAGATGAGTGTTTTATTATAGAAGATAAGTCGTTCACGTACAAAATAAACAGTAAAGGTCCTAAGTGGCTACCTTGTGGTACGCCAGAATTGGTATATAAATATGATGACCGCTCATTCCTAAAAAACTACGCTGTATGATCTATTATATAAGTACAACGAAACGCCACTAACAAATTTATCGTTAAAACCTTGGGATTTAAGTTTGGAAGTTAATTTTTTATGGCACAATTTATCAAAGGCCTTAGTGAAGTCTGTGAAGACACAGTCAACTTGAACTGAAATGAAAGAGGTTAGTAACTGTTGACTTATTTTGAACAAAACCATGTTGACTGTCACAAATTATAGACTTACAATTAAACGATATGACTTTACAAATAATGGACTCAAATAACTTAGGGATGACGGACAGTTTTGCAATGGGACGATAATTTTTTATTTCATTTTTACTACCCTTCTTATGTATCGGTGTTATGTACGAACTCTTCCAAATTTCAGGAAAAATTGAAGATTTTAGCGATTCATTAAAAAGAATATAAAGAAGATAGGATAAATAGGATGCGCATTTTTTTTAAATATAAGAAGGTACACCATCTGGACCGGGGCTATAATAAACGTCAAGTTCTGAAGCTTTGCGAACGATTTCATCTTCAGAGATCCAAAGACTAAGTGAATTCAAATGAAGGAAATTTTGTGAGAGGGCCAATAACTCAGGTGTTTGTCAGGAGTTCGCTACTTCGAAAGCATCTTTGAAAAAATTTGCAAACATATTTTAAATTTTTTCAGAGTCATGGCTAAGTTCGTTGTTGAAAGACATGCAGTTTGGATACCCGTCAGTGTTTCTCTTACTATTAACATAGCTCCAAAAGTTTTTTGGATTGTTTTTATGTCGGCTTCAGTATTTAAAATAAAGTCATTATAAAGAATATCTGAATAGTCAATAAACATATTTCTTAGCTCATTGTATATTACCAAGTCATTATCAGCTTTTGTTTTATTATATTTAATCCAGGCCTTGTTTCTTTTATTTTTTAAGTTTTTTAGGCAAGAGTCAAACCATGGAGGAGATTTACTGTCATCAACCCACGCAAACGAGAACAGCGACGTAGACTTAGACAGGAGGATAAAACGTGTACCACGCATGGAAACCAATGATCATAGCCCGGAAAGTCTCCAAAATCGTCAAGCACAAAGGCTAAACAATTTTTTTAATACTTTTGTTTTCAAGAGAAGATAATACATTTTGGAATTGCATGTACTTAAATAAACAAAATTTCATTTAATGAAACATATACGTCCAAAGCTTGAGTAACGTTATTTTACGAATTCAGCTCTGGTGGAAAAGCTATTGTTTTTCAACACTTGCGCCTTCAAGAATATTCATTAGTATACGTTCAAGCCCATTTTTGATTGTTCTGCCAGAGACAGAGATTCTTTCTTTAACCGTACTATGCGAATGTAGAATGCTTTGCCTTGTAATACTCAGGAATTCAAAACTAAGTAAGTTGCACTGAGACCTACTTTTAAAACTTTTTTTCTTTTATAAAGCTTGCACTATGCCTTTGGCATAAAGAGGACATCAAAAAATCTTTTTACGTTCAAGATGATAAGAGAGGTTCACTTTGAGAAAAAAGTTATTCACGAAAATATATTAACAAGAAAATAGTTACTAGATTATATAAACAGAAATGCGCATTAGACTATTAAACCTTGGCCCAAAGGTGATTTATCTAAGTAAGTTACATATAGTTTTCAAGCTTTTTCAATTTAAATAAAATTAGGCCAGGCACTAATCTGATGTTTCTACAAAAGGTTATATTCGTTTTATCATTAAAATGACTTAGTTTTTTTTCTCAAACGCGTATAAAATTGAAACAAAAACCTTTAAATAATTGGACTTTTATTTTTATGTAAAATGGACTATAACTGTTTGTAGCAACATTGGATTATGGCGGTTCTGGTCTCATTTTATTCAAATTTAGAAAATATTTGTAATTTACTATTAAATATTCACCCTCGGTGTTTTTGTGCATTTATGATCATATAAACCAGTTTGTTCATATTTTGGTGAATAACCTTTTTAAAGCGAACCAATAAAAAGCTTTCTTTAGTTTTTTTAAACATTGAATCAGAAAGGTACATTTTCCATTTTGTTTTTTTTTTTATTAATAAAACAAAACAAAATTTATAGAATTTTAATTTCAAGGTTTGAACTACATAACGCTGACATTTTTATGGTATTCGATCCCTGCATAAACATATCAGGACCTCAACTTTGCGATTCTTAAAACCTTGATATTTTTGTTAAAACGAGTGAGCAAAATTAAACAATTTTTAATTTATAAACTTAATACTTGAGAATAATAAGCTCGGCCAAAAAATGGAAGTCAGTTTAATACAAGGAAAAAATGTAAACTAATTTCAATTTCAGCACCATGTTTGATACTGTTTGGTGTTAATTTGTTTAAACATTTTTTGTAAAAACTAAAAAAACTTGTATCTTACACATTAAAGATTTAACAACAAATAAATAACATTAAAATAACAATTTTAAAATTATTCAAGGGCTGAAAAGGGGGAATGGCGTATGTACAAATTAAACTGCATTAACGGCACGAGTACGATAACTTTGGCGCCAAGATATAATAACGGTTTTTGGTAGAGGGGCTTAATACAAGCATTTTTTACTATGGGAGGGGGGTCTATCTCCCCCCGTTTAGGCGGGAGGGGCAATTTAAAAAAGTTATTATTTAAAATGGAAAAAAATAATTAAAAAATAACGGTGATACTTACAATTAAGTTGTATACATTTTTTTAAAGCCAACACTCTGTTCTATTAGCCAGTTTTTAAATCAAGTCAAAACTATGCGTAGTTTTTGAAAAATTTAATTTTAAACTCAAAATTTGAGTAAAAAAAGTTAAAAAAAGGTTTAAAGTGTAACTTTTTCAATACTTCAAGATTATCTACCATTGTTTTTATTTCAGAATTTATTGCTCTTATTTATTTTTGATCAAAAACTGAAAACTAGATGATTTTATGTCTTTTAGTTTTTGAGAAAATTGAAAATAAAAATTTAATTTTAAACTCAAAATTTGAGTAATAAAAATTAAAAAAAGGTTTAAAGTGTAACTTTTTCAATACTTCAAGATTATCTACCATTTTTTTTATTTCAGAATTTGTTGCTCTTATTTGTTTTTGATCAAAAACTGAAAACTAGATGATTTTCTGTCTTTAAGTTTTTGAGAAAATTGAAAATAAAAATTTAATTTTAAACTCAAAATTTGAGTAATAAAAGTTAAAAAAAGGTTTAAAGTGTAACTTTTTCAATACATCAAGATTATCTATGTACCATTGTTTTTATTTCAGAATTTATTGCTCTTATTTGTTTTTGATCAAAAACTGAAAACTAGATGATTTTATGTCTTTTAGTTTTTGAGAAAATTGAAAATAACCACAACTACTATTTTAATTTAATTCTTTTTTTTTGCTTGAGTGGTCTTATTTTGATAGTAATAATGGTATTTGCGTATGCGTAATGCGTGTTTGGGTGTATGCAACAGTAAGGTGTGCGCGAGTTTGGGTGTATGCAACAGTGGCATCTGTAAGGGGGGGGCATGCTGCCCCCCTGCAACCCCCCTGCTTGGGCACACTATAGGATTTGGGGTGGGTGCAAGTTGGAGTGTGTGCAAGGTGGGGAGGGTGCAAGATGGGGTGCATGCAAAGTTTCTTTTGCATTTAAATAAGCTGGATTTAAGAAAAATTAATTTACCATAGGTATATCTTAATCCATATTCGATTATTACTATCAAAATAAGACTACGTTAATACTTAAGCAATGAAAAAGTAATTTAATTAAAATATTTTTTTTGGTAATTTTCAATTTTCTCAAGAACTAGAAGACATAAAGTCATCTAGTTTTCAGTTTTTGATCGAAAAAAAATAAGAGCAATGAATTCTAAAAAAAAAATAGTAGATAATCTGAACGTTTTGAAAAATTACACTTTAAACCTTTTTTTTAACTTTTTTTTGCACAAATTTTGACTTTAAAACAATTTTTTTCAAAAACTATGCATAGTTTTGACTTGATTTAAAAACAAGCTAATAGACAAAAGTGTTGGCTTTAAAAAAAGGTATAATACTTAATTGAGGGTATTACCGTTATTTTTTAATTATTTTTTTTCCATTTAATGTACATATTTTTTTAAATTGCCCCTACCGCCTAAACGGGGGGAGATAGACCCCCCCCCCTCCCATAGAAAAAAATGCTTGTTTTTAACTGTTCTATACAAATCCGTCATTAAACTTTGTCGCCAAAGTTATCGTACTCTCCCCGCATTAACTTTTTTGAGGCCCTAGGGATGAAGTTTAAAAAAGGATGATATTAGCTTGGTTTCTAATAATCAAACTGACAAGCTAAGGTAAAATAAAATCACTTCCTAAAACCACTCTCGTTATAACCAATGATGAAGAAAATGATCTGCTAAACTTTTAGGGTGGATATAGCAAAGTACTTATTTAAAACAAACCTTATTTTTATAATAGTTTTTGAAATTAAAAAAGAGTTTGTAAAATTCTTTGGCAATGCCAAAGCATTCGATAAAAACAACATCTCTATCATGATAATAAACACATAAAGAACGGAATCAATATTCCGAGCGAGTTATGAGTGACGACATATTCAAAAGAAATGTCCATCAAAAAGCTTATGTCAACTATCCAGGGTCTTCCAAGAAGAAATCGATATGTCGAGTTATGGAAAATTGAGTTCAACGAATCGATCGCTGTTAACGTTTATCTGTACGACATAAATGAACTAGAAGAAAGTTTATGTAGGTGGGAACTTTTATTTAGCTAGTTTATTAACTTTGTTTTTAGAATGAAATCAAAAAAGGAAAAATAATTTCTAACGTGGGAAGTTCGACCCTGTTTTCGTTCTACTTAAAACCATTTCTTTTTGCAAATTATTGCCAACATCTAGAATAATTCTTAAAATGATAATAAAATCTTTAAAAAACAACAATTTCAAGCTTACCTTCTATATTCGTTATTTATATCGCTAGCAAGTGTCGCATAGCTATTAGGTGTATTTGAGAATTTCTTCAATGTCCGACTTATTGGATGTTTCTCCCAATTATTTTGCATCCAATAAACAATCAAACCGGGAACAAACAAAACAGCAATAACACTAAAACGCTGTGCTACTTTCCATGTAATGCACTTTAATGCCCAAGGTCCGTCAACGATTATTCTATCGTTTGAGTCTAAAATTCCTCCCTCCTCATCGTCATCATCACCAATTGCAAATTTAAGATGATGAATTAGAAAATAAAACGCTGGTAAACAACTATGAATGACTAAGTTCAATGAGGTTCTTTTCTGATGATAACGCACGAACTCGACGTCCTTGGAGCCAAGAAACTTTGAAAAACAATTCTCGACCGTAAGACCAAGTGAAATGAACTCCTCCGGTGGATAGGCAATGCAGAAGCAAAGTAATATGTAAAAGAAATTAAAAATCAATTCAGCTTCTTCCATTGTGTTTTTTGATTTTTTAAGAAAAACTACGCCACAACCAAAAAATTATAATAACCCAGAATCCAGAACCAAAAACGAATAAATAGCCAACGAAAGCAATTTCTGTGGTAGAACTTTTTTTTCTAATAATTGATGTTTATTTTCGGTAATTTATGTGACAGATGGTAGCTTTTTTGTTTAGATTTGCTGTCAAAATTGACAACTGGAATGTGGATGGTATGTGGAATGAATTTTTGATTATGTGGAAGTTGGATCAGCTCCACAGACAGTAAGGCAAGGAAATTTTTAAGTTGGACGAAAAGCTGTTAGAAGTTCTATGGTTAAAAAAGGATGGATTTACGTGCTTAGGAATAGTGGTAGTGCTTGGTGTGAATAATCATAAAGCTGCATTTTATTTATATCATTTACTTTTTCAAGCTTCAATTGAAAAAAATCTACTTAATCAACAATAACTGATTCTATGTTTTCTTAAGTCAGACTTAAAGCCTATTCACATCGAGACTGAAACACAATTTTGATGAACTTTTTAAAAATACTAGTTTTCCTATTTAAATTAACACAAGTTTTTGTAAAACCCAGCCAAAAACCGAAAAATTGGAATAATTCAGATAACATGAAGCTGTCAAAAATAAAAACGAAGTTGAATTGAATCAATCGTTAGATGCGAAGGCAATGGCAAGTGGCAGGTTCAGACAACATAAGGGACTTCATTTGCAGTCAACTTCATGCTTTGAACGTAAATTTTGATCAAGGCAACTAGTTAGTTTTTCAAGTGTCATCAATTTTAAACTAGGAACTTTACTTCATTAACCTTTACCTTCAGTTCATCGTAACAGAACTATCAAAAACGTTATTGTCTACAAAACATTCCTCAGACAAGCTACAAGTCCATCACAATTTGTATTTTGTATTGCAAAGAAAGATTACTTATTTCTTTTCTAAATTTTTTTAATTGGAAGGTAATTTTTTGGCAGCTGGCCAATCAGATACTAAAAACTTGCCTTACTTTCAAGGTCCTTATGGCGTCTGAATCTGCCCAAGTTAAAAAAGTATGTTCCTATTTAGTAAAAACAAAAGCATTTTAAATCAGTTTTCATTTCTAAAAAATGGGAAGAAGCAAACAAAAATAAAAGAAGATATGGAATATGGCTGATGCGGAGTTTTTGTTGGAGTTATGGGATGAGCAGAAAAGGAGCCAAAATTTTTCGGAAGGCGAAAAACCAACCTTTGAAATTGCAGCACGTTGTGCATGGCTTCTAATAAGGCGAGGAAGTTAAAACAAAAATTTACCATATGAAGAGTAGATAAAGGGTGGTTAAATTTCAAGGGTCGATGTTAATTTTAAATAAAATATAAATTCTTTAGGAAATTATTGTCATTTCTATTTATTATGATAATATTGGTATTGTTCAATTATGTATGGAACAAAATATTTGATGTCCTCAGCGACACATCTTCATCCGATGGTCCAAATTTTCGAGGATACTGAGGCCAAATTAAGGTTCTTTTCCCTCAATGTGTCGAAATATCTCATCCTTTAGCTCTTCAACGAAATAATATCTCATCCTTTAGCTTTTAGCTCTTCACCTTTTCAACGGTGTCATGTCACATGATCTTGGCAGCCAAATGACATTGCCACCAAGTGGGATAAGACGGCCATTGAATTTGTCGGGCATTAGAGCACCATCTCAATTTTTGCCAAAATACGGCCCGATGATGCCGCTAGCCTATAAACCGACAATCACTTTTGGATTATCCTTCGCCCAAATACGGCAATTCTGCTTATTTACAAATGAAATTAAGAAATGTCAAATGAAATGCAGAAAAAAAGTGATGTTTAGGGGTCGTTCACATTAACATAGGCCCTTAAAATTTAACCACCTTTTATAGGTCAGTTTTGATTAATAATTCATAGCCAGCCCTCGCAGGTAGAAGAGATATACAATTAAAATGTGTTAATTTTATTTATGTACATATGTATGTATATTAAAATGTTCATTTTTCGACAGTTGAAATAACACATCTTCAACTGAAAAGTTCAATTTTAATATACTTGGTACTTCTTTTTCACCGTCAACACTTTCGGGAACTCCAAGAGAATTGGGAAGATTATTTTTGAATCAAACCCAGCTGATAAAAGTAATTTTAGAATAGAGAAATAGAAAAAGAATTTAATCAAAAGCTTAATGATTTTAGAAGCTTGCGTGGCAATTTTCTAACCGACAACCGTCGGTTTCTTGTTCACAAACGTCATGTTGAAATTCTTACTTATATTACAAAAACAAACTTTGTATAATTTATTACATACTTCAAAAACTAATTCCCCTTAGTAAGGGTCTGAATTTAAAATGAAAAGTTGAATGATTATTGGCACAGCTAGAGTTAGAATTATAAAAATACTGTCAATTTTTATACAAAAATATAAATGATCACTTTATTTAACAAATTTGTAACAATTTGACAAGAATTTAAAAGCCTTCGTTTAGGTTGGTAACCTTTGAACTGTCTTGAAATCAATTCTGTCAGTCAATTTTCGTTCGCATTCATTTTAAAGCACTCAGACATGGAATGTTGTCAAAAGATGTTGATCTTTCATTGAGACTTATTTCAAAGCTATTCTCTTCACTAGTCGCCGTCACATTCGTTAGGCTGGAGTCATTGTTTGAACTTCGTTGATCCAACATACTCAGGTTAGGTGCTGAGATGTCATCGTCATCGGACGTGCTAGAAATAGTGCTATCACCACTGGATAATGATTGTCTCGATGGAGACAAATCATGGAGGGCTTTTGAATTAGTCTTATCAGAGCTACCTGGCTGTGATGTGTCATGTACGTTGAGGGTGGATAAATTTGGAATGATGTCTCCCAGAGAGGACTGAGCATTAAAAGCACTTAGGTTTGGTAGATCCAACGACACCGACGACGTCATTTTCTGGTGGTTAGAAGTGGATTGATTAAGCTCTGATAACATTGGAATGTTGTCATGTAATTCTGTAACGCTGGTTGATAAAAATTTCATAAGTTCCGGAGGCTGTTTGGGTGCTATATTTTCGCTGTTTTTGTTGACTGCCGACGATGAACTAGAATTATCTCTAACAATTTTATTAGTTGAGATGCTAAGGCGATTGTGATTGGGAATATGTTTTGATGTCGAAGTGTTCTGGACCAGAGCACTTAGAATTGGCAAATCCCCCGAAACTGACGAAAGTTGGTCAGCATTAATTGTGTCTGAAGTGTTATTGGATACTGCTGAGGCAGAAGAAGTCTGGTTAAGTACTGATAGCATAGGAATGTCTTCTTCCGAAGCAGTAATGGTTTTTAAGGAAAATTTCATAAGATCCGAATGCTGTATTGAAGCTTCCACTTCATTGTTGTTGTCACCGGTAGTGGAAGGATTTAATTCGTTTGAGCTATTGGTCTGAGGTATAATGCTGAGCCGTTTAACATTGGGAGCGTATTTCTCATAGTAGTCAATGTTATTGTCAGCCAATCTGGACGGATCGGCGTTGTCATTGAGTGTATTTGTGCCTACAGAGTCTGCATTTTCAAGCATATCTTCTACGCCCTGAACGAATTCAGTATCAAGTGGAATAGAGATATCAATCCTGGCTGCAGGTCCTTGTGATGGTCTAGCTGGGGGTGGCTCTAGAAAAAGATTAGTACTAACTTATTAAAATAAAATTCCATGAAAGAAAGGCAAAGAACTTACCATTTAGATATCTTATTGCGACTAGATCAGCTGCTCTAAAAAGGTGTGCTCTAGCCAGCAGCTCCAGCAGAACACCCAACGTAGGACGTACTCTTCCCGATGTACCCCATTCTTCAAAAAGAATCTCGGCAGCCATACGGTTTTGATTCTTGCTCGCATTCTCTATCAATCGTTCATGGTCCGAATTATATTTGTAAGTTTGTATATCTTGAGGTGAATCAGAGAATGGGTTTTTTGGTATGATGCGCATAAGTTTCCTCCAAGAATCATTTAGATCTAGAATTTGCGCCAACTCGTATAATTGAATTGAAGTTAATTTGCGAATTTCTTTTTCTCTTGTATACATGTTATTTATGGTTTATTTAAAATTTATGAAATGGAACTTTTTGGAGGTGGAAGTTTTATTAATAATTTATATAAAAATGTGCATATTTTTCAAGTGGGAATATTATTTTGAATTAAAAAAGGGACGAAGACGCTAGAAATTGACTCACGAACTACACAAAAACCTTCTTTTTTACATTTGACAGATATTTCTTTTGTTCCACATCACACCCAATCCACAAATAACGAAAGTCAGCTGATTAAAGAGAACATATGTTTTCAGAAAAACAGTAAAAAGTGCTGCCAGTTACATTTTGCGCACAGTGGAAAGAGTTGAACAAAATAGAGGTTGTTAATTTTTTAATTGACATGTGAAGAACAAGATTCAGAATGCGAGAAGAAAATAACGGAGCTCTGATGGGGTTTTCAATGGGTCAATCATAGAGGAAATATATTATATAATAATAATATAATATATTTCCTTTATGGGGTCAATTCAGATTTTCTTCAAAAATTGATTTTTTTCGTGGTGCATGGACCGATTGGAATAGTTGTTTGTTGTTGTCATTGTATTAGTTTAACTTCGTGTACGTGTTAACGAGTGTCGTAGAGCTAAAAAATTCCCAGCTTAACATTTTTTAAAAACTGTATAGATATTGGTGCAAAGAGGGGTAAATCTGCCGAAAAATCCAGATCTGCAGATTTGATCTCGAATCAAAAATAAATCAGGCTCAACTTTCCATTACCGCAGCACGAATTTCGACATTTATTTGATAGATATGTGCAAATAAGTAATAATTATAGCAATTTTAGAGCGAGGAAACATTTATTTCTATTTTAAATTAATTTTCAAAGTTCACTTTTTTACATACAAAACACGCAAAAAATGGTTGATTTTGACATTTCTTCCCTGTTCTTTTGTTCAGTGTTGCCATACTTGATTTTTGTTTGTTGGGGATTTCTTTGATTTTAGTGCTCAAATGCAAAAAGTACTTTGCATATACCCAAACTTGCACCCACTCCAAATCCTATAGTGATCCAAGCAGCTGTTAGTACGCCGCCGCCGTACTATCAATTCAGAAAAACTTGTTTTAGGCTCAAAAAACGAAATACAAAAAAATTTGGGTTAAGTCCGAAAAAGAAAATGTTTTTTTATGACTTATAGGTGTTTCCTCGCCTTAATATTTAAAACATGTTCTATTGAGACCTCTACCTAACTGTAAAAAAAAAATCAGAAGGAAATTCGTGCTGCGGTAATGGAAAGTCGCCCTATAAATCAATCTATTTTACCCCATGAAATGCAAAAATAGGGGAAATTTGTATTTTGACAGATTTAAATCAAAATGGGCTTAGCTACCCATCAATCATTATTGTTTTTTAAAAAGTATAATTCTACGATTTGTGGCTCTTTTATGTTTTGCAATCTAAAATATATCGCCGATCTAGGATCTTAGCTGTTTTTTTTTTTTTGGATTTTATACTATAGGGCAGCTGTAATTTAAAAGCAGTCATTTTTTGCCATTTGATTTAATGTAATGTAACGATAGACGCTTCAACGCGATACATGCCACGAAACAATCTCAATTTTGCAAAATCGTTTCCTGATCGTGTTATATTCCTCGAAGAATTACACAATTTTATAATATTGTATGAACAATATTATGCCAACGAGAGCCACGGGAGCCACATGAAAGATATGTTTAAAGATGGAAGTTTTGAGGTATAAAATAATATCAACTACTATTTTATACCCAAAAGAAACCTCTTATTGGAAACGAAACCTTATGTTCATACTATATATACATAGATGTAATTCATTGTAAAATTAAGAATAATTTGTTAAATGAAAATCACTTTTCAAAAACAGGTTACAAAAATGACAACTTTGTATGTGGAGCTTGGCGTTTAAGTATTTGTTTTCAGAAAGTTTCTCTTCTTTCCTTTTATTAAAACTGACATTTTTAAGCTTAAGTGAACATTTTCAAAAGAGTAAAGAGCAACATCCATTTAAAGGATTTGAAGGTAAAGCAGGATTCTAAGATTACAAAAAACTAACCTGGGCCGTACTTCATTCTATAAAAATTTCAAATCGAAAGGTGTTGTAGTTTTTCATTCAACACCTCTCTACTTAATCAATAAAAGAGGCTGATAACTTTCTATTGGACCCGTTTAATATTTATTTCTTTGCAAAAAGTCACATTGTCATTTAAAAAACTTCCACATGCAATAAATATTTTAAGATTGAGCTGTATTTTGTCGATCTGTTGGAACGTTTAACCAATTTATTTTGGCATTTTTGAAAGTATTAAATTTTGTTTGTAAAAAAAACTGTCAATAATTGTTTTTTTCTCCTAGAAAAATTAATTTTGATTTTAAGGACCTTAAAACGACAAAAAGTGTCAAAATGTTCAATTAGAAAAATCTCATTCATTACAATGGGAAGGTTCAGACAATATAAGGGATTTCCTTTGTAGTCACCTGTATTCTTAGAAAGTAAATGTTGACTAAGACCAAGGCAACTAGTAAGTTTTTCAAGTGTCATAAACTCCTTTTCATATTTGACAAGGAACCCTTTTAAATAAAACATTAAATGGAGCTGGAGCATTGAGAAGTTAAGCTTTTAGTTAAATAAAAAAACATGATCAGCTGTCAACTTGACATAAGTGGTCTTGACTTGATAGTTATACTACGTTTCCACCGGGCACTAAACCGAAATTTAGCTAGATTTGTCACAAATCTCCTTGAAATCTCGAAGATTTACCATACAAATTTTAATCTCCTCAAATGAAGATTTCAAATAAATCTCATTGAAATCTACTTGGAAACATTAGTTTGGCAAATCAAACAAACTTTTTTTCGGAGAATAATTGTTGAACCGACCCATTTAAACGCCAATTTCGTTTATTGACAGATGAAAATGTCAACAAAAACTATCTGTCTCACTTCCATTTATTTCTTTAATTCTTTAAAGAATTCATCGTCGTTCTTAATAACATCCTCTTCCCAAAAAGTACTTGGACGTATATTACATTACATTACATTTCACACTACTCAGCAGATAAATGTACAGAGTAGAGAACACAGCACCTTGAGCGACTAGACTATATAAGGTGATAACAATTAACAACACAAGACATTAATACAAGACAGAAGGACAGAAGAGAAAGAACAAACAGAAAGAACACATGACAACAGCACGCGGTAGGTTTCGAGTCGGTCCCCCATCTTTCTACTAACCACGCTCACTGATGCTTGATTTCGGTGATCGATGAACCGATGCTTTATCAGTGACTAGGCCGTTGCCAAACGTCAAATTAATCTCCTTTTCTTTGGTGGAAACACCTCAAGATTTATTTTAAATCACTTTCCTTAAATCTCGGATTATTTTTTGGTGGAAACGTAGTATTAGGGAGATTTTTCTTGACTAATTATCAAGGTAAGTTAAGGTAACTTATGTCGTCTGAATCTGCCCAATATCTTTCTATGAGAATTCAAAAATATTGTATGTTTTTGTGACAAACCTAACATAATTGACACTTAAATATATAAATTCATCAAATAGACAGATGAAAACAGGTTGTTGTTCACAAAGGGGGATCCATTTCCTGAAAATTTAAACCCAACCCTTTTTTTTCAAATAATAAATTAATATATTTTCTGTCCAAGAGAATACGGAAATCTCTGAGATCTTAGAAATATAAACTGGCCAATTTTTTCGAAAACCCCTGTTTATGCGAATAATTATTTTGGTTCCTGATCTTTTTTGTATACACGACTCTTTAAATCAGATCGAAATTTGATGACTGCAAATGTAAATTAATGGAATCTACAAAAATCCTCGTATTCCTTCTTCAAATTTCAATTCAGTTAAAAAAAAAGAAACAACTTTCAAGCCTATATTCCGTTAAATCAACAACTCATAGGTATGGCTCAGCTCTGGACTGGAGCTTTAAGATATTGAAAATCCTCACAATATCCATCTCACAGATAGAATACCCGAATAGAGTTAAAATCCATCTTGCGATGGTTGTCTAAGGTCGTAATCTTGATCTTGATTCTCTCGCCTTTATAAACACAACAACGTACCTAGATTCTGTGAATTAAACAGCCATGAGTGAGAAGCACGTACAGATCTGTCGTTCTAAGTAGTTTCCTATGGGATGGGACATGGGACGTGTTTACTAACGCGTTGTGATTGTTGCATCTGCATGCGATGCACCAGAGATATCCCCTCATCTGTTTAAACACAGTTGTGGCTATGTGCTGTGCGCTGCTGCTGTTGTAAACATCAGGGAGCAGTCGAGAGCCGCCGAACGCTGAGAAACCAGCAGCAGCAACGGATATGAGTATGAGCTGTTTTGTCTTTTTGCCGCATAATAATGCATCTTCTGTTTGGCCATTATTCCTCTGCATCATTGCAGGCTATTTATATGTGGGTACCATGGGTATGAGAGTGTACCTATTTGTGATGTTTCAACGATCTCGTCATTATGAATTCCATCCCAATATCGCTGACCATTGTTGAGCCTCCCTAGGCTTAAGTTCCCTCTATACCCAAGTGATGGCACAAAGGAATAATGACCCAACTCAGCTGAACGAATAGTTTGTGCGTGTTTACTTTTGTGGCTCACTGGATGGTGATGGGTTAGACTATGTACCTAGTATATACTCCATGTGATCCCACTTTAAGTCGGATCTCCCGTGGTGGAATCAGTAGAGACATGATGGATGAAAAATACTCAGCAGTACGTGCTGTTGCATTGTTTGAATAAAGGAACACTACATATGGAGGGATATTGAGCCATTTGGTGCTTTAAGAAGAGGTGTTAGTTTGTTCACTTGCCATGAAGTTATAACGCGTCTTGAGTTTGACCCTTGAAAGAGTGTGTTATTTTTTGTGATTGAAATTGATCATGTAGTGGGTTATTTATGGACTTTTTACAGTTTGAAGTGAAATAGAGTAGAGAAAATGAACTTTGTATGTCCAATGATACATATGGGTATAGTGTAGTGTAGTCATGACAGATCACTTAAGACTTTGGAACGTTCATGCTATTTCCGATGACAGTGGCGATATTGACCTGCAGAATACAATATTATTTTTGACATATGTCATAGACAACTTAAAAAATTAATTTTTTGAACTGTAAATGGAACACGATCCAAAATTATTGTGTTCTTCCGTGTCCGCGGAGGATATTTCAGTTGATTCACTCAAAAGAATACAATCCTATGAATACAATTTTTCTTACTTCTAACAGTTATCAATAAATGAATTATGTGTGTAAAGGGTGGTTAGATTTTAAGGGCCGATGTTGATTTTAAATAAAACACAATATGATAATATTGGTATGGTTGAATTATGTATGGAACAAAATATTGGCCAAATAGCCGCCGCGGGCTAGGCGGCACACTTCCATCCGATGGTCCAAATGTTCGATGAAGCTGAGCATAATTGAGGTTACATATATGCCTTTAATGTACCGAATTATCCCATCCTTTAGCTCTTGAATTGCTGCTGGCTTATCGACGTACGCCTTTTCTTTCAAATAACTCCAAACAGAGCAGTCCAACGCTGTCAAATCACAGGATATTTTCGGCCAATTGACATCACCACTATTTGAGATGACACGGTCATTGGATTTATCGCGCAACGAAGAGCGTCAGAGATGCAATTGTTGGGCACGATGACAACATAATCGCGATCAGCAACAACATTTTCATTTACATTTTACAGATTGTACTCATATTCGGAAAAAATGAAGAAGTGCACGATATGCATTTTGAATTGAACGCCTATTTTCATAATAAGCCTGAATAACTTTAACGCGTTTCTCGATTTTATATCTTTCCATGGTTCAAATTGAGTAAGTCTGAAATTGAGAAATGTCAAATGAAAAATAGAAAAAAACTTGACGTACCTATAGGTGTGTTTCATATATAACATCGGGCCTAAAAATCTAACCACCCTTTATTTAGACATAATCCTTAAAGTTCTACTTAAATTCGCTTTTTGCGACATTTAAAGTAGGCCTTTTGGAGTGCAATTTAAACTAAATATTTTTTTTTGTAAAAAAAAGAAGTTATTTTTTTGAATAAGTTTGTCAATTTTAGTCAAAAGTCCGGGAGTTGGTCAAGGAAGAAACTTCTTTTTTTTTTGCAAATTACTTGACTTGGGTAATTTTGTTTACATCGTTGAACGATTTGGTACAGTTCAAAACTTCTGTCAGTCCGACTTTGGCTATAAGCTAACTAAGATCTATCTACGTACAAATGACTGGATTAGGGCTGCACTCCTTTGAGTGCAATTTTCACCATCTTCGTCACAGGTACAGGTGAACAGAATTGGTGGTTTGTTCTACACCTCGAAACAAATTTAAAAATAACTGCACTTTTTTATCGTCAGCTTTCAATCTATAATATCAGCACATCAAAATATGAAATCAAATTCATATGACTTTATAATTTTTGTAGATGCGTTGTACAACTTATCGAAGATACAATTTTCCATAATCGAAAATAAGAATTCCTACACAAATGCATGGTGGATGAAAAAGGATGCGTTGCGAGACATTTCGTTACTAAAATGTTTTTATATTGGCTTAGAAAAGGACATTCGACTGTATGTAGTTTTCAAAAAATATTTGCATTAAACTAATCAAAAATCATATTCATAAAACTGAAAGGTAAAAATTGTATTTATACTAGGGTAAGTTCGGGCATTATGGCGCACCTAACGTTAATCTAAAATAACTTTAAAACGAACAACATTTTATAAATCAGTATTTTTTTTTTATTAAATAAGAGAAAACAGTAACATAAATAAATCAAATAAAAATAATAATTCCAGTTCATTAACAAAAAATAAATTAGTTTAAAAATAGTTTAAAAAAAACCATATTGCCCTACCTGCGGGCAATATGGCGCACCCCTGAGGGCAATATGGCGGGGAGATTTCATTTTTGATTTAAACGCCCACATCCATCACAGGTGTTCTTAAATCCCGTACATGAATCGTGAGACCACTGTCCGAAAAGGACACACTGCATCCACTCGTCCTTTTTGATTGTAGTGGTGTAATCCTCACCACATCCAGCACAAATATTTTCCCCGAAATCTTCGGGCCCATCCGGCTCGTCGGCTAGCTGGATCTCAAGATTTTGTTCGTCGGATGACGTTGATGATTGCCGCTTTACCTTTATTTGTTTTGGCCTTGGAATCTTAGTCTTCAGTTGTTGTTGTTTTTGTATTGAAGAGACATACGTATGAAACTATAATTTACATGAAAACTTCATAAGGGCATTATGGCTTACCCGCGCCATAATGCCCTCACAGTATCTGCGCCATATTACACAAAAAACACTAATTCACAACACATTACAAAAAAACTAAGTTCTCTTTTCGTTTCAAAAATTTCCCGCTACACAACAAAACTGAAACTGTATTCTGCATTACACTCTTCACACCGAACACCTGCGTTATATACTTACCGAGAAAAACGAATCCAAACACAAAGCAAAATTATAAAAACACGAGCAAACTGTACATTTTTTTTTGTATTCTTTTTTTTGTCCAGCGAAATTTGTCGTATCGACTAAGGATATTTACAGGGCACGTGTTCGGCAGAGATTGAAGTTTTTGCATTGTTTTTAATTTAATTAGAATTTTAGAAGTATGATATTTGCGAGGTGCGCCATAATGCCCCATGCGCCATAATGCCCGAACTTACCCTAGTGTAAGGACGAATAAAAATCAAATAAACAAAATTGGTGGGAGTGAGATATGGCTGAAACACAAACACGCTTCAGCTTCGGCTTCGTCTGCGTTACGATGGGCATGCTTCGAGGTTGCTTTGAATGACATTTCTACTATGACATTTCTAAAATGACACTTCTGTCATTAGCAACTGTTATTTTTTCTCAAAAGTTTGTTTTCATTTTTCGTTCAGTAAAAAATATGAATTTTGAAATCGAAAAAATTAAATTTATTTATTTATTGTAGCTTACACAGCCTATAGTGGGTATGTTCAGCTCATGGAGCAAGAAGAAGCGCAGACTCAGAGACGTTGATAAGTCCGGGAGCTCAATCTACGAAGTTCTTTAATCTATGAGAAGCTCTTCGAAACACATTTTCTGGTCTACAAAAATAAAACGTTTTTAAGAAAAAATTGTAATGTTATTCTACGTATATTTCAATAACTTACTTTTTAACTTTTTCCAATAACCAATGGGAATCCTTCCAAAAGCACTTGTATTTTGTTTGTTGACTTTTTTTTTACAACTGTTGTGCTGTCAGACAAAGCAAATTTTCAGTAAATTTGAACTAGAGCTACCGTTTAGAGTCACATTACGTAACATTACGTTCTTTTCCTTACGATTGTCAAACGAAACGTGAGGTCAAAGCTTCATTGTGATAGAATGCATTGAATATTAGAATTCATATGGCTGAACTCGTACACGTCAGGCGAAGCCGAAGCTGAAGCGTGTTTTTGTTTTAGCTAATAAAATGATGAAATGTCAAAATACATACGTCTAATGGAGAGACTCCAATGTGAACTCCTAACAATCAATGGGCAGATTCAGATAACATAGGGAACTTCATTTGCAGTTAAATTTCAAACTCATAGCTTTACTTCAATAACCTCTACCATTAGTTCATCATAAAAAAATTACCAAGAACATTATTGTCTACAAAACACTCCTCAGGCAAGCTACAAGTCCATCACGATTTGTATTTGATATTGTAAAGATATATTACTTATTTCTTTTCCAATTCGACAAGGAACCCTTTTATACAAAACGTTAAATAGAATTGTGCAGAAAATAAATAAATTACAAAGTAATGAAGTTCAGCTTTTATTTGAATAAAAAAAACATGATCAACTGTGATGATTTTGACATAAGCAAACTTGATTTGATATTTAGGGAGATTTTTCTTGACTAACTTTCCAGTCAACTTTCCAATAAAGTTGCCTTAATTGGAAGGCAATTTTTTGGCAGCTGGAAAATCAGATATTAGAAACTTGCTTTACTTAAAAAGCCCTTAAGCCGTCTGACTCTGAACTTTGCCCAATAATAATTGTTTATGTTCAGGATGCGTTCTAAAAATCTTGTGTCAAGTAGGATTGAATATCGACCGTAGTAATTAAATTCGAACGAGTTGTTTATTTGCACCAGTATGTTGTGAAATGATGTCATTTTGGGAATTTTTACGTTTTCAGGGAGTAGTTGGCGATTGCGTTAAAAAATTGACACATTCATTTCTGGTAATTTGTTTTCTCATATAGATTTAAAAAAATACACTTTTAGAAACTATAAACTAAAATGTTTGACTATAAACACCAGTCCGTTTTATAGCCTTGAATCACAAGATCAAGTTCGTGTGATCAAGTCGTGCTTCGTGGGTTTATTTCAATGAAAAAATGCCTGTATCCAAAAAACGATTGCGTGACTGATATTTTTTGTGTTCAGTTTGAAAATATGAATTAAGAAAGTAATCATTCTTTATAGGTAAAGGGAAACCCAAAACAAAACCTTCAGTTTCTTTTTTATATTAATTTTTATTAAATTTGGTTCATTATGCATTTTATGACTGAATGAATAAGTGAAAAGGAAGACATACATATATTTCTTGTATTCAATATTAATTCAAAAAAAAAAAACAAGAACGAGAAACAAACGTCGAATATGGACAATACATGTAATTTAAAAAAATGAAAAACTATTTTCCCAAACAATTGGTAGAAGTTCTGATAAATAGGTAGATACCATCTGACCCCTTCTTTTAGTTCGTATAGTTCAGAAACATAACAAAAGATGAACCACGCATGATTGATTGAAAATTAAATTTAGGATCTTTTTGAATTGTAGATTTAGATCAGTTCATCACGCATCCACATCCATCCGAGTATATACCCTTGTCTGTTTCAATTACTAGAGGCAGTTGGTTCACGCTTAGGTGTCCTTTGCTGACCTGACTCGCAATAGGTGGTCGTTAAAATAATTATATTTTTGTTTGTGTATTTTGATATGTTTTCTTTTTCGAAATGACTTTTCACCGCATCCCTGAGGTTCTGAATCCGAAAGAGAAGAAAAAAAGGAGTGGCATTTATATCTAAACAGACTTATGTACTTAATTTACGATTAGAAATACATTGCTTTGGAATATGGGTTTTCTTTTACCGCACAAAACCAAAAACTCTAGACAGCCCATATAAAGAGATAATATTGTTGACGAGATGGAAAATAAATTGAAATTCCTGAGCAATTAAATTATAATTGCTTTGAGAGTGCACATACAATTATTGTCCAACACCATCGGGATCAGCAACCAGCGTGTTTGGCGTAGTTAAAGCTGGGAAAAATTGTTGGAAAACGCAATTAATTAAAGTGCGTTTTTTCTGTTGGTTAGTTCACATTAATTGATTGCTTGATCAATTATCTTATTCCATGAAACCGAATGAAACTGGATGCTATAAACGTCACTATACTGTTTGTTTGGTTCAGTGTTTTCTTTAGTAAAAATTTTGGTTTATAAAAAAATTATAAGAAAATAGATTAGGTGGCCCAACAATCCGGTGAGAACTAGGGCCTCGTGACTTACAACTCTCAACCATTCCTGTGTGCGAGTACTGCTATCAGGGATGGAGGGGACCTACAGTTTTAAGCCGAATTCGAACGGCTTATTTTAGAAAGCACTTTTCATGACCAGAATTACTCTTGGAGGATTTGTCAATTTGTCGCAAGGGGCAGGACCCTTGAAAAAAACTTTAGATGGCACGGATTTAACCCAAGACTTCTGGTATGACAGCCCAACGCACTTACCAAAATATAGACAACTTAAAATAAAATTTAGTCCTATAAATTATAATTAACATAAATAAAGATTTTGATGGTTTTAAGTAAACTTTACGAGGTAGCAGGCAGTTTAAAAAATGTACTCATATTATGTGGATCCAACCCATTAAGCGTAGGCTTTAAATCACCGATTACCACAAAAAAAAGTATGACCATACGCAGCGTGTCTTGTGCTCGCTTATTAGATCTAGGAGCAGTTGGAAGTTGATCTAAATTTTGGTCGAAATCAGCCCATTTCTGGATGAATTAATACGTAAATAAGCAAAACTACCAGGTGGGGGACAGCATCAATGTAGCGCAATAGAAAACAGAAATTCCAATGATGAATCTACTTCACTACTTTGCTTTCTAGATATATAATAAGAGAGAATCAAAAGAAAAGAAAAACGCCACTTAATTTTGTACTGCACAACCTAAATCCGTAAGCAAATATTCACCATATTTCGAGTATATCTCATCAGAAATTATTTTTGGTGCCAAGCGTAATTTCTTCACACAGAAAAAATACAAAGTAAAATCAACAAAAACAATAAGAATTCAACATATTTTGCCAATATTTTTGCTTCATCGAGCATTTGTATTATTTTATCATGATTTTCGTATAAGGAAAATCGATCATATTAAAATGACACCGTTTTTATAGTTAAATTAATATGTTTTAATTTTGAAATAATTAGAAAAAATAAACTGAAAATTAAAATAGAATCCTTACCAAATCAATACTTTATCATTATGATTTTATGTTGAATTACAATTGAATCTTGATGTTAATCATGTTGAATTGCCATGGTCATTATATTAAATCACTTTGATCATCATTTTGAATCGCCATGAAAATAACGTTAAATTATTACTATCATCATGTTAAATTACCATGATTATCATATTGAATTATAATGATGGTCATGTTGAATCACGATGATCATCACGTTGAATCATCATGGTCAACTTTTTAAAGCACGATGATCATCATGTTGAATAGCCATGATCATATTTTTAAATCAATCCTATCATCATGTTGAGCCACTATGATCATAATATTGAATTACCATGGTCGTCATATTGAATTACGATGCTTTTAGCGTTAAATTACCACGATCGTCATGTTGAATGACGATAATCATCATGTTGAATTGCCATCGTGTTGAATTGCCATGATCAGCATTTTAAATCACTACGACTATCATGTTGAATTGCCGTCGACATCATGTTTAATCATTACTATCATCATGTTGAATTCAGTAATCATAATTTGGAATCAACATTATCATCATGTTGAATCACGATGACTATCGTGTTGAATTAGCACATACATATGTGACAATCATCATTTTAAATAAAGATTACCATCATGTCAAATCACCATGCTCCTACATTGAATCCATCATAATCATTACATTATATATCATCATCATGAAAAACTGATCATCGTGTTGAAATAACACAAAAGTCCTGTTGAAACAAACTTGTTTTCTCTATAAAACAATCAAGAAATTAATGTTGATTTTTTTTGAAAAAATCCTGCAAAAAAATGTTTTGATGGGGAAACACTTAATTTTTAAACCTATAAACATCAGTTTTGAAATTAATATCATAAATTATGAATGATCAAAAACTATAATTACGAACTATAATTAAAATTAAAGGTATTTGTTTCTTAAATATATTTGTCCATTATTACTTGGAAAAAGAAGTAAGGGTGGACTAGTAAATACAGAAAGTTCCTTCTGAACGATCAAATGAAGTTGACCGTCAACCCGGGATCTCTATATGTTCTTTTCTATAACAAAAGATAGATTCGATCCTGGTTGATGCGTTAACTAATTAACGGTAGCGAAATGAGCGAAGTTTTCTTTAATTCGAAGTGTACCAACTTGTATTCTACTTTTACTTTTTGCTATAAATTCGACTTAGAAATGGCCGATAAAAAACCATACGAAACGAGCGAAAACGACAAGTCTTTATAGCGAGCGAAGTTCAAAGGAAAGACAGTGATTTCCCCTTAGGGTTTAATACAAGAAGAAAACTTTAATTTCATTTATAAGCTTCTATTTATACACATATTTTTCTAGTAGTTTAAGAGAGAGAAGTTACGTTAATTTTGCAAATACAATTTTAGGGCGAATTCAAATGTAAAAATTATGGCGATTGGTATAATTTAGGCGCTTAATTTGAATGAAAATAAAAGCAAGTTTGATAGTAAATTGAATAGTTTAAGTACATACAAATTAAGATAGTTAGTAATAGTAATAGATTTTATGATGATTTGATTGTCTCCAACACCTTCAAAAGTATTTGATTTTTTAGTGTATCTACTTCATAAGATACAAAATGGTTATTAAACAAATTAAGCTCAACTTCATAGCATAAAACATAGATTTTCGTTTTATCGTAAGCAAAATAGGATACTTTAAAAAGTTTAAAAGAGTCTTTGTGAATAGTTAAATAACAATTTTTTTATACTCCTTGCCACATTTTTCAAATTAGCGTTTAATTCAGCTAAAATATTTTCAAAACAATCATCTCTTATCGTTTTATTTTCTTTATCAACTTCGACTAAATCAGGAATGCCATGTTCATAATCCTGAAGAAACTATAGATATACTCAAAATATGGTGAATATGTGCTTAAATATATTGATTTTGGGGATTCTGGATTTGGTAGGTTTTGGTTTTGGGGATTTCTTGTTGGCGATTTTGTTTTGGGGATTTTTGATTTGGGGCTGGGTACATAACCAATGGTAAAGAAGGGGCAACATGAAGAACAAGTTTCATCGTGCGTCGGGAAGAAATCGTGTGCTTCTTGTACGATATGGAATTATTCGAGTTTTCAGAATTCTTTTGAAGATAATTTTGTATCTTTCCAAAGATTGTACCACAACTAATACTTAACAAAAATTTTGTATCTGTGTCTATCTCACAATCGTAGTGCTGATGAACTATGCTATCGTTTTAGAAAAGAACATTAATATTAATAGTATAATATTTTATTTCTAATGTTTAGTATCTAGGTAATCATTATTCTTTTTTTCAATTGATCAAACATTCCTAGGAAGAAGCAACTTTTATTTAAGTTAAAATCGTATCACAAGATCATGGTCTAGATTTAGTACATCTGAAAATTGAAAAGTAGTGAGGCGTACACGCAACATTTTCTTAATTCATTTAGTTCTGGAAGGGATTTCACATTTCTTTTTAATACGTTGCTCTCCTATGTTTTAATTGAAATATAAATGTTCCAGAACATCTCGCGTTCTTGAACAATATGTAAAAGAAATACACTGCCAACCACTAGGATGAGGTGACAAAATTTTGGATTCGATGTTCGCTTTTTATAGCTAGTGGAAGTGTTGTACCCGACAATGTTTATTGCCTGTGAATAGGTGCGTATTTTACCATTACATAAAATTAAAGGGCAAATAGAAACAATCGTTGGAATTTCCCAATATTAAATAATAAACTACTAAAAAGGAGTATAAAAAGGTGCTTCACTTGATTGGGGCCATTGCAAATATTTCCGTGCAGGAGTTTACAAGTACGATCTTTTAAAAATTTTTATAAAGAATATCCAAAAGAGTGTTAAAACAATTGTTTTAATTTAATTTGAAATACACATGAGCTCTGGAAAGACTTTGACAGCTACAGAAAGAGCCCAAATAGATGCTTTCAAGGATTTTGGACTCTCATTACGTGAAATATCAAGGACATTTAACAGAAGTAAGAAAGTTGTAAGCAATCATATTGCTGGAACGTTCATTTCCAAAAATGATTAGTATTTTTTCACCTTGGATTTTTCAAAAAGGCAATGTCTCCATTAACACTTCGCCAGGGCCGTCGAGAGGAATTCCGGGACGGACAAATCTCGGGCCCCCCCATATTTACCATTTTTTTCAAAGTTCATGCCTACTGATATGGTACGTTCTAATTTCAATTACAAATAGCATGAAATTGGATGGAATTAACGGAAATAATATTTTTTCGTTTGCAAAGTGAACCGAATTAAAAATTTGTTAATCATCAAATCAATCTCACGGGTATCGTCCAGTTTAGTTAAAATGGAAGATGGATAGAAAATAATTCTACATGCGAGTAGATCAAATTCCGAACAGAATCACACATTCAATTCGATATTGTCAACGACATGTTGGTTGGTTGCTTAACTTTAAAAAAAAAAATTTGCATGAAGATTTATTACATTTTATGAAAATAAAATAGAGCGAAGTAAAAGTATTTGAAATTTTTCCTTAAAAAAAACTATGTATTTTAAAAGGTTTACATTAAATACTCTTTATTGTTTTACTTTATATTAAAATATTATCATAATGTTTTCATTAGAGTTAGTTTGCATTCAATGAAATATTTCTTTTTGCAAACGAGCTTTCCTAGCTTTCTGAGCAGCAAAACAACTTATAATTGCGTCGAAATTCAGTTCCCTTGCCAAAAGTGCTTCGATGCATAGTGTAGCAAAGCCAGAAACACGATCTTGTGATGAGCACGAACGATAAAAATTCTTTGTTCTGGCAAGGACGCTAAATGAACGTTCGGCACTAGCTACGGTTACAGGTATGGTGGAAAACACACGGAGAGCAACACAAATGTTGGGAAAATCGTCTCCAAGTTCTGGGAATAAATAGTATTGAGCAAACTCAATGGCGGAAGTTCTGCTTCAAAATTGGCTTCATAAATGTGTTTCAGATGAATTATTTCTTCTTTCAATTCTTGAGGCACATGTGAGTTATACTTTTGGATGAACCTTGTAGCGGAGTTCTTAATCTCAATTTTGTCCATTGTTGAAAACTGCCATTAAAATGAAAAAGTGGCATTCAAATTCTTCATCGTATCGAACCGACGAGAAATTCCAGATATAATTGAATCAACTATGACGTAAAAGGTGTTTTTCTTGAAATTTATTTCTTCGTCTGTTTCAATTTTCTCTTCGGCTCCTCGATTTTCTCCAATTCGATTTTCTGGGAAATCCCTCAATCCAGTAGCAACTGCTTTGCATTCAGATAAATTTGATCCCAACAGTTTCGAATAAAGTTCAAATCGGAGATCAAGTTGTCGAGATTTCGAATTTCAACGTCAATAGTCATGTTTTTGGTTTCTTTCACTTATAGCGCTAAGAACCTTGCACCAAATCGAAGAAATCAGAACGCATTCAAATTTGTACATATATTTTAAAACGCCATTTATATCTCTTCGAGCTTCAGCAGGTAAGTTAATACAGTACAACATTTCGCTGAATCGACTCCACACAAGTTAAGGGTGTGAGCTGCACATGGTGAATACACGGCATTCGGATTTTTGTTTAAAATATGACTGTGCACCATTATACTGTTCTTTCATATTGCTTCCATTTTCATAGCCTTGTGCACAACAGTCTTCTAAAGGGATTTCGTTCTTTGCCAATGTTTCGCAGATCAAATCAGCTATCGCGGTGCCAGTTTTTTTGTTGCAATCGACAAATTCCAAAAACCGTTCTTAGATGGTGAACACATTTTATTCCAATCGCAGATATCGCAAAATAAATGTGTTTTGTTCCACATGACTTGAATTGGGTGTTGCATCGACAATTATAGCGAAGTATTTGGCGTTTTTAATCTCCTTCAAAATAGATGAATTCACATGTTGGGCACAAATTTTGATGAACTCATTTTGAATCTCAACGGAAAGGTTGTGGACTTGCAAACGTTTGTGCTCTTGTTGTGAAATTCTTACTTTTTCCAAGTGCTTCTGAAGTAAGGGGTCATAAATACTAATTAATTCCAAAATGCCCACAAATTACCATTATTTGGCTCTCCATCAATAAGATTGCCATCGCCTGGTGGGATTTTCCGTCCCTCGAAACCGAATTAAACATTTCTTTTACAGCAGAAACAAAAATAGAGGAAAAGAAACTTTATATCAACAGAAACCGAAATAAATATTTGTGTTTTGTTTTAATTTCCTGGGCCCCTTTTTTTGACTTTAAAAATTTTCAAAATAAAATAAATTTGAAATTTAAGTTAATTATAACTTTCGTTCAATAGTTCAGAGTTGCCCAAATTTTCCATTAAATATTAACATAAATGTACGCCAATAATAATCAGGGGAAAATCCCGAGCCCGGGGGGTTTCCCCGCTTTCCCCCCTCTTGACGGGGCTGCACTTCGCGGGCTGTCCCTAGACGGGCAATATTATTGTGCAAACTATTGCACAATATTATTGTCTAGGCACCACAGACGATTCAATATTTTATACAATAATGTACTCGAAAGCTGATACTTTTGTCGTGTAGACAACATATGCTGAGTGATGCTTTCTTTATGGAAGCTGCTTTGCAACGGGAATGGTTCCACTAAGTTTCTAAGAAACTGCATCGCGTTATCGCGTCAAAATAACACTATGTCGTTTACAACTGCACAACTTTTTTCAGAATCCGAATTTTGTTTAAATTCTTTTCTATAATTGGTGCGGAGGAATTAAATTTCTGTATTACTTGTTATTTATCAGCTTCGGGATCTCTTTCTCTGTATTTTGAAAGTTATTTTTCAAATTGTTCACTTTTTACTTGCGACAGGAACTATATGGCAAGTATTGCATTCGTACAAAATTTGGAACTCGAGATTTTCATCAAACATGACATTACGATGCTAGAGAAGTAGAAAAAAGTGGGTACTCTTATTCCGTCGATCTGTCTTTCTGTCCTTGCCCCTACAGCCAAAACCATTCGGACGATTGACTTAAAATTTGGAAATTAAGGTTTTGAGCCGATTCGAGTTGGACGTTTTTTTCATTGTTTTAAGACTACAGATAACAGTAGTCCCCATACAAATTTTTGGTCAAAAATAGAAAATTCGGATCTTTTCAAAAACAAACCGATAGATTTTTTTTTATTTTCATTTACATTTTTATTCTTAATTTGGGTTCTTTTAATATAAAAAATATTTTTGTATTGCTCTAGAAGGGTCCCCTCATAGAACCGTTATTCCGATTTCGTTTTAAGTTTTCAAAAACTAATGAACCGATTTAAAAAATGCTTTTTACTGCACAAGCTCTTATAGGTACTATCTCAATAATATTTGATAATCAAAAATGTCATTGCTTTTATTTTTGATTTAAAAAACAATTTTAAATTTTGAAGTATACTCTGCCACAAAGCCGGCAGAGTCGCGAACACGTCGATATATTTTAAAACAAATGTTCTTTCAACCTCACTTTCACTGGCAGAGGTCTTTAAGCGGTCCCTAGACTATCAATATTATGGAACAATATATTGCACAATATTATTGACTGGTACCCCACACTAAACAATATTTCGCACAATAAATCATTTGACAATTCTTTATTTGTGCTTCAACATCATGCTCGATGATATGGATTATTGTTGTGTGGCAATTGCTCTTGCTATTTCATTCTGTTGGAATATTCTTTACACTTCACATTCCACTAAGCAGGCAAAGTTTCATACACTTCGATTAATTCCACTATGAATTTGCGTTCCTCTTTTTTATTGTTATTGTTTGCCATTTCAACATTTAATTCAGGGAGATGTTATCACTATGAAAATTCAAAACAAATGACAAAATATTGTGCAAACACATCCACAGACTATACAAAAAATTTGGTTGCACAATAAATATCAAAAGGATTTTGATTTTGTACAATATATTGCACAACCCTCCAATATGAGCCCTAGACTCTCAATAATGTTGTGCAATATCAAATATAGCACAATAATATTGATAGTCTAGGGACCGCTTTACTCTTAAAATTTAAAAATTAAATGAAAAAATATTGTGCAATTGTACCCACAGACGATACAATATTTTAGATTGTGCAATAAATATCAAAAGGGTTTTGATTTTCTTCAATAATATTGCACAACCTTGCAATATTATCCCTAGACACTCTTTAGAAGTTGAATTCAATAAGAAGACGTGGAACTGGGACCAAATCTCCTGTTATTATTAATAAATTGAATATTTGTATTTCAAACCGTCTTACTCTCTCATAGGATCATGGATCTCCATCAAATGACAACAAGTGTGGAGAGAGAAGCAGAAGTTGTGGCTTTTGGGGATGAAAATTAATTCCATCCTCTCAAATAAATATTTCCTCGCAACCGGTGGAAAAGAGGAATACTTTGAAAGTATCGTCTCCATCGAAGGCGGAACCGAACAAGACGTTATCTGCCGCATCGGCAAAGCAAAAGCGGCGTTCGGTCACTCTGTCAGACAAAGCAAATGTTCAGATAATTGAACTAGAGCTTCCGTTTAGAGTCACATTACGTTTTTTTCCTTACGACTGTCAAACGAAACGTGAGGTCGAAGCTCCATTGTGGTAGCATGCATTGAATTCCTATGACTGAACTCGTAAACGTCAGGCGAAGCCGAAGCTGAAGCGTGTTTGTGATTCAGCCATAAGTGGCAATGGATTGGACATACGCTTCGAAAAGGTAACGACTGCATTGCAGGCCAAGCAATCCAGTGGAATCCGCTCACACAAGAAGGAAGAAGAGCTGGACGACCAAGAAGCAATAGGCGCAGGACTGTCGAGGCGGAATTAGCCTCACTAGGCAGGAATTGGAGGGAGCTGAAACATATCTCCGGAAACCGTACACGATGGCGCGTCGGCGTAGTAGAGGCCCTATGCCCCTTAAGGGCACCAACGGACTTAACAGGTCTGAGGACCTAAGTAAGTAAGTCTTATAGTGGCTATATCCAAAATGGCGGACATAGTCATAAGTAATTTTTAAAAAACTATAAATAAAATGTAAATATTCATTTTTCATTCATTTTTTCGTTTTTTCACCATAAAAGCATTTCTAACCTTATTTACCAAAACCACTTTACATGATTCTTACTTGAATTTTTCTATGTGCTTCTAATTCATATTCTTTAACTATTATACAATTATTTGTATAAACTACTATTAAAACGGATATGGTAATAAAAGTTTTAACTTTTATCTTTTCGTTATTTGAATTGCAAAGTCGGCTTTTTTCACTAACTTGATAAGATTAAACAAATATTTTTCCATTTATTGCACTACAAATATTTATATATGTATGTATACGTATATGTACATAAATATGAAAATATGTAAATATATACAAAACCCAAAAACATCCCTCTTATTTTATATCATACTCGTATCGTATACCTCTGACCTACCAACAAATGAGCTTATTTCAAACTGTGTTATCATTTATTATCAGGTATCAAACAATAACCACAAACCAGACCCCAGACTATCACCTCACTTCTCACCTCACGCTTACCGTCTCAGTCACCTCACCGGTATTTATAGTAATTTGTTTATTAAAATCTCACTCAAAACACAACATTTTTCTCCCACACTTTCACTCGAACATGTGAGTATTTTATTGTAGAATGTTTCGATCAGATGAGTGCTACTGCTTGCTGTTCGTCGCTTCGCTCGTGGTTGAGTCTGAGTGTGTTCATGTTCAGTCGTTCAGTGTTGTTAAAAATTTCTTGCGGCTCTCTGGAGCACGATCAGTTGGCCAACGAATGCCATTGATTACGTAGCGTATGTCGGACAGAAAACGTAGAATTTATCGTATCGTGTTTCGTAGCGTATCGTCGCGGTTTGAAGTTTATTTACAAATAAATTTATAAAGAAATTATTTGTTTATTTATGTCTCCGATGCGACACATGGTATACGTGAGTGAGTGAATGAATGAATTAATAATCTGGTTTACGGATTGACGAAAATTTTAATTAGATTATATCGAACAATATTTATAATTAACGACAATAACGAGTTAAAAAATCGAGTGCGTCGTCGTCGGGCTCCTTCTTCGTCGCCAACAGCGCAGCGTAGCGTAGCGTCGTTCCAGTTGACAGAAAACACAGAAGTCGAATCTTGACTGATAACCTATATTATTCCCTATCTTACCCATACCATATACCATACCCATTGCTTACCCAGGGAAAAACACGAACGCTAGCGCCCTCTTGTCTTATCTTAATTCGAACGTAGTTGACTGTCGCGTCTGTGGCGTTTTGTTGTATCAACTGTCACATTGTTTTGAAACAACTTTTTATTTTTTCATTTGTAAATAATAATAATATTTTTATAAAAGAATAAAAAAGCGTGTGTTGCGCTGAACTAAATTACGCTATTTACCTAATCTTGTGTGTGTCTCTCTATGGATTCTGGTTAAAGGTATATTGAGATCATTTTTATACCTTCATATCGTTGTCGTCTCGTCTTGTCTCGTCGGGGCTAATGGGCTTCACCTACATTCAATGGTAATTAGATTGTGTGTCTGGTCTGTCGGTCGGGTCGAATGACCAAAGACTCTTTGTGCATAATAGAGCACAATAATATAATTTGCCGAGCCCCATTTGAATTCAATTACCCTCCTGTATACAACAACTATACCCACTTCCAAAACGCGACCAGCTACAGTGACAACGGCACTGAGTGAGAAGTGCGCATTTTACTACATTATTTCGAGTACAAGCAACAACAACGTCTCACTCCTATTTTAAACTCCCCAACTCGACATCAGCACACATCTGGTTGACAGTTCTAATTCGTTAACTTCAGTTGATTTTGTTTCGTCGTTTATAGTTGCTTGTAATTTATATGAAATTGCCTGGAAACACACATGTTTGTAATATTGTTAACATGTGCTTCAGTATATAATATAAAATTCTGTATGTACTTTAGTAGTTATTTTTGTTTTTACTATTTGGCCGCGCATATTCAAAGCCAGTAACGAGCCGTGACGTTTTCGAATTAACGGTCACACAAAAATAAAAAAAGGGCGAGTTATTTTCTTTAAGCTCCATACACAAGTTTAGTGCGGGGGAAGTTAATTATTTCATCGAATAAAACATTCGTTCCGGATTATTTGAAAACAACGAATGAGCGAGTTATTTTTAAAACTACATATATCAAACCTAGTGTAATCCACCCCTCAAAAAAAGTGTCTTTTATTCTTTTTTAATTAATCGAAAAAATCATATAAATTATTAATAATATATTGTTATTTCATGCGTTTATCAGTGTTTTTGTGTGTGTCAATTTAATTGTGTGATTAAAAAATTATTATCAAGCTAAAGAAAAGCAAAGAAAAGAAAAAAAAGAGAAGAAAATCTTAAAATAAATTCAAAGTGTGGTTTTATTTTTATTCAGTTCCCTTGTTTTTTTGGATTATTATTATTATTAACTGATGCTGCCTTGAGAAAACGACGCCAAAGGTGGATTTACTTGGCGCTTATTTGAATGTGAGTTTATGTAGATATATTTAAATTTTGTTGTTTCTTATTTTCATTCATTTACTCGTCTGAAAGAATTTCCATACAAAAATGAAAACCATATAAATTTCCTTAATTTCTTTCAAAAATATGCCTTTTTTATTGACTCTGTATAGTTTTATGATTTGTATTTTTAAAAAAGTGTACAAAATGTCATTTTATTGATGAAGGAAAGTATTAATCAAATTTTTGACAGTGTTGTTGACACATATGGCACATTGAATTCGAATAGGCGGCGACGGCGGCGGTGGCGGCGGTGGCGGCGTTGTAGTAGCTTGTAGGTAGTGGCAAAATGTCACGTAAAAAAAAGAATTTTTGTTAAAATTCTATTTTTATGTTATTTTAGGTGCGTTGTTTTTGGTTTTTTGTTTTTAATTTTTTTAATTTTTATGTTCGATTATGTTTTTGTAGTTTTTATGTGTCTCCTTGGATTTTTATGTTTATTTTCTTGGGAAATATGGAAGAAAACAAAAAATTATTATGAATGAGAAAAAGGTGAGGTTGTTTTTAAGTAGGTAGCTATTGTATTTGTTGTATTGTATTATCATTTTGAAAGACCGAAGGTTAAGGTTTTTTTTTGAAGAGAGGTTAGGTATAGTAAATTTTGGATTATGATCGGATTACCAATTGGTATAGATTCTTGAAAAAGTAAAAGTTGATGAACTGAATAGTTTGTCCTTTGTTAACATTTCTTATCTGTCATTGGGTTGAATGAATTCAATTAAAAGTTTAGGTCTGGTTGGATTTTTGAGCTACTCATATTCTATTATTGCCCCATGTAGAGAAAGATCAAGGAGCATCACGTACTTTGATGATAAATTTAAGATTGTTGACGCAAGATTATGGGAGTTTTCTGGAAGAAAAATGTAATGAGTTTAAGAGTGTCACATTTCCACATACTATTCATTAGAAATATTTTGCAAAAGAATTTTCTTTTAGGCTAATTATCTTTGTACGTTTAGGCCTATTGACTCCATTCTATAGTTAAATTGTATCATTAATTTCATTTCAATAGCATCTATTGTTTAACGTAAAAACTGTCAAACAGAACGTACATAAGTTTTCATTACCCTCTAATCATAGCTCAAAAAAAGTGTTGGGATCCATGTGTTATGGGTTGTATATTTTGTTTCCATGAACAAATGTCAAAGTGAGATTGACATTTGCTGTCATTTGGAGAAATGATGTTACCCAGTCTAAATCCGTTTGCTAGCAACGCCTTCAAATTCATACTACGCGTTGTAAATTTAGGGAAATCTTTCGTAATGGATTCACTGTCATATATAAGATGAATACATATTAGTTTTAATAATATTTTAATATTTCCAACCATAAACAAAATTATGTCATGAAAACTGCAGTTGTAAAGAAATTCATTATATTAGAGCATTTCTCTTAGTATCTCATAAAGAAACTGTAGCAAGTAAGGTTTGAAAAATGAAAAATAGTGAAATATGAAACTGTTTTTAGGAGTAGGTAGGTACTTCTTTTTTAAGACTAACAAAAAAAAGCACCGTATAACTTTGAATTTCAGAAGTTGTTAAGTGTCAAAGCCCATTCACATTCGACTCAATTTAGAAGTTTAATCATTTTATTTCACTCCAAATCGTTTGTTTAAGGGGGTCATCCCATGTGATGGGTTAAAAAAATGCATTCAGGATCACAGATTAAAACGCCGTTTACTTTTTTTGTTTTAGATAAGCCAATAAGCCGGAATCGTGGAGGCAGTGCGAGTCCATTTCTTTGAGGTGGAGTTGTTCACACCGGTGTAACTCGTGTTCTTTACAATATTTTTATTATAATTTTATATTTATGCTGTGGAACTATGTTAATAAATGATAATAAACTTATTAAAGTTGTATCTATTTACTGGTCGTAAAAAAAAATCCTAAAAATTCCTTAAAATACAAGCCGTCACATGGGATGACCCCCTTAAAAAAGTGTGCTTCACTTTGCCCTTTCCTTTCTCATTACTTAATAGAGACGAGTTAAAATGATGAGACGTCAAAGTGTGTCGCCTTAAAATTCCATTGTGAACACAACCTTAAAAATACAAAATATTTAATGTGACAGATTACGTGTTTATCAAATAGGCGTGTTTAGCTTTCCTATAGTCATTTTTAAACGCAAACCCTCTATCAAGCTAGCGAGACATTGGAGTATGACATTTTCCCAATAAAGCTAAGGCAAATTCCTTGAGAATAATTAAATTGCACCTCAATAAGAAAGAAAGTCGCTTTCTTAAATTAAATAGATGATTACCATAAAATTTGTTTTCCATTCCTCGATGTTTTGTGTAAATTAACAATGTTGACCAACAAAATGATGAGTAAATGTAAACTTCTGAATAGTTTGTCGGTTTCTGAGATAGTTAAATTGAAATGTTTCAATATTTTAAAGACACATTAAAGTTGATTTACATTTACAAATAAACATTTGGCATATTCCTTTGGGAATTCATCTAATTTGTGCAAATCAAACAAAATTTGACAAATGTTGTAGGTTCATTCCGTGTACTAGTGACTAGTCGAAGTACCGCCACTAATTTATATGTTCCGAATTTGGATTAAAATATATAAATAGCAGAGTAAAGTAATTACATCAATGTAAAAATGTCTAAACACAGTAAAATTCTATTGGAATTGGATCTACAGCCACTTATCTGTCAATAAATATCGTACGTCTTATTCTTTGTGTGAACAACTATGAACTTGTACAGGTTTTATTAAAAACACTTAAATACAGAAATATTTAATATTCTTGAATATCAATTTGAAATGACATTAAAATAGTAATTATTCGACTTCAAAATACACGCGCAGTGAAAAACTCAAAAATTCTGCATATGTATGTAAAAAGTAAAAGTTTGCCTATTCGTGCCGCTCCATCTCTAGTGGCGTTGTGTGTCAATTTTGACAGCAACAGCGTCTGCAAGGCTAAAGTTTTTATTGTGTTCAGCCAATTAATGTATGGCAGTTATTAAATCATCCCTAGACAACTATGACGTCTTTGACGTCAGATATAAACAATTTATTATATGCTTTACGTAAGAAATCTAACAGATAACTAATTTTTCTATACTCACCTTAATTATCACCTCAATAAAACATTATTACTCAATGTCTGTGGCATTCAACATGTTTTCTGATGTTTTATTTTTTCTTAATACTTTCCGTTTTTGTACAAAAACAACATTCTAAAAAATTAATAACTTTTTATCAAATTACTAATCTATCTACCATAGAGAGTGAATACTGTATAATGAAGTTAAATTCACAAGTAATGAACATACCTCGACGTTGTCGAGTTAAAATGCACAAACGTCTATACCGATCACTAGTCGTGACAAAATTGCCTTCGGCATTAATTATCACTCACATTGACTATCTATGTTTTTATTTTATTTATACTTACTTATATCTCTATTCTTTACTAACTGGTCTACACTCAATCATCGTAATTAAATGCATCTATAATATTATATACGAGAGATGAAAAGGGAAATAAAGATGTTTCAAAAAAAAAAAAAAAACAGAATAGAATTGACAAAAGAGAAAATTTTCCAATCTCCCTCGACTTGGGAGGTATTTCATTCATAGTGTCAAATACACTGGTTTTCATAGAGGACGAGTAGGTACCCTTCAAACTATATAACTCTATAAACTGTTAATGGGTCATAAAATTCCAGGGACCCTTAAGTGTTGGCCTATTTGGACTACCCCTATGTCAGCACAATGGTCATAAAATAGGTTTTCCTCTCTATTAAGTGCTGAAATGATACAACCCAAAAGAAAGAAGAAGAAAAGAGGGAAAACCTTTATGCCTTCATACGGAAAAACAAACATACACAAATAGTTGAATCTTGTTTAAAAGTAAAATAGGTCCTATGCAATAAAAACAAGTTTAATTGACACTCGATGCAAAGAAAATAAAAACCAAGCCCGTATCTATTTTTAATCGGAATAAAACAGAAACAATTGAGCAATAAACAGAACTGTCAATTTCAGGGTTAGAACTGTCATTAAAATTCCAATCCCAATTGTCATTGCAATTTAAATCAAATTAAACTACACTTGAACTTAAATGAGCAGAAAAAAAATAAACAAAAATATTTAAATTTTCTACCACAGAACAACAACGATACAGCCAGCGATGGATGGCAGAGTTGGTAAAGTAAAGGAGGTATGTTAATTCATCTACCTACCGCTACCACCCAGCAGCAGCTCAACCAGCAGTAGGTACATTCCTATATACCAGTATGACGAGTATACAAGTCAAATGCAAATGACAGTAGTTCTCCTTGTATGGTACTTATAGATATGTAGATTCATATAAACCTTACCTACCTCTTCTCTTTTCATCTCAATCTCAAGCAAGTCACCTCTCAATTTACTGCATGCAATTAACCTAACACAATGTTTTGACATTGTCACAGCACAGCATTAAGTTGCTGCTGCATCCACTTTTTCGTTCCATAACCTCAACATCATTATCAATATTATTAAGCTGTTGGTTGTCTGACGTAGTTGTGAAGCTAAAGCTGACCACCTACTAACCATCATAGCTCGTTCAAGATGTTTGTTAGGCCAGAGCACAGCAGAGCAGAGGCGAGGAAATAGAAATAGTTTATAGAGGAAACTGCATTAATAGCAATAATACAATTCCAATCAATTCAACATTTCAATTATATTAATAACAAATGTATACAATAAGTAAAATGGTATACCAAGGTGAGGAATACGTTAAACGCATGCGCACCATCCTCAGACATTCAGTTTTTTTTTCTTTCGCTTTATTTGAATATGATCACCCTCGGGATAGTTGAGACAACACTTGAAAGGTGAACAATGCGGGTTTTGGTTGAATAGGAATATATGTCTTCAATTCACAGATGATCGCCTGTCCAGTGCCCGTCCGTCTCGTTGTTGTCGTAGGTGAATGTTTTTATAAAGTGCAGTAAGTAGATGGTATTATGTATTTTATTTTTGAAGATGATGCATGAAAAGTGTAGGGTTGCCGGATGAAAAGATTAAACATTTCACAAATATAACTGTTAACTCTTCTAAAGAGATCGAATCCATTTTTAATAATTATATAATGTTTTTATCAAAATTCAGTATCATTTAAGCGAAGTAAAATAAACAAAACTATGTCAATTATTGTATTTTTCGTTTTGTTTTTTCTTAACTGGCGCCCAACGCAAAACCGCTTAATATCATTAAATACTCCTTCAATTGAATGTAAATCATTATAAAAAAATCTTATCACAAAATTAAACAGCAGTGAAAAGCATAATTAAATGTATCATTTATTCCAAATGCCTAAAATTTACAAAATATAAATTTTTTAACTGGCGCCCAACACGAAATAATCATTTTCCCATATAACAATAAATCATTTAACTTAAAATCATCTCCTTAGATTTCCTTTGTCTATATGCCTTATAACATGCACGTTTTATAAAATATAAAGGCACCCCGTATGAGACTTCTTGAATACCAGAAGTTTAGGGCATAAATAATTGCATGAACTTAAATAAATAATAAAGTAACTAATGTTTCGGATTAGGTTAGGTTAGGTTAAAGTGGCTGTGCGTGATAAAGTAGGACACACTTAGGCCATTTTAATGGCTCATTGTGATACTTGAGGCTTTCTTCTAAGCTCAGTGAAACCAGTTTGGGTCCCTTGCGAAACGTGAGAGGCTGATTATATTAATATGATTGAGATCGTAATAGAAGAATTCTCTTAGGTAATTCTTAGGTTTTTAATCTAGAGCAGGGCATGTACACTGTACAGAGTAGGTGAAGATCGTTTCCTCCTCTTCCTCATCCATACAGCTTCTGCAAAAGTCATTTGAAAATAAGCCTACCGGAGCGTGTGGCGTGCTTTCCTATTTGACAATGCCCGGTTATGACACCGATTAACGAGCTTATATTATAAGAGATAGTAAGCACCTTGGTCACTTTAAATCTATTGTAGGCCAGATGTTTTTTGTGACCTGACACGTGGTGATGTTATTCCCCTTGGTGTTAACCTTCTTCAAAGCGTTCTGCATTAGGCCTTATAACATGCAGATTTTATAAATAGGCCTAAAACATGAGACTTCTTGAATACCTCAAGTTTAGAATACAAATAATTGCATGAACATAAATAAATTATAAAGTTACTATTGTCTCGACTTAAGTTCTTTAGTACAAATTTAACTAAAAAACTGAAAATTAAAATAACATAAATTCAATTAACTGTTTAAACTTTTAAAAGCCACTTTATGATTTAGATTCATGAGAGAAAGACCATTTTAAATATTATCAAAGCTTCAAGAAATGTGACTTTTCTTAACTGGCGCCCAACGCAAAACTTTACAAATTACATTATACTCTTGATTATGCATCCAAATCGTTAATAAGTCGACTTTGGTTGCTTGGCTGAAAAATGGAACTAAACTATTTACCCTGTACAAGTAAACAGTCATTCAAGTCAAAATGTCTCAAGGTTTTTACTACGAAATAAAGCAAAGAAAAAACAATCCTTCAACTTAAATCTTATCAGAAATTCTAAGAAGCAATTAATCGCTTTATATACCGTCAAACTTCCTTTAACTTCCTTTTAAATTTCAACTTAAAAAAAAGACCAAAATCCTTCAAAAGAAAAATGTTAATCTTTAGAGAATTTATTGCTTTCACCTTTTTGACGTCACATCAATTATCCCATTTAAAACCGAGTGATAAGACTGTTTATACAGGAAATCATTGCATCCTGTGTGTGTAAGAAGAAATTCATCAACCACCAAAATAAAAACATCAACAATATTATAAGAGACAGAAATCCCTATTTATACGAGTAAAGTCGGAAACAGAGACCCAAAGAATAATTGAGCAAAAATAAGGAAGACAAATTTTTAAGGACAACAAAAAAGAAAAAAAAAGAATAAAATTCCATTGTGTTGTCCATTTAAGGTTTGGTCAAATTAATGAACACACCCCTTATGTGGTATGGACCTGGACCTACGAGAACGTGTAAGTTCATTGACCGCAAACCCTTTATTTATTTTTTCTTTTTCGTAAACACTTGGGATTTCTGATGAAACCAAGGAAAAAGATAGGTTCATTGATGAATGACAACATTAAAGTCCCCTAAAACTCACACTTGAGAACAGGAATATAGCCTGATGCGAAAAGTGTGCCCTCTCAATGACGACGCGACGGACAACACCGTGATAAAGTCAACACCAGATGACGATGAGATGTTGATGATGAGGATGATGACAAAGATGGTCACAGAGCCGAACGGAAATAACCTCACAAGAGTCAAAAGATGCACCCGAAATGAAAACATCAACATAAGCATTTTAATTTGTCTTGGTTGTTGAAAATTTTCAAAAGATGAAATCATCAGCAAAGCCAGGTCCGCCGCCAACTAACCACACCAAAAACACCAACAAGCCTCCTCATTCTCCTTCGGCATTCTTCATCTTCATCGTCAGCTCCTTGTTGTTGCTCGTTGTTTGAAAGAACCCACAAGAGCGGCTGTGAATTTATATTTTTATTTGTTTTTGGCAAACATCTGCTTCCTGGGTTGGTTCATTACATGCCGATGCCGACAAGACATCGTCTTCGGTCGGTCGTAGATATAAAGATACACTCGTACTTTCCGCTGTTCTGAGCAATTCTGGCTGAGTTACAAAACGAACGCTTGGATGCCTTATTGTCAGCGCCCAGCAGTGCGGCTAGCAGTTTAAAGTGTACTTTATGTAGATAATACGAATGTCTACAAGTTTGCACATCCCAATGACCATGATCTGACCTTAGGCTTCTTGGACAACTCACTACACTCGTACTCGTACTCGTACTCTTACTCGTATCTACAATACGACCGGATAATTTTTAATTCGTTTCTGTGGGAAGAACTATAAAAGATTATCATCTCATCTATAGCTTCTGGTATTTGAAGCTGTTAATTGCTCCTAATGCCCTAATGTTGGATTGGATTGCTATGGATGGGAATTATTGTAATAAAACTGTGCCAATCTATTTCAATGAAGTTGCCTTAATTTTTCAATTAAAACAATAGAACTTTCTACTGATATTTATCTAAATAATAATTATTATTTCGAAATGAGAATTGAGAATGTGGAAGATGAGTCTAACTTTCTAATTACTATACCTAAATAAGGAAGCTATTTAACTGCTTCTGGCATTTTTATTTTTGTAATTTTGATAATTTCACTTCTGTTTCTTGGGTCTTGTGTGTAAAGTTTGAAAAAATAAATGAGCTCACAAAATTTATAACCTAATTGTCTATTGTCATTCAAACAATATTTTCGCTATGCTTTGCTGACTTTAAATTCGCATTCAACTGATCACGCCATCTCTGCCACTTTGTGAGAAGATATCGTGTTGGTAAATTTCTTGAAAAGTTTTTATTTTATTAATATTATCACGCTAGAAAAGAAGTGTTTGTTTTCTACTTCTTTTGACATGTTGAATTTTGAAGAAATTGATTCAAATGTCATTGTACTTGATCACGCTAGCGAAACTAGGTTAATTTACATTGTTAGATCCTTTTGAATTTGTAATTTAATTGTTCTACAGAATCATACTTTACATGGTGAGAACAGCTTCATGTCATTTTTCACATTGCACTTCGAACTGCACAGAGAGTTTGAACACACAAATTAACAAAACAATGCAACGCAGCCGCAACGGAGCAGCAGTAGTTTGATAACTTTTATTTTTGGCATTTAGAATTTTTGACATTTCATTCGACCACGTATTCGTTACAGATAAACAATGCCCAACTTCGAAGACTTATATGACTAAATGTAAAACCATAAATTAAAGCTCTTTTCAACTATTGGCGTTTTTCTTCTTTAGTTCAGAGCTGAGCACTGAGCAGAGTCTGAGCGAACAGAGTAGAGTAGAGTAGAGTTCTGAGCAGAGTATGTTCAGAGCTCTCTGATTTAATTATAATTAGCACTAAACTGTCATGATTTGAAATGTCGTCTGTGTGAAGGCGTTCAAAATTTTCTTTAATCAAATTAATTAAAAAAAACAATCATAGCGTTGGTCCATTTGACGCCTGAAATAAATTTGATTCATAAAAATGCTATATGCAATTAGTTTTTTCTAAATTATCTTTCCTTCTGCACTAGAGCGACCAGCCTCTTCCGCCATTTTTATTGTTTTGACGATGATTTTTTTTAATTTCCCGGCTTTCAAACATCAAATTGTTTGTGTTCAGCATTTTACTCCGTTTACTCTGTTATTTTATTCTGAGCTCACAGAGCGCGCTCTGAACATGTTCAGAACTAAAAAAGAAACACAATTATTTTTTTGACAGTTCGAGCTCTGCTCTGAACTAAAAAAGAAAAACGCCATATGTATCAATCTCTAATTTTGAAATATATGTACACAGATATTTCCTGTTGTCATAGATTCATACAAAATAATACATTTTTAACAATTTGAGGTTAAAATTTAATGAATTTTATATTCAACTGTTTATATAACGCGTCTTTTGTGGAAATTAAATTTGTATTTGACAATTTGCACTTTTGCAGACATGAGTTGAGCAGACGTGAGTTTAATAGACGCATATCAACTTTTCGTTAACTTTTAACGATAAAATGGTTGGATAAAATTGACAGTAAAGGCCCAACTATAATAGACTTAACCGAAAGTAAGCTAATGTCAAAACCGAACGAAAAGTTATCAGAAGTTATCGTCAAAACAAAAAGTAACCATAATGAATTCAAGTAACTTAAGCAAATGCGTTTCAAATTTGACATTTGCTTAAGCTCGAGCCATTTAAATGGCTCTTGCTTAATTGCGCGAAAGTTAGCGAAATTTAACGAAACTGAGCAGAACGTCTATTATGGTTTGTGACATATAAAGCTGTGTATGGGTTCGTTCCCTTAAGCTGGCTTAAGCTCGGTTAAGTCTATTATAGTTGGGCCTTAAGGCATATCTCATCCATAAATATAGTTTTGTCCATGGAAATGTCAAATGAGAAGAAACAAAATTATACTAAGGGTATTCATGTAACGATATAATTTTATACTTTGTAGAAAAACATAAATTTCCGCGAAGGGTTTACATGAACACCCCATTAGAAATATTTGCGGAAACGTTAGAAACAAACACAAAATTTATCTGTTTTTTTTTTCTACGATTTCTGCTTCAAATTCGAGAGATAAAAGTCTATATTTTGCAGAATATTTTTCCCATACAAATTTTGACAGTTGATTTCTACCGATAGAAAATTCTACAGTTTTTAAGGTTTCTATGGGTTTTCTGTGTTTGCATGAATACCCTTACTAACTACATTTCACTGGAAGTAAAATTTAGAAATTAACAAATTAGTTTAAAATAACAAAAAATCAATTTACATTCCACCAAATATAAATAAAAAATGTGAACCAATACTTTTGATTTTGACAGAATCAAAACCGCAAAATGAAAGTTCTTCTTATGGATAATTCTAGATAGAAGACCAATTGTTTTTCTGGAAATGTCAGTTGCTAAATGAAAGAAAATCTCACATACTTTTAAAAATGTTCAATTAGTTCTGTTTGTATTGTTCTTTTAAAAGTAATCAAATAATAACGAAAAAAGGCATTAACTGTCACTATTGTTGCTCTAGTTTCTACTTTTCTTCGTTTGCTGCCAATGTCTGCGATTTTTGTTTCGATCTTTCAATGTTATTAATTTTATTTTTCTGTATATGAAAAGCTCGGAAAATCAAAGAATTTCAAAAGGAATGCACTTAAATTTATCTCTGATTACTGTTTATAAGAAAACAATATATGTATTTAGGTTCTCAACCAATCTTTGAGGATTATCATTTGCATTTTTTATTTAGAAGGGTATAACAAAAGTTTCTAGACACTCCTAGGCAAAAATGGCCCAATTAAAAGTAGCTTATAGCCTTCTTTATAATTAAAAGCTTAAAACAGACCCTACATTATTTATGGCGTTCTTAATTTACCTGAGGAAAACTTTTTTTTTTTTCTTCAATCACCTAGATTTTCCTTAAGCTTACAAGATCAAAAGAGATATCACACACGCCGAAGCTTATTTGATGCTTTATTGCTAATCAGACCACCTACCTAGAAAATTACAACTTTGAACACCTTTTTGAATTCCAAAAAGAAAAGTGTTGTTAAAAATAAAAAAATAATTAAAATTTTACTACAGGTAGACAACTATTCCCTATACCTATATAAATTGATTGACCCTCAAGACCCTAAAGAACACCTAACCGAACGCCCTATTTTTTATTTTTTATTTCCTTTTGATTTCGTTTTTAATAAAAAGCTGTAGAAAAGAAAACAATTATAATTAAATCAAGATCCACAGAAGATCGAAGAACAAAAACAAAACAAAAAAGAAGAAAAATCCAATCCAAAATCGAATAAGTCAAGTTTTATTATCGTAATAATATCCAAGCAAAAGGGAAAGGAATTCCTATAAAGGGCCTTAGTCTACTTGCCCAGCCCACAGAATTCTATCAATTCCTTCCATATCGAAGACAATGAATCGGCCAAAGTGCATATCACTTGAGGCGGGTGGCTCGTCTCGTCGCGTCGGTCGTCGATCGGCGGTTGACTTGGTTAAGTTAAGCTTGCTTGCACAGCTTCACAATCACATATAACAGAGCTCGCTTGCTTGCTGGGTTACTTGGATGCAATCAGAAGACGGGTGTGTCACCACTTTTCTAAATGAATGCGGACAGTGTGTTATTTTAAATAATGAATGCTGCCCTGGTACCACGGGATTACCTACCTATCCAATCCACAAGCTGCATCACACTCTTTCCAGCACTTTAGTGTTGCTCTGTGCCAGCCAGCGTAATATCATTAAAACGCTATATAGCTAGCTAGAGCGCACGTCTATATGCTCAAAGCCTCCTAGAGTGAGATCATGCTGAGAGTATTTAGCATACCTTAGTTGGAGGTTGCACTGAGGCTGAGGAGCTAAGTCTATATAGTCCTGAATCTCAATCCGTAGGAAAGTGCCGCATCGCATCTATATAAATGTAGGCTTCGTGTAACCTCGTTACACTAGGAAAACTCCAATTTACTAGTTAATTATATCGTGCGCTCCTATTAAGCCGATTGAAATGGTGACACTTACAAATTGCATTCGACAAAAAGAAAATAAATTGAGAAAAACTGAGAGAATCTCTAGTCCTAGTAGTTGGTAGTTGAAGCAGAAGTTTGAGGGGTGGCGGTAATGCAGTGTGGTGTTGCGGCATGTGGCCAGTGCAGCGCGGCAGGTCTATTATTTTTATTTGATGCCCGGCGATGGAAGTATTTCACACTGCACGCTAACGCTATATTATATAGAGAATCGAAAGCGAAGTCAATTTGAATATCTCTCCACGCCTGGGTTGGTGGTTGTCGTTAAGTTGCTTGGAGCAGGAAAAAATATGTAGTTAGTTGTGTCAGCTGATGATATTCTGGCTCCTCAAGTGTCAACGAAAGCGAGACAAGACAAGACAGACGCCTATAGATGATGTCGTCGGACAAATGGACGGATGACAGCAAGATCTTTTTGTTTGTGCTCTATTTAAGCAGATCAAATTGACAAGTTTGGGAGATCACAGCTTATAGCTTGTATACAAACTCGGTCGGTCGCGTCGTAGCGATGATAAACCTCACGCCTTCCTCCGCTAGCTACATGACCCTATTTATACTATTCCGATTGATATTAATGTTCATTAGTTATTTATTTTCTTTTGGCACACGTTAAGCTGTGTTTTGTATAAACAAATCTACATAGGTTAAAGCTTTTATTTTTATTATTTAGGTAATTTATTTATATTTTTCTATCGCCTTTAATAGTTTTCCTATGTTTTTTTGATTGGATATTGAATTTTATTGAAAAGATATTGATATGCGTTCATAAATAGATTAGGTGTTTCTTTTTTTAATTGGATATTCTATACCTACTCTGAGTTCTGAGAGGTATAACAAATTAGGGACTTAGTTTTTGATTGCAATAGGAATGTTTTGTCAACAATAACTATAAATTGGAAGTAGAAATAAATAAATGTTATCTTAATTTCGGTTATTTACTCTTCGAAGTGATATTAAATGTAGGTTTTTTATATTTCTATCGTTTTGTATTTTGATAAATTTGAATCTGCTTTACTTTATCAATTTGTTATGGTTCAGCGCCCTCTAGGTAACTTTTTGTTGTTTCCGATAGCTTTGAGTTACTTACAATTGCTAACAACTTTGTTTCTGTATCAATTTTATTATAGAAAACAAATAAAACGATAAAGATGCTAAAACAGTGAAGAAAAATATAGTCTTACAATAAAATACGTGTGTCATGCGTTTACAATGACATTAATCAGACAGCTGATATATAAATCGTATTCCCAGATTTTGACAGTTTACCATTCAAAAATGAACTTAAACTCTGAAGAATGTCATGTGCTTGTCAATGAAATATTGTTTTGTAGCTTGATAAAGAGATGGAAAATTTCTTCAAGATTGCGTTAGCAACGGATACGTTCAGGGCTGAAACAAGACGAGATATTTATTAGTAAGTTTCGTATCATTCTCGTTCGCATGGCAGAAATTTCATCATGTAGTAACCTTAAGAAAGATCAAAAACCTTTTTTTTCACATCAAAATGATGCCCTATAAAAAGGAAGATGATGCGGATAAATATCTCCATATATGAAAGTGACATTTTACAGACATTCTCATTATAGTCAATCCATTCCCAAGTATGTCAAACTTTGGAGAGTATTGGTAGAGTACAAGTTATTAATTTAAAAATATTTCAACAAGGCATTAAACATTAATTTTAAAACTAGCACAGCAAGGTTTTAACGAATTTTTGATAAACTGGATCTCCTCATATTTGAAAGATAGACGTTTATAGTGTTAAATTTCGTAATAAGTGTTCAAGTTCATTTGTTGTCAATTCTGGTGTTCCCCAGGGTAGCCATCTTGGTCCTATTCTATTTGTTTTATTTGTAAATGAGTTGGTTTCGATCATACAAAATTCGTCTGTCCTAATAAATGCTGATGACATTAATATTTTCAAAAAAACCAACTCTACATCTGAATGTCTTCTCTTGCTAGAAGACTTAATATTATTCAGAGAATAGTGCAATAATAATCGTCTTGTTTTAAATGTTGACAAAAGTAAAACCATAGGTTTTACACGGTAAAAAGGTTCAGTAGTTTTTAATTACATGTTTGATTCTTGCCCTTTAAGTAGAGTATATGTATTTTCTGACTTGGGTGTTGTCTTAGATTGCAAAAAAGAGTTCTCCATATGTTTTAAAATAACTTTTTGTTTTATTTGTGAGACCAGTCTTGGAAAATGCCTGTACAGTATGGTCACCTTACTACACCGTACACGTCACAAGACTCGAAGCCAATCAGAAAAGATCTTTGCGTTTCTGTCTACGATCCCTTCCGTGGTTTTATGATATTCATATATTACCGTCTTACTCACAAAGACTTTCTCCCATAAACCTTCCTTCTTTGACAAATCATAGGAAGTACTTGCAATTTTGTTTTTTTTTGTTGGAATAATAAACGAACAAATTTCATCACCATCAGTTTTTGGTAGTTTAAACTTTATTTTTAGTCGTTGAAGTATAAGACTGAAGAAACCATTTAATATTGATTTTAGTAGATCAAACAATGGTGTACAGTGTACATAGCCCTTTAAATCAATTAACTGAAATCTATAATAAATGTCACTCTTGTATTCATTCACCAAACGATAATATAAAAAGTATAAAAAGCAAATTAATGTTTTTCAACAGCCTAGTTTAAGTTTTAGATTTTAAGTATATATTATATTTATAAGAATTATTAACGTTAGTATTTTCTAAAAAATGCATTTGACGTAAAATTTTTAGAAATTTCCTTAGATCTAGTGCGCTTTACACATTTTAAATTTGACGTACCATAAAATATCTAAAGAAACTTAAGCCGCAGTGACATGTCGCATCTAAACATCATAACGTCATCGACTCTCTATTTACACGAGTAAACAAGTTGATTGAGTTTTTGTTTCACGTTTTGATGACAAACGATCTCTTTTACCTGACTTCTCGCACCTAAGCCAAAAGTTGCCCAGTTTGCCAAATTGGATTGTAAAAACGTTCCTTTTTAAAACCGTATTGACAATATCTTTTATATATACAAATATATTTAAAACTTGTTCGTGTTGACAAAAGCTTGGGTATTATATTGTATGTCATTCACTTTACTGGTTGTCTTGTTTTTGTTACCTTCAATTAAATTTTTTGCAATATTATTTCTTATTGGAGTTGTTTTATTCTAAACAAAGATATGTATACTCGTATATTGCGTTTATAAACCTACATACACAGAGACAAGCTCACGCTTATCTCAAACGTGATTAAAAGACCTTCTAGGAATAAGTATAAAAATAAAAAAAATAAATTAAACAGAATTCCTCCGTTAAGTTGGTGTTTATTTGATGATTCAGTATAAATATTTTTTTTTTATTTTAATTCAAGAAACGCCCTAGCACTGTGACAGTAATTATGTTAGAAAAATGATAACCATTATTTGTATACAAAAATATTAAACCAGGGCTGGATTTATGGATTTAGTTGTTTAAAAACTTGTAGTTTATTTAACAAAAACAAAATGGCCGTGCTATTCTGCATTGACACTTCTCACTGTTATTGTAAGTTGAAAATTCAGAGTTCTGATTGTCAGAATTTGACATTTACACAACATGATTGATTAATATTGTGATGAATGTAAATCTGATTATTGTTGCAACTGTCAAATTGTCTTGTCAAATTACGTGTTTCGTCAGTTTAAAAAAATCAAATAAATATAAAGTGGTGGCTTGAAAAGTAAGTGTTTGGATCCAAAAAGCTCACCATAAATAAAAGCAATCCAAATTAATTCCTCCACTGATATAAACTATCAACTTCACTAACAAAAGTAACTTCAAGTTCCAGTTTCTTTAAATGCTATAAATTTTATAAATTAAAATCATTTACCTTTTGTATGTCTATATTAAGTATACTGTGATAAATTTTAAGACGAGCTAATTGCATCTTATTTGCATTTGTTGTCGTTTTAACTTTCAAAACATTCGAATAACAAATAACAGAACGCAAGAGGAAAAAGCTAAATAAAACGATCTACAATCGAATTCGAATTCGAATTTATGCCATCAATATATTTTACGACAAGAAGAAGATCACACGTCAATTGAATGTCAAAAGAGCGGTATGTCTAATGCAAGCATATCCGGTTTGCTGGTTGGAATGAAAATTTGAAAGAATTCTTTTGTAGGTATATCGATTTTTAATCGGTGGCGATGCCGATGCCAATGGCGCGACGTAAGACGCCTAGTGCGGTGAATTGGTAGCGTGGAGAGCCACATGGAACAGAGCATGGGTATAAAGCGTCAGGCACCTATGTAGGTATATAATTTATTCCGGCAAGGGGATTTGATTTTGTTTTCGATGTTTTATTTGGGAAGAATTTAAAAGTAGATATTTATACATTTTCTGAATGCAACACAGTAGATTATTTATTTATTTTTCTACATAAATTCTAATTCTTGAAACGAGAGAATTTTATAGTTTTTCAAGTCAAAGTTTATTTAGATTGAATGAAACGCATTTCAAACAAATCTATGAAAATTACGATATTTCGAATTTTTATATGCAACCATAATAACAACGAGCAACACACAAACCACCAACGAACTCAGTAGGTGGCGTAGTGTAATATGGGGCTAATTTTTGATCGAAGGGCGGAAACACAAGGCGAGTAGAGGATGGGATAGGATAGGATAGGATCGCATTGGATCGGATCGAAACGGAACAGAAGGCTATTATAATGTTTACACCCGGACAGCGGCGGCGGTAACGGCAACGGTGAAGCGAAGCACTTTTGGACAGACATAACGCAGCGTTGTTTATACGGGTGATGAGTTATGGCAGCCCCCAAAGGTGGCAGTTAGCAGTGTGGTTTACAGCTTTTTAATGGTCGTTTGATCTGTAAAATGCTGTGATGTTTATAGAAACTATTATCTATATAGGCACCAGCAGCAAATAAATGTTAGATATACAGGGGGCGGTCGCTGGTAGGTGTGATTTGTTTCATGGGGCTAAAATCCTGGAATTTAATACATTATGACGTCTTTAATAATATATAATGATTTTTTAACTTTATTTCGGGTTTTTGTATGAAAGATTATTTATTTTATGGTTTATGGAGAAGTAGATTATTAAGTTGCACAATAAATGAAGGCCTTTTTGACAATTGTTCCCTGAACAGTTCATATTTACATATTTTTAGTGTCATTTTAAATGTTTGTGTTGACTAGAAAAGGTTGTCATTAAAAATAAGCTTCCAATAGATAATTTTAAAAACTGTGTGTTGGTAACTTTTTTTTAAGCTGTACCAGCCGTTAAATTATTATTGATACACACAAATTTAAAGTTACAAACAGAACCTAAAACATTTGAACTGGGCAAGTTGACTTACTTTTAGTTTTTATATGTAGTATATTTTTGACATTTCAATATGGCAAAAGTTAGGATTGTGTTAGAATTTTATTTTGAAACAAAATGACGACAATCACTTGATTCAAGCAAATCTCGCCTACAAATGGCATATTGCATATTGAACAAATCCATACATTTTTAACGAAACAACGGAAATGTCAAAAGACAATTGAATTATCTGAAAATTTTAACTAAGTTTTCAAAACTGAATGATTTAGCATGAATCTTGTTATTGGTTGATGAACATTTTTAAATCTGTTTCCAAAGTTTCTTTATTAAAATTCAGAAAACAAACACATTTTATATTTTTAAATTTTAGATCTGTTCATTGCCAAATATACATAATTGTATCTGCAGTGAAAATAATGACAGATGTGATAAGTTGAAATTTTCGGAAAGTAAACGTCAGAATTTTTTGTTTTGCTTTATCGTTTAAAATGAATTTAAAATCGATATAATTTGTTTTCCAATATTTACCCTTAATTTTTTAACATTAACAGTTTACCTGCGATTTTGTGTCGTCATTTCTTGAAGTCATCATCATTTTGAAATTGCTCTTGGTATCTTATTATTATCGACTGTCATAAACGTAATAAATTTTCAAACACATCTTCCCGAAAATTAAAAGGAAAAAATCCTTGGCTTAGTGCCATTAAAATTTTGGGCTGCTTTTACTCGATTATTTACACAACAAAATCATTTTTAAGAATTTAAAATGCCGTGCGTGATGGTTGCCGCCTACAAACAGAGCTAGAGCTGTGTTCATATGGTACGTCTGTCTATATTAACTTATCCCTATTTAAATGTTCTTGTGTGCTCATGAAAATTATTATAATGTTCCAAATGATCCAACAAGGCCGAAAACACCGATGCTATAAAGGTACATACGTTTTGTTTTTCTGTTTGCATCCTCGTCACTATAGCAGTTGCAACACGACCAGCACTTGTATGAAATAGAACTAAACCAAAACAAAAACACGAACATCTTGCACCAAGTAATCAAACTCCAACGCAAAAAACCAAACAAACCTATGAAAGTAGAAGTAGTTACACTTTACACAGCTGGCGGCTAGATGTGGCGGCGGCAGCAGCGGCAACAACTGTGAAGGCAACAACTGAAGCAGGATGCTTTGGGTATAGAAGATGACGAAGGAACGATCAGCACCAGAGACAACTTGAGGGGTTCTATATTCTAGCCAAACAAGACCAAAAGAACACAGAAGATATACTATAGGCATAAACAACGCCAATCAGTTTATCGGAGCTAAGGCAGATGGGATTGGAAAAGCTAGGAATAAGACACCAAATTTGTTTCATTTGGAAAGAAGATGAGCCGCCCTTGTGCCGGGCAAATGACCGTTCAACTGATACTGATCGCGCGCTCACTTGCCGCCGCAGCCGCCGATCGTCGCATCACTCGCACCAAATGATCTCCTCTGTGTGGTAATTACGAACAAACGAAATACACACGTATTGTAGGTACATATACCGCCATTGCCAACCAGTGCGATTCTAGGGGCGCAAGTAATTTTATTTGAAGTGTTCCATCGTTCTACACGCAGGCTCTTGATCAAAAATCAACTCAAGGCTGGAGTGATAGAAGTAGTTTTATCAGGCCTATGATGGGGCGAACACATTGAAGATGGAGCTACAGTCGCAATATGTGACAGACACAAATTGAATGGTTATAACACAATGTATGTAGCTGCAGACAGAGATAGAATAGTTGGAAAATTTGACATTTCAATATCACAAGTTACGTCATTTGAATAAGATGACATTCAAGCTCCTTTCAAACTAAATATAAATGTATTGACTGGAAAATGTATTCTGATCTAACAAATTAAGAGACGTACCAAACTTTTTGACAGTTGTGCTTCTGCAAAGATTAACAGATGACAACTAAGAATTGACATGTATATCATATTGATCTTGGGATTGAAGTGAAAATTTTAAATAGATATTTCTGTTAGGCTCGTTGTATGATAGGGGGCTTTCGAAGAATAAATTCGACCCTGCTTATATTTTCCCAACATAGTGCATTTCTATCACGTTTAATAGTACACGCACATTGAAGTGTTGATCCGGATCGACAATTGAGCTCTATGTAGTTTGACTTTGGGTAGTTGGGGAGCGGACAGATGATCTTCATCTTGCTAACCAATACGAGCGATCGTGTTCATCTTCGACAGCCGCGGCAGGAGAACATCACATTGCACCAACCGCTCCTCTAATCTGATGCTCTCTGCCTATGGTCTGTTAATATCTATAGAGTTGTTCAATGCGTAATTGTTGTGCGTTTTCTCTGCAATAAATAAAGAAAAGAAAAACACGAACAGAACCAAATAACAAAATGTGGGCCTTCTGCTTTCTGTTTTGTTCAAAGTTGTATAAAACATACACATTATATACAACATGTATGTTGTTACAACCATCGAGAAAGAACTAATAGAGAGAACCAACTTCGACGGTTGCTCTCTTTTTGCCTACAAGCTGCGATTTTGCCACCAACTTGCATATGTATTAACTCCATATAAAAAAAATGTGGGGAACCAATACTTATGCAAGTTTGTGCGCAATTCTCACCACGAGAAAGAGTAAACTTTTCTCTCTTTTCTCTCTGCTCACCACCTTTGAAAAATGGCGACCACCTTAGAAACATAAGACTCTGAAAGCACTACAACTATTAATTTTATTATTAGCTTCGTTTATGCGTTTAATTTTCGCTCAGACTGTTGAAAAATGCAAAAAAAACTCAGATTTGTTTCAATTTTCAGAGTTTATCGACTTAATTTTGTCGATGCGAGAGTTTCAGGAACATTGAAAACGAGAGTTACAAAATGTAAACATGGAACATTAAAAACATTTCTATATAGGTACTCATCTCTTTTCCCATTCCTATTTAATTTATGTGTGTGTACTCGTTGTTTATTTTCTTTACATTACTCACGACATTTCCAAAATGCTGAAAATAAGTGATTTAAGAAGAGACTAAATAAAAAGACTATCAACTTGTTACTTCTGTTGCCAATTTTCTGAAAGTGCATTGTGGCTTATTCATAGATGTTTGCATTTATAAAAAACATGTACTCGTTCATATATACAAATAAAGTCTAGTCTAAAAAACCTAAACCTTGTTACACTCTTAAGCACTTTTCACATGAGCACGACCAACGACCAACGAATGAACGAATATTCGTCGATTTTGACATTTCTTTCACATGAGAGTTCGTCGCGAATAAAGTTTGACATTCAAAACCGAAACCAAAACAAGAATGATTTTTTTAGGTTAAGTACGCGCGATTATTATATTCGTTGCGAGTGTGGATAATGTGGAACGCGAATAAAGTTTGACAGTTCGTATCAACTAAAATTTTTTCGCGACGAATAAATTTGTTTTCTTAAATTTATTAATACATACATATATGATATTGAAAAGTAAAAGTATGCATCATAAATCAAATAGAAACTATATTGTTATCGTTTTGTTAAGAATTTGTGTGGAAATATGTCTTCAAACGTATATAAACTCACATTTTGTAATTCATTCGTCGTTCGTTGGTCGCGCTCATGTGAATGCTGCTTTACTGCACACATACTTTCTTGTTTTGGTTGTTAATGCCATCTATCTCTAACTTAGAGAAAAACAAATTCACCACGAACTACCGGTATAACTTCTCCCGTTATTTATTGACAAACAAAAATGTTTTGCTAGAATTAATTTGAATTATAGGAGTATTTTTGTAGATATAAAAACGACAAGATGTTAGTAAAATTAAAGAAAGAAATTCATGAGAATTACAAACATTATAATGAGACTTTAAAAAACATAGTCTTCTTGGCTATCAATAAACAAAAATGAAAAATGTGTGATTTCCCGGAAATCATGTTTTTTTGTGTACTCTTCTTCGCGGTGGAAACATGTACACACCGATACGAATTCAACACGCTATAAAAAATGAGAGTAAGAGGTTTCGAAGGGACGGAGACGAGGAAGTTTGGCTCTCTCATTTAGTTTTTTCTCTCTGGTTACAACCATCTACTAAAGAAACTTATCGGTTGAGGAAAATAAAAAGGTCATCTCTCGGGTGACTACTTCAACAGACTTACTCCGTGTAGATATAGATGGGACAGGGAATGAGTGAGTGAAAATTCCATTAGAATATCATATGAACAACAGTGGCATTTAATAAATTACTATACATCTGAATAATTATAAGACTACTTTAATGATGGCGCATATGGGGTGAGAAAATTGTGGTTCTTTGTAGTTTTTACATCAACAAATGCTCGCAGACTTATTCACATATAAAATATCACTTCGCGGTTATTTGATGGAAACTACACAGAACTTTATGATTAATATTTTTTACATTTTTTCCTTTATATAGCTAAGTGAGCTTCTTATAAATTGTTGTTTAGGTTAGGTTTTTTTTTTACAAACACACATTTATGAATATATGAATATAAAGGAACGGCTGTGTAAAAGATGATGTCACATTTAACTGTCAGTGGGTGTTTAATTACAAATGACAGATAGGGTTTTTTTTGTATAGATATAGAAAAGTATTTAGATAAGGTGCAGCTTATAATAGGCAGTTATTATATGAATAGCTTTGACCTTTTTGAAGATGGGAAGAACTTTCGAAAAAATGATAGTGTCATTTTTTGGTTGTACACATTTTTTGTGTATTATTATTAAAAAAAAAAACAATATAAAATATTAATCATACTGACAATATGCCAAAGATAAGCACTTTATATTCAAATTTAAATGAATTGTGGGAGAATTTGCTTGCGTAAGTTAAGTTTTATTGTATATTCCAGGTCAGCAGTGTTCCAATTCCTATAAGATGATCCGGGAAAGAGATGACATTTTGAAACTGTCAATCTGAGCCATGTTTATAAATGATAACATACAGTGCTGTACATTTGAATTCACAATTCGGGTTCCTATTTAGAACAAAACTTATTTCAAAGTGAAGTGTCAACTTGACAAATCAGCGGAACCAGTCGTTGCAGTTCTGCAAATTTGATAAAGAATGACGTTTGCCTAGAGCACATTCTTAAGACACTGTGGGTTTTTGTTCCCAGAAAAATAATTCAATGAATCAGAAGTTTTAGATAAGAAATCTTAAATGAATCACAATTATGAAAAGATGGATCAAACTTCCAATTTCCGGTTACTGCTATGGTTAAAAATAAATTTAAATTTTCTGTACTTTAAGCTGACAGTTTATTAGCGTTTACAAGACCTTTCAGAAGAAAAGACATACATAACTTGATAAGTTTGTTAATTCAATAGAACAGCTGATGTTTCACAGAAAATAGTACTTACTTGTATTAAATTTAAAACAAAAAATATTACGAAACATAAAAAATATTATTGACCAGTCATCATTTTGTGGAAACTGACAGATACAAAGTTGGCAGGTGAAAATAACTTGAACAAAGAAAATAACACAAGTGTATGCTAATGTTTGAAATTTAAAATTTGAGTCTTAATGACATTCATCTTTGTCAGTTTCAGCAAATGATTGGTTTATTATTTTCAACAAATAGTGGAAACGAGGTTGATTTTGTTAAATTAATACTTGTTTTTAAGCTTAATAGTTCTGCATGACAAATCAACAAATTTTCATAAAATTTCATTTTAAAATTACGAGCATGGTAATACATGTATATTTTTTTAATATGATGATATCATTAGTTGTCTTCTTATCAATTACTAAAATATTGAACTAATTTTGTATCACAAAAAAGAAAAATGGCTAATATTGACAGATGTCAGTGAAAATGACGTATTAAGGCCAATGTTGCAATGTGTATGCACTGTATGTTCATACAGTCATTAACATTTATGAATAATTTATTTCACCGTGTAAGTAAATTAGAATCTAAAATTAACAACTGACAGATTTAAAGCTCTCTTTTTGACAGTTGCAAATGTTTCAAATGGTATATTCCATTTTAAATCACAAATTATTATTTTAAGTGAAATTCCAATGAATGTTTTGAATTATTTTTTCATAAAATGTCAGATTTGTGATAAATGTCTAGAAAAACAATAATTATGTTAAGTGTTCTTTTTTTTAATTGTTTAATATATGCAATACGAACTTTTTGTTCATTTATTAAATGTTAAAAGTTGCATTCTAGTGATTCATTTAATCATAAAACAAAGCAATAAAATATCAAAAAATAAGTTTTACTTTCAAGGTCACAACAACAGTGACAGTATATAAACTTCTTAGATACATTTTTATCCACTAATCGAATGAAGTATCATATCTTAGAATTTTTGTTTTGTTAATTTTTAATTTCATTCAAAAACCATAAATATATCAGATAAAATTTATTACACCAAGATTTTTCCATAAATTATATCGATTTAAAAAAAAAAAAAAAAACAAATAAAACAAAAACAATGTGAGAACTATTCCAAATCCAAATCCAAAATAAATCTGAATGAATCCAAAATAAAAGGAAAGATTTTTGTTCTTTTTTTTTCTTTTGTATTAAGGACCCCAAAATCATTAATTTCGAATTTACCTTCTTTTGCTTTAATGCGCGCCGGTTGATAAGAGTTTTATATTTCATTTTATTGCCATTTAATTAAGTGTATTCTCTTTAATATACTAATTGCTTTGCTAGTCCCATCTTCGCTTCTCCCATGTGACACATTCAAACAAAACAAAAACACAAAAACACATTTTTATACACTAGTGTATGAATGTGCATTTTGTATCTTCGAGTAGATGCTGTGAAGACTCTTTTGAATATATATATATTTATATTGAATTAAATTAATGTAAATTTTCAACTCTACAGGTTAAGGTTACCACTTTGGAATATTCAAACAAAAGTTATCTAGAGGTTTGGGCTTAAAGCTAATAGAAAGAAGTTTAAATTTTATGAGTTTTGGGCCGATGTCTATGAAATTTACTCTAGAAACATTGATTGACTTCACAATGAATACATTTTATAAGTTAATGCAGGTTTTCATTAAAAATTCCATTATTGACATTTGAATAACCAATCTGACTTCTGACAGCGCAGTCAATCTAGAAATGTCTCCATCAAAAACCCTCTAATAAAGATATAAATCCTCTGTAAAGATCTTAGTTTGCCTACAAGCTAAAGCGAACAGCTGATTCATTAAGTCACTGAAGTATGTGTGACATTTATCCTCAAAACTATGATATTCCCCTTAAAAACTCAGTAATTGATTCTATGTATGCGAACGAAGGATTTATATCTTCATATAGAGTGTTTTTGGTCTCCATCTTTATTACAGCCTATTCCAAAGTATGTACAACTTTTGATAGTTGTTCAACTACGAAACCATAACAAACATTTGTACTGATTGTCAAATTTTCAAACTCTGAAACTTAAATCAACTGTCAAAAAATGTTCTCTATTGAATGCGTTTGAACTAAAATGAGATGAATTTTTAGAAATCTTTTATTTTTTTTGAAATGGTGGCAACCATACTTCCGTTATACTCTCGTATCATCTATTTGGTCTTGTTTCGAGACTTTTAATGGATTTGAATGGAGGCGTCAGGCAATATCGCCTGTGGAGGATGTGTGTTTTATTTTCTGTTGCTTCTCCTCCGTGTACCTTTTAAATATTTCAGCTCAGCTCAATTCAGAATCGATATCGGTAAAACGTAAAATGTATATTTCTCAATGGTTCTGCCTGAGTCTTATCTTTGTTCATATTGATCTTGAATATTGATAGATGAGAATCTTACAGAGTTTTTAAAGAAAAATTAACTTAATGAACTTTTGATGGGGTTAAAAAAGGTAAAAGTGGTGTCAGCGGAGTTTATATTAATAAAAAGATCCTATCGGTCACAATCAGCATTGTATAGAAACTCGTATTCTAGAAGCAGATTTCTGTTGTGCTTCTTAATTCCTGATATTTTCAGGGAGATAAGTTAAATAAAAGATATGAATATTTTATTGAAGTTTGACGTTGAATTATTATTTGGTGACATTTACACTTTTACCGTATAGCTAGGTTGTATAACGCGGGGTCGTCATTCCGTCAATGCTGATTAGGAAGTCGTATTCAAATAAAATAAAATAAAAAAAAAAACAAATAAAATTAATTGATTAAATGTAGGAACCTTTGTATTTAATAAACTGATAGATTTTATCTAGTGCTATCATTGTGATGAAATTAAACAAAATAAGAAAAAAAAATAATAAGAAATATATTCACAAAAATATTCGTAGAGCTATAAATTAGCGGTAAGATCTTAATAAAGTTTTACGATGTGCATATTTGATTTGATGTTTTTTAATTTAGACTAGTTTGTTCAAATATTAGTAGTTATGTTTGTAGAAAGTCTTAGCTATGTTTGTTAATAAAAACCTTAACTATTTAATAAAGTTGTTAAACAAATAAAAAAACAGATAAAATCTGTTTGTATTGTATTGTTATTTATTCTTTGGAGAAGAATACCTAAAGTTAAAAATATTTTGTCATCATCATTCGAAACAATAAAACTTGCATCATTTAACATAAAAGTGAAACTTATCATTTTCACAATGTTCAATTTATAGGGGACCCCGAATTAGCTTCGGTGTTTTGTAAATATTTTCACATTTTTTAACAAAAGGAAGTATTTTGTATTATATCAGACCTTGAACTTTAAGTGATCTCTAAAGTGCTTTTTAAGTTAGAATTAAAAACACGACAGTTGATTTTTAAATTTCAAGTGGTTTTCATACTTTGACGATAATAGCGGCCATCTTGTAAAAGATACATCTGTCAAATTGACTGTCATATATTCAGTTGGATTTGCCAAATAACTATAATTTTCAAAAATGCTGTCCACTTTCCATTCATTTTACGGCTACCTACTATAATGGATCTATCCAGAGGACTATTCACAGTGTGGTGGATATACAGGGTTATCCATTTTGCGGTCTTAAAAGTAAACGTAAATAAAACACATATAAAATATTTTTTTGAGGTAATTTTTTTTGAGGTAATTTTTGACCACTTATTGAAACATATTGGGCGGTATCTCAGCCATAACTTCAAGAATGTTGTTTGTTAAGTGCGCAAGAGTTCAAGGTTTATCTGCATAAACACGGTCTTTCGCGTAACCCCACAAAAAGAAGTCCAGCGGTGTCAAATCGCATCATCTTGGTGGGCAGTTGATATCGCCACGACGACGACGCAACGAGAAATTACGCGGCCAGGAAATGTCTCTTGCAATAAAGCCATATTCGCTCGAGTTGTGTGGCATGTGGCACCATCTTGTTGAAACCACTTGTTCTCCAAGTCATATTCTTTAATAGCAGGCAAAAAAAGTCGGTTATCATATGAACATAACGCTCTAAATTGACGGTGATAGTCGTTCCATCGTCGTTTTCGAAGAAGTAAGGTGCAATCACACCTCTGGACCAAAGAGCGCACCAAACAGTGTCTTTTTGTGGATGTAATGTCCTCTCTTCAATTACTTGAAGATTCTCAGAACTCCAAATACGACAATTTTGTTTATTAACATACCCAGAAGAAAATTTTGTTCGAAAAATCGCCGTCCAACGCCTGATGTTCAAGCATTCGACGTATCTACGACGTTTTGAATGGTCAGCTGGCTTCAGTTGTTGTGTGAGCTGGACTTTATATAGATGAAGGTGTAGATCTAAATGCAAAATACGCCATAATGTGCTGTAAGGCAGTCCTAATTCCTGAGAAGGACAAGGAATTTATACATTCGGGTCGTTGGCAACACTATCACTTACATCAGCGATATTTTCAGTGGTACGAGCGAAACGATAATACAATATTACAATATCTATAACCAATCCAGTCTCTTCAAATTTCTTCACAATTTTGCCAATTGCTTGCGTAGTTGAACGATTATATAAACCATAATCTCCTCTTAAAGTACGATATGTGGCTGTGGCAGAATCACCATTTTTGTAGTAGGTTTTAACAATTTTTATGCCTTGTACGACAGTTAAGCAATCCATTTTCGTAAGTATAGGACTTTCAACTGAAAAAAAATTGATTTAACAACTTAGCTTGACATATGTCAAATTACAGCCCTATACTTTTGAAACTGCAAAATGGATAACCCGTTTTATTGTTTTCCAATATAAGGTTTCATTAAGTTTTAACTCTCCATGTTGCTTTAAAGAATGGTGAAAACGGTAATAAAACTTTTCTTGCAACAAAAACTGCGACTACAACATTTATGTAATTAATTTAAACAATGTCAGTGCGTCATTGAAGCGTTAATAGTTCCATTTCTAATAATGGCGTAGTTTTTACTTATAAACGTCAGAAATTGACAGCTTCAAAAGTGTCAATTATTACCAAACTGAACGAAAGGATTTTCGAACATAATCGATTATTCGTAGCTCACAAAACCATACCTTTCAAAGATCGTAAACTGCAAAAATTTACCCAAACTTTGAAGGTAAATGACTAAAGAGTGAGCAAGATAGAAATATATAACCATAGAAAACGATCTGTTTTCTGACCCTAATTTTCGTTGCAAAATCATCATAAGTGAAGAAAACCCATTTCTAAGTCAATTAAAAGCGCTTCTTCTCTTTTGCTACTTTTCTTTTGTTCTCATTTGGCCACACAGTTCACGCCAAATTAAAATCATGCACGAGAACTGGCAATAGAGGTCGTGCGATTTACACCCGTTTGAATTTTTGCTGTGGTAATTTCTAAAGTCGAATATATATTCGAATAAGGCACCGAACCATCGTTCAAATACAGTTTGAGTTATTGAATAAAAAGTGAAGTGACCGGCCGTTCAAGAGCCCAAAAGATAACTTACATTTTTTAGGTTTGAGTTCCTTATTTTGCAACCGCTATTAGACTACTCATCATTGACTTGTATAGACTCTTATACAAATCATATTACAGACTTACTGAAATTCGAACAAACTGGCACTTAGATCATTCTCATTATCGAAATTCTATTGAAATGTCAATTATTCGAAAATTGATGAAGCAATCATTTCTGATACATTGTTAAACATCTTCTTTCATACAAATCTCTCAAAGCTAACAATTAATGCGGTTCGTCTTTGAAAATTCAAAGATAAAAATACCGCGTCAAAACCGTGTTTTGGATCTGCATTTCTTATTATAATATAGCACTAGCGACCCGCCCCGGCTTCGCACGGGTGCAATGCTGATATACTAAATACGCTACAGAAAAACTGTGAACGTTGTTTATAAAAAAACATAGCGGCCCGCTCCGGCTTTGCACGGGTTTAAAATATGTAACTCACTGAAAAAATGATAAAATCAATCCAGTAGATTTGATTTATTCATTTACTGGCCGTAGCCCGCACGCGTTTTTGGAGTACTTAAAACAATTCCCCTTTCCTTATCTTTGGAATATCTTTTATACACAATTCTCTGTCCCTCTGCACTGTATGCCTATCTCGATCCCGACGGCGGCTAATCTCACGCTCTGCTGAAGATTCTCTCTCTCTCTCAGCTCTATAATTATCCCGAAGCTGACTGAGTCGAGCCTCACGTTCCGTTGATTGTTATTTTCCTCGCTACAAAACTCCGATAACGCGTCCGATCGCTGCTAAATTCAATGTGCTATAAGGAAATCCGCGGCCTCCGACGCGCTATTTATAGGCACGCTGCCGCCGCGCCGCGTCGCCGTAAACGCTACGTTCCGCAATTTTTAAATCTGTACATCTTCAAAAATATTGATTTAAATCAGATGCTGTAAAAGGCCAAATAGATCTATATTAAATCAACAATGTATTTAAGGTATTTAATTGGATAAGGATTAATGCTGTATTGGTTAAAATCGCTTCGAATATTAGTCATTATTTGTCGTAAAAAGTAAATGACAAAAAAATGTTATTGTTTGATATCCATAAGAGATAGACATATACCATCGCGGAGTTTTCTGTAGACCTTTTCATTGTGTACAATACTTAGTACATTATTATTTTGATAAATCTCGTAGGATTCAGCCTGCGTTTGCAATGTAAGCGGAAAAAATGTAATTATTTGCGACATCACATTAGAAACCTCAAAAATAACAGTATTTGTCCACTATTTAATGGATGATATTATACATAAAAACCTTCCTCATGAGTTACTCTATCTATTAAAAAAAACCGCATCAAAATCCGTTGCGTAGTTTTAAAGATTTAAGCGTTCATAGGGACATACAACATACATGACAGAAAAAGCGACTTTGTTTTATACTATGTAGTGATAACAAAAATAATACAACAAAAAAATTGACAAAGTGTTAATACAGCAAGTTAACAAACCTCTTCGAAAAGCATCACTTTCACATTTCAAAAAGAAGAAGGTAAACCAAATCGATTTAGTGACTAACGTGAGTGACGGAACTAGGTGTAGGTGGGTACGTAATTACTATGCCATGCCGGCCTCAGTCGTTTGAACGAACCTACTATGTACATACATATATTTATGATGCAGTATGTGTACATATTTTATTCAAAAATTAATTGAAGTTAGGAAAAACGAAAGACAGAGAGAGAGAGAGAGATAGTAATTGATGTGTTAAGTCCGTTGACCTAATCAATCAACTCAACACCATCGACAACAAGCAATTTACATTCTCGTTCATTTTCCCTCATAAGTTTGTAAAAATGTTAAAAGTATGAATAGGTATAAACGTGAGCATAATATACCACAACCTATAACATAACGATTAACTTAAAGCCGCAAATCGCTTTCAAATTGGTTACAAATTTTTACAAACCATTTTCTCGCACATCTTATTGGACAGAAGATATTTTGTTTGGAAAAAGAAACACTTTTGCGGATACAGCCATATGTAGATAGTTAAGAAGACGAGAGGGTGGGCGATGTATAGTTGGAAGGAATGGCGCATATTACAACTTCGACTTGAAGCACGCGGCGGTAAGAGTAATTATATTGGAACCCATCATGCATACCTGAGTGCCGGAATGAATAGACTCCTATTGATCTTTAAACATTGCTAACGTATGTCGATAACTTTAATGAAAATTACCACACGCTCCCATAGTCTAAGCCTAGCCTAGCCTAGCCTAGCAGCTATAGGACCATACCACACGACCGCACCGAACAAGATACTTTTCATAGATACACTTTTACACCGTTTTTTTTTTTTTTGATTTCCATCATCATCATCATCATCACATATTATAAAGCTAGAGACAGAGATGTTATAGCAATCTCCCACAGAGTTTAGGAGGAGTCAGTTTTGCAAGTTTTGTATGTGCGGATAGGTTATCTTTTAATTTTACCTACGTTTTTGTTGTTGTAAGAAAGTCTTCCTCTTATAAAAGGAAGCCATGCAACAAAACCAAACAAAAAAAAAACTCAACCTTTCAATCCACCCAACAAAACGGTCCCATGCATAACCTCGTTATTAAGACAGTAACTGTAGATCAAGGAAACTCCTTCCTCCCATCAGGGTCCCGAGTCGTAGCGGCAGCAGTCCCAGGCCACAATGATCTACGGCTGGGTCGTCGCGCACTATCAGCGCACATATGCAGATTAAGATTATGAACACTTGATTAGACCGCTGCAACGCCATCAGGCTGCTGTATAGCTGTATGTAGCTGTTGCCACTGAGCTGAGCTGAACTGCAACAGCAACAGCAATAGCAATAGCGACAGAGCGCACGACTGACGTCTTTGTCCAAACTGGGAAAGACTAACTATACTACACTCTACTCTATAACCCACCAAACCAACTTAACCAAACTTACCATGCCAGACAGGGTAGCAGCACAGTGGTTAACCAATTCATCGATGGGTGTACAACAGCAGTCATTAGACAGAACAGACAGATTGAGATAAAATGCAGCAACCATCCTTGGCAGCAGCATTATAATACCAATACATACATGTACTTAACTAACTACAACTCAACTCAGTTTGCAGTCTCAGGGCCGCATTTGTATTTTTTTTTTTGGCAGAAGACGGTCACCATTCATTATGGAGGGAATTGCGAAAATACTTACTTTCTTTGAATTCTTCGAGAAACCATCATTCATTCAGCGAAAGTTATTTGAATTTGACAGATCTTCTCTTAGCTGTCATAAAGAACAATTGAATTATTCAAAATGGCGCCAAAAGTCACCAACATGTGAGAAGATTCTTTTATTATTGCAAGTAGCCGCAAATGTTAACTACGTATGCTTTGTCATTTTCGGTGAAGTTATTGTGAAACATGAACCGCTATACAGCTTAACTCTCTATTGTTGTGAACTTGTATGAACATACCCTAATTCTTGTTTTCCGTTGACAAAACTTTTAATTGGCAAGAAGCTACCGTGTAAACTTTTCATTGTTTGCATTATTTCGCGAAAGTGACTTAAACTTGACACATCTACTTTTTGCATCAATCAAGAACAAGAATTCAATAAATATTTTTGAGTGTTTTACATTTTAAATAATAACAGATGACTTAAACGTCATAGATCTGTCAAATAATTCTTTAACTATTACAAATTGAAATTTTTAAAGTGTTACTAAATACAAGTTTACTTAACTTCATGGCTCAAAATTGTAAATGATTTAGTAAAATGTTAAAGCCATTTTTAGTAATTTACTAAGCTAAAGAAATGGTTTTCCTAATTTAAAACGCCATCTCTTAACAATTTGCTAATGTTAAAATCATGGAATGGCTACTTTAACTTTTAAAGATTTGCTAAATCCATATGACATCTATGATCTATTACAATTATTCTTAAAAGAGCTTCAGATGGAGTGGTCCATTCATCAGTTGGGAATTTTAATTAATAGGTCCGTTTAAGAGTACTTGCTTTGTTTATTTTCTTGAACTGTCACTTTTTAGACATGTTTGGATGTTCGTTTTTTAATAAAACCCAATTAGCAATTAACTATTTAGAAAAACGAAAAAAGAGGTTTAAAATTTTGGACTACCTTATAGTAAATTGTAAATATTTGACAAATTGTCAAACCCTCAACAATGGGTTGTTTAAAATTTTGCGATCATGTCTTTTACTTCTAAATAACGAAATAATTCACCATTGCTGACAACTTTTGCCTTATTTGAAAGCTTTAGTTCCGGCCTGTATGAACTTACATCCCTTCCTTCTATCGCCTCACACTTTCAACTTGACTTGAAACAGCCATGTAAACTTTTCATTGTTTAAAAAACAGCAATTCTCCGCTTCTCGTGGTATATTGAGACTCTCCCGGCGGCGCGGCGCAATGAACGGTCTCGCGACGAATGCGATGCAACCTTAGTGTTTTTTGAAGATACAAATTTTTGCTAATTTATTGGCGCATAGATAAACGATTTGAGTTGAGCAAAAGAGTGTCTGCTTTGTGTTCACAAGAGTTAAAGTTCGTTCAAAGATAAAAGATGTACGAGGCGACAAAAAGGAGACCGCTGGCTGTTAGGTAAAGACAACAACGACAACGAGGACGTGCCATAGTTCATGTTTTCGAAAAAATCACCCAAAAATTGTGTGGACTTAATTATAAGCTTATAATGCAAGCGCAGTCCTTAGCCAAACGATTAAAACTGCACTCGGCACACCCGTCTGAACACAATACCGCGTGTACAGCAGCAGCAACGGTGGCAGTGGCAGCGGCAGTGGCGGTACAATTTCAACCACACGTATCTGTGTCTTTTTTAAAAGAGAAAAGAAAAGAAACAAACGATGACTTCAGGCTTCAGGGTGAACTGATTACTTATACGCATGCATGTCAACTTAAGTTGTTCCCTTCATTAACTTGTGAGGAACTGGCTTGAGATTGAGATTATTTTAGTTTAGTCTTTTTTTATTTGACCAACAAGATACAAGTCGAGTACGAGTATCCATAGGAACATACTTTGGTGTCCTGGTAATATGATTGGAGTTCCTTGTAACATGGTAATTGCATTCATTACGCCTAAGTGAGTAATTTGGTTCCTGGATATCGAGTGTTTTGTGTTACCATTAGCAGCAGCACTAGTTATAATAGTTGTTGTTGTTGTTGGTGGTAAATAGTGCAGGTGTTTTGCTTATAGGGTAAATAATGTTGACTCATTTAGCCGGGTGTTGGGAATTCATGGAGTGCAAATTTAAAAAAAAAACGAAGAAACTTCTCTTGTGGGTTGATTGTAATTTAATACCATGGTAATACATCATCAATATACAAGATTTTGTAATTTGATACAATGCGGAACAATTTTTTTTGTATACTTACCGTGTTTTTTTTTGGTAAGGGTTAACAACTTTTTTTAGAATTCTATTTGGTTTATATTTTACATTTACACAAACAAAATTTAATCCAGCTTTAGGGCCCATTATTTTTTTTTTTCAAGTAAAGTTACTTACCTGAGGGAGTTTAAACCTGCTTGTTACAAAAACTTTTTGAAACTTACTTTTCTGGATATTATATTATTTCTGTTTTGATTCCTTTATTAATTTTAATAAATTATGTCCATAGACCTCGAGCTCGTTTGAAATAGTTGGCTAGGAACATATACAGAGAGCTTGCCTCTTTGTAACTTTGAGCGTTGTGTAGCTTTTATAATCATTTTGACATAGGTTTAACGTTGTTGTCAAGCTAAAACTTCGTTAGAATCGTTCGGCATATAAAATACGTTTTTAATCTTCTTCAATAATAGCTGTTATGTTTTGAGGTAAAAAAGATTGTATTAATGCTCCAACTTTGTCATGGGGCGATAAATTGCTAGCTCTCTGAAGTCATAAGTACAACCGATCTGATTAAGAATTTTAAAGTCTGAAATGATGCATGATTAAATGAAATGGTAACTCTTGTTGAATGTTTTGACAGCTGTATGTTATCCAAAACTTTGACAGCTGCAGAAACATAAAAATTAAAAAAAATACATGGTTGTTCTTTATATGTATGTATGTACAACAACATAGTCAAATTATTCATAGAGATTAACTACATAGATAAACATACAAATATATGTAGAATTCCTTCGTTGAACATGCGTATCGGGTGTTTTTTAGAGGTGAAGCACCCTAAGTTGTCAAAAATTTGAAGTTTAATTTAATTTTGACTGGCGGCCATTTTGTGAGCTGTCAAATGAATTATTTTTAGTTTGATTTAGCATTTCAACATGAATAGACTGACAACTCCTGAAAAACCCTTCCAAATTGTGCAAAATTATTTTCAAAATCACGGTTCTGTTCGTAATTTTCATCAGCGAATTTTGTTTAGCGATTTTAGCTGACTTTTGGTTGAACGATTACGCCAATAAACAAAACTGCTGTATTTGAAGGGGCAATAATCCTCAAGTGTATGTTTCATCCACAAAAACTGACTTCGTGTTGGGGTTCTTGGGTTGGTGGAATAATTGGTCCGTACTTCCTTAAAAACGGTGCTGGCCAGAACAGTGGCCGCTTTAGAAACATCATTACTGACTTTTTCATTCATCAGTAAAACAACAATTTTGTTTAGGAGCTGTGGTTTTAACCAGACGGCGCGCGGCGCGGTGCTAGATGTCACACAGCTAGTGTCAGAATTGATTTATTAAAGGAAACTATTGGTAACCGCATAGTTTTACGTTAGGAACCCTTGAATTCCCCTCCAAGATCGTGCGATTCAACGCGCGCCTCTTTACTTTTTCATGTGGGGATGTGTGAAGTTTCTAGTCTACGTTGATAAAATGAACTACTTGAAGGACAGTATTAACCACGTTATTGCCGATATACGGTGACGAATGTTGGAACAAGTCATCGAAAATTGGACTTTTGGATTTGAATACGTCCAAATCAGTCGTGGCGGTCATGTGCCAGCAACCATACTTAAATAATAATGCCAGAAGATTGTCTTTCAAATAAAGTAAATTTCATGTCAATTTAAAAAAAATCATCTCTATTTATTCCATTTCAAAGTTATTTACCTCTTAAGAAGCACCCTTTAGTTACACAGTCTTGGCAATTTTATTTGTAACTCTCTTTTTAACCAAACACTAAGCTTATAAAATTTGAAGTTTAAATTGGTGTAGGCAACTTTAAATTTAAATAGAAATATTGGATTGACATTTTAAAAAATCGCTTGTACTTGGCAAACTTTGTTATTTAAATAAAAATAAATGTATTTATTAAGTAACCTTTATTGGGTAATAAAAGTAATAAGTAAATATGAGCTTTTTTGTTTTAGTTGCTAGTATCTGATGGGATAACTGTCAAAAAAAAGTTTTCCAGTTAAGATACATTTTTGGGAAAGTTGACTACAATATAAGTCAATAAAATCATTCCTTTTCATGCAAGTAATAATATTTTGTGTTAAATTCTTTTTTAAATAAATAAATGGAGTTTAAAAAGGAAACAGTTACCTTTTTCTTTATTTTTGATCAAATAAACCAAAAGACTGCTTAATCTGAAAACCATGGAACATACCTAATGTTTTGTCAAACTATGACATCCAAAGACAAATGGGAACCAAGTATACACATATAAATGTGTAGATATGTACATAGGTTTATTATACTTTTCTGACATTTTGTCGATAATATTTGACAGCTTTAAAAAATAAAACAATAGCGCAAAATTTTAAACGATTTAATAAAATGTTAAAGCCATTTTTAGTAATTTACCAAGCTTAAAAGATGATTTACCTAATTTACCTAAGTCTATATGACATCTGCACAATTATTCTTATAAGAGCTGTGGATGGAATAGTCCAGTCAACGGTTGGGAATTCCAATTAATAGGTCTGTTTAAGCGTATTTGCTTTGTTTCTTTTCACGAACTGTCACTTTTTAGACATGTTTGGATGTTCGTTTTTAAATAAAAGCAAATTAGCAATTAACTAGTTAGCAAACCGAAAAGAAAGGTTTAAAATTTTGGACTCCCTTAGTAGATAGATAGATTTTTATTTTCGGTATTTAGATATACATTTGGTAAGCTACCGCACAGTTTACACACAGAGATTTGATATGCTATATTAATATCTTTCTACTGAATAAGTATTTTAATTTAAATAAAGTTTACAAAAAAATAAAGAATTTACTTTGAAGGAAAGTACAAATAAAACCTTCAATACAAAATAAGAAAAAAAAAAAAAAAATCAGGTACATTTGGACTCGAATTAATAATTCAACTTCAAAACTATAGTAATGAAGAAGGTTAGTACGAATTGGGTTAGTGAATAATAATAATAAATTAATTTATAAATGTATATTAGTACTTTGTTAGTAAATAGATGAATAATTATACATAAATGTATATGAGATATATAATTAAATAAATACAATAGTTAATTAATAAGAAAAACAAATGAGTAAATAACTAAATAAATAAACAAATAATATGTATATAAATAAATAAATAAATAAACGTATAAATATGAACGAGATACATGAATGAATCAACATATGAATAAATATGTAAAGAAAAGAAAAATAGATAGTTACAACAATAAATAAGTAAATAAATAAATAAATAAATAAATAAATAAATAAATAAATAAATAAAAAAATATAAATAAATAAATAAATAAGTACACGTAAACATGTAAACATATAAGGATCTTATAATAACAAGTAGATAACATCAAAAATATGGTTAAGAAAACAATTGATTAATTAATGGATTGTCAGGAATTTCACAATTTCGCAAAAATGAATTATTAAGTTTAACTATTCTTTCAGAGATCATTTCAACATTTGCTCTTGCATGTAAGTCCAGTGTAGAATGGTATCGAGAAAGATTAAGCATCATTTTAAGTAACTTGTTCTGAGAAATTTGAAGTTTTTTAAGATGACATTTGGAACAATTTCCCCACACTTGGCATCCATAGAGAAGGATTGCTTGGAATATTACCTTGTGAATTATTATTTTGTTAGTGTTGTTTAGACATGACTTTCTATTTATGAATGGATATAGCATATTGATTGCTATGCTTATTTTGCGCAGTGTTTGAAAAATATGTTCCTTAAATGTAAGTTTTTGGTCTAGATAAACCCCTAAATATTTCACACTCGAGTCCCATTTGACATTAACACCATTAACAATAATCTGATTACTGGGGAGATAGCAAGACTTTCTTTTTCGGCTGAAAAAGATAGCTTGTAATTTCTCAGCATTCAGCTTAATTTTCCACTTTTGATAATAATGCATCATCAGTTCAAGTGCATGTTGTAAATTTGTCTCAATGTTGAGACTAAATTCATGCGATGAAAAGATGCCAGTATCATCAGCGAATATGGCTATTTCACATTCTTGCAGTTTGGGAATATCAGATGTGTAGATGTTGTATAAAAAAGGACCCAATACTGATCCTTGCGGAACACCTGCATTAACATTATAAGAAATTGAAGGACAATTATTAACATAAACACTAAAACAACGGTTAGAGAGAAAACTTTGAATAATTTTGACCAGATACATGGGAAAGCCAAAATGTACCATCTTGTGGACAATCCCATCATGCCACACTGAGTCAAAAGCCTTTTCTATATCTAGTAAAACAAGGCCAGTTGATTTACCTAGAGAACGATTTTTCTTGACATGTTCACATACTCTTAAAATTTGATGAGAAGTGCTGTGATGCATCCTAAATCCAAATTGTTCATTTGGAAAAATATGCAAGTTTTCAACGATTTGCAAAATTTTACATTTAACAATTTTTTCCAATATTTTACTTAGACAACTAAGCAAACTAATCGGTCGATAGCTAGTAGGAAGTTTTGCAGGTTTTCCAGGTTTTGGAATTGGTATGACTTTTGCTTTTTTCCATGTCATTGGGAAATACTGCATTTTAAGGCATGCATTTATCAAAAAGGTAAGGTATATAAGGCCTGCTTTAGGTAGATTTTTTATATAAATATTTTTTATTTTGTCTAGTCCATCAGATTTCCTAGATTTAAGGTTGGAAACTACATGTTCCACATCCTGCCTATTTACAAACTGATCCCTAGGAGTATCGATGTTTTGTGAGTTTATAATGCTCAATGTTTGATTCACAAGATTTTGAGTTGTGACATCACTAAGGTGTTGTGACACGGTATGATTGCTCAGAAATGATGAGGCCAATAAATTAGCTTTATTTGAGTCTTGATAAACCACTTCGTTTCCATTTTCCATATTTGGAATTCGTCTATTTTTGTTTTTTATAATTTTGACTATATTCCAAAAAGGTTTTTCATTTTTTTCCAATTTACTTAATTTATCGTTCCAATTTCTATTTCTGTGTTTAACAATTTCTTCATTAATCTTTTTTTTATATAATTTAGTTTGATCACGATATTCTGGTAATCGATAACGTTGCCATTGCCTGTTAAAGTAATTTCTCTGACGTATTAATTCCAGAATGTGTTCAGGCATTTTAGCAAAGAAAGGTTTTTTAGACTTTTTTGGTATACATGATTGTACCGTGTCAAGAATTTGATTAGAGAAAGTATTGACATGCATATCAATATCTTCTCTACAGCACACTCTATCTAAATCTGTAGAGACTGTTCTAAGTTTCGATTTAATTTCTGATCTAAAACGGCACCAATTAGCATTTTTAAGATTCAAAAAGTATTCTTCTCTTTGCTCAACCAATTCATTCATCTTGCATAGAACTGGAATGTGATCAGAACTTAAATCATTGATTGTCTCAGGCTGATTAAAAAACGAAGGTGTATTTGTTATGAATAAATCCAGAACAGATGGACTTCCCCTTGACCCAGACGGAAAATAGGTTGGACTAAACGGAAACAACATGGAATACGGATACAAGCACGACATACTCACAAGAACATTACCCCACGAGTTTGCACGAACACAACCCCAGTCCCTATGCCTACAATTTAGGTCACCTCCAATTATATAATTATCATTTCTTATTAATAATTTTCTAAGATCTCTCTTAAAATACATTCTTTTTTCTTCATTAGAGTTTTTACCAGGAAAATATACACAGAACATTTTTAACGTTGAATGATTCCTCAATCTTACCTCGATTCCAACATTTTCTATTAAACGAGTCCTCACAACGGGCAAGAGAAAATGTTGAATTGATTTTTTAATTAAAATTGCTACACCTCCACCTTTTTGACCTATTCCTAAATATTTAGCGAATTGTTAATTAGTAAATTGTTAAACCCTTAAAAAAATAGGTTGTTCAAAATTTTGCGCCAATTGATTTAAAGGTAGAGTAGTTACGTTCTTAAAATATCTTTTCTTATATATGATAAAATTGCAACCCTTAAGGATTTTAAAGCATTTTAAAAAAGTAACTTCTTTCAAACGAAAAAGACTTAAACCTATAAATTTTAATTTAAAAATCTCATCAACAACAACTTAATCCTTATCCAAAGACCAAAAAAAAGGCTAAGGCAATATTTAAAAAATAAAATCCACCAACAACAAACAAATTCAATTCCGGAATATCCAATTTAAAACCCATAAAACTTTCAACAGTATTATGATCAAATTTTGTTTTTTTTTTATAATTTGTTATTTATTTCCAATAAAGAAAAAAACGTGCATCAAAAGTTTTGATTTACAATGCATTTAGATGGTCAATCGATTTCGAATTAGCTTTTTACCTCGTCCACACTGTCCACCGTCAACCCTATCAACAATAGGAATCGAATTTTAAAGCTATGTTTATATATGGATGTTTATATATGGAGTAGGTACCTACCTTTACGACCAAAATATTATAATACCCTTCCCTTGTCATGTTGTGTTATCTTATGAATGTTTCAAACGTGCAGTCACAAATATGTATTTTCGTATAAATCGAATTGTATTTAAAAATAAAAAAACAACATTTAAATTTAACCTTCTTGTTAGTGTTGCCACCTCTGTTCAAACAATTTGTCAATATTTTATATTCACTTAATAAATTCCACCTTTGTCTCTCTTCATTTTGTTGATAAAGAGTTAAATTAACACCAATTATGGGTTTTGAGAGAAGCCACAGGAATATGTGGAACGTATTTGTCCACTATATTAAATATAAGTTCCACAACCGTTCTTACATTATATTTTCTAATTTAGAAACAATAAAAGTTGAAGAAAAAACTTAGTATGGTATAAAACTGTTTGAAATTTTTGTTGAAATTAAATTCAAAAACTTACCACAGACAAAAATATTTAGTTTTTCTTTGAGAATTTTCGTGGGGTGGCAACGCGACTATTTCTTATTTGCTTAGCAGAAGGTATTACATATAAAAACGGTGTGGTCCGATTTGGATATAGTCGAGTGTGTGCTGAATTATATTACCTTGCCGCTGAATAAATCACTCGTGAGGCCGGACTACATTTTTGCCCACACCGCTTGGGGTCTCGTCTCGTTATTTAAAAAAGAAAAAGAAACAATGTAGCTAAGACATAAAGACACACTCAGCAGAGGATAAAACTACCAAGTCCCACGGTTAAATGCCAAACGTTTTTAGTCTTTTTTAGAAAATGAAATTCTACAATAAAAGAATATATTTCTCACCGCACGCAGATAGATATCTCTAAAGTATCTAGAATGTATATTTCTTTTATTATTTTGCTGCGCACTACTGTTTTTGGGGTAAAGTTTTATAGGGTTACCTTCAACATGTGTAGAGAGAGAGACCCATTGACTACATCGGACAATGGAGGAACATTTTTTAAGGTCCCGCGACTGGATCAGCCGTTTCGTCTCAAAGCTTTTAGAGAATGAAAAATGTCATCTGGCATGTTATTTTCCATCAAGATGAATATCTTTACTCTAGATTTTATTTTCTAAACAAAAGGGAATTCTTAATTCTTGTTTACGTTCTGCTTAGCGATGGTATCTTTACTTATTTTTATTTTATTTTTTCAAAAAGTTATCTTTCCCGAACTAAAGGTGTTTAAGTTTAGTTCAAAAAAATAATCTAAAAAACAAAGATAAGATCCAAAGTGAGCAACAATTAATTGTATCTTATCTTATCATCTTTCACTGATATGCATTTTTTCGTGGGCATGCACAATTTGAAAGTTTGTTGTTTTTGTTTTTGTTCTTCGTGTTTTATTTCACGTTTCACCTGATGGTATCATAATGAAGTTTAATGAAATTAAGTTAGAGGGGAAAAATTAGTGATAAGCTTTTTGAACTAGAGATAAGTTTGTGTATAGTGTGGGTGATTGTGCTTCTAAGCTGTTTTTACTTTTTTGTTTTATCAAAAACAAAACACCCACAAAATGCAATGGTTTTTTGAATATTTGAATGAGCATGTACTGTACATTTATATTGTGAGGAATGTAAGTAGTTCAAATATTTAAAAGAAAACAAAGAATATGTTTTTCAGTCTTTACAAAAGAATTTTGAAAAATACACAATAACTTAAGGTAGAAGTTGTTGCGTGGAAGGAGTTGAAGGAAAGGTTACTAACGCAAATAAGTCGTAAAAGTTACAGGGTTTTCATTAATGGTGTCTATTTTGCTAGTATATATGACTCTAAATAATCAAAAAGTTAATTAAATAATAAAAAAAGCAAGATAGGTGTAATAACAGATCGGTCAAATACTTAGCTGTAAAATTGTTTACTAAAAGGTTGCGTGTAAATATTCTAAAGGTTTTTCTTACATAAGCTGCAAGAAAATTGAGAATGGGCCATATCAGAGGGAACAATATAAGGTCTTCACTAGCAGATATTTATGCTATTATGTCGCTATTATATCGCTAAGCCATTTATAGATTGCTCCAAAAACACGTCTAAAAAAAGGAATATTGGTTTTAAATAATTACGTATACGCCCTATTGTCCCAATGTATTTTAGTTGTATTTATAGTTAATTTTATTACCATCAAATGAAGTCTACATCAATTTTTTAGATTTGAAATTTATTCTGCAACGACTATTTTGCTTGTACAGTGTGTGCTTGTGTCTTGCTTAAGTTCTAAAATAGTTCTACTGTTCTACTTTTTGGGCCAGAAAATATGGTTTGTTAAAATTGTATTACCTTTCATTTCGTCAGATTTATTACAAAAGATATGAAAAAAATAATACACTTTTTGAATTGGTACAGGATTATTTCGTATTTATTGAATTTGCTTTCGATATTGTATGTATCGGGTGATTTTTTAAGAGCTTGAGAACTTTTTAAAAAAAAAACGCATAAAATTTGCAAAATCTCATCGATTCTTTATTTGAAACGTTAGATTGGTCCATGACATTTACTTTTTGAAGATAATTTCATTTAAATGTTGACCGCGGCTGCGTCTTAGGTGGTCCATTCGGAAAGTCCAATTTTGGGTAACTTTTTCGAGCATTTCGGCCGGAATAGCCCGAATTTCTTCGGAAATGTTGTCTTCCAAAGCTGGAATAGTTGCTGGCTTATTTGTGTAGACTTTAGACTTGACGTAGCCCCACAAAAAATAGTCTAAAGGCGTCAAATCGCATGATCTTGGTGGCCAACTTACCGGTCCATTCCTTGAGATGAATTGTTCTCCGAAGTTTTCCCTCAAAATGGCCATAGAATCGCGAGCTGTGTGGCATGTAGCGCCATCTTGTTGAAACCACATGTCAACCAAGTTCAGTTCTTCCATTTTTGGCAACAAAAAGTTTGTTAGCATTGAACGATAGCGATCGCCATTCACCGTAACGTTGCGTCCAACAGCATCTTTGAAAAAATACGGTCCAATGATTCCACCAGCGTACAAACCACACCAAACAGTGCATTTTTCGGGATGCATGGGCAGTTCTTGAACGGCTTCTGGTTGCTCTTCACTCCAAATGCGGCAATTTTGCTTATTTACGTAGCCATTCAACCAGAAATGAGCCTCATCGCTGAACAAAATTTGTCGATAAAACACATTTCGAACCGAACACTGATTTTGGTAATAAAATTCAATGATTTGCAAGCGTTGCTCGTTAGTAAGTCTATTCATGATGAAATGTCAAAGCATACTGAGCATCTTTCTCTTTGACACCATGTCTGAAATCCCGCGTGATCTGTCATATACTAATGCATGAAAATCCTAACCTCAAAAAAATCACCCATTATTTGTCTTATTATAACTGAGTTGCCAATCACATGCAACCAATGTTAAGATGGCAACCCTAATTTACTTACTTACTTAAGGTTGCGCTACAGTCCTGTGTGAACTAGGGCCTCACCCAACAAAATTCTCCATCTAACTCTGTTCCTAGCTAGATGTCTCCAGTTTCGCACCACTTTCCACTTGTGCTCGCCAGCTTATCCGCGGTCTTCCTCTACTGCGATGTCCTGTTGGGCTTTTACCATTCTGGCTAACCGTTAACCGTTAAACTTATTTTAGCCGCCTCTGCCTCAATACTCACAAAACCCTAATTGGCATCACGCTGATTTCTTCCGATTATTTCAATGTCATCGGCATATGCTAGTAATTAAAGTCTGTCCAATTTGAAAGTGTTGACGTGGGAGCTTTGTACTTATCGTTCAACGACGATGTTAAAGAAATCGCGTAACAGCGCATTACCTTGTCTAAAGCTTGAGAAATCCGAAGCACCTAGCAGTATTTTTGGCAATATCGAATATGTGATCATTCCATAAGAGGTGATCTGTGATACACATACCGAGTACTAAGAGTTGATTAGTTTCTTGGATGCAAGTTCCACTTTTTGGGGGTAGGTTTCACTTTAACGACAGGAGGCAGCATTGAGTTTTTCAAGCGTTAAATTCTACACGGTTAATAATTTTCCGTTGGACAATGCTTTCGAAATCGGAATTTAATGAGCTAATCATACGCTGCCGTTAAAATTCCACATCCGAAGGAAAAGGCTTTAGAAACGAATACAAAAGACTGAGGGAATTGTCGTCAGAAAAAGGTTTAATGGATTAGGAGTGAATATAAGGAAGAGATTCGGAGACAAAACGGAGCTCTGGGGGACACCAGCATTTATTTTATGAATTTAAGACTTGAATTCACTTGAAAACAATTAATTTGTTTATTCCACAATTCCTTATTGTGAATTGGAATTTCGAAATCGAAAAATAGATTTTCCGAATTTCGGTTCGTTCCATTTTCTGAACGCATTCCAATTTATTTTGTTAATGATCTGTCAAAAGGATACAGTTACAGTTAGATTGTTAAATTTGGAGTGCAAAACATTTAAAGCGTCTTTAATTATTTTACAAACCGTCGTCTTGCCTTCTTTTTCCCATCAAAAATTGGTAATAATATTGCATTCATGTTCAAAGCACCATTAATTTCATTTAATATACAGTTCAGTTTGACAGTTCGAATCAATTTCGAATTTTTCGAAATCGATCGGAATGTACATTCTATTTGATTTTACGTAAAATCGAAGTGTGTTTTGTTCCAAGTACAACTTTATTTCTCATTTGACATTACAAGTGAGGATCTTGAGTCTCTTGGCATTACAGAAGTTAACATTCATGATGGATTAAGTCTTCAAGTGTTAATGTGAAAGTAAATATAAATTGAATCCTCCCTTAAAAATGATATTGTTTCGAATATGATCTCATGTAAATAAAATGTAAGTTATCTTATGATTAATTCATTAAGACCCTCATATTGATGAGCTTCAATAAAATAAAAGAAATTCCATGTTGTATTTTCTTACCCGATGTCAACGTCAATTTATGATCACAATAGCATTTAGGCGAGTCCCCTTAAAAAAACAACAATAATAATTATGCTGACCTTTGCAATTTGACACTGATAAACCATTAGAACATAAATTACAAGCGAGTATACTGTAGTTAGCCAATGTATTTGGTTACATAGACTTTCAATTGTCATGGGACATTTAAAAGAAAAACATCTAACGAACAAAATCGACCTTCGTTTGAAAAGATGATATTTGTTATTTTTTTTTCTTTTTGATCAATTGATCATTCTGATTGTTGTAAATTACTTAAATATCAGTGAAGGGGCTTTATTGTGAATAATAATATGACTAAGAATTCTATTCTACGACACCGATCGATAATGTTAATGACCTATGTTATATCATGAGACAATTATTTATGAGTAAGAAGCGTTTTAAGACGACCTATTTCATATAAAAGAGAAAAACAAGACTCTCAATAGGAGGTTGGATTGTGAATTGGTAATTTTATACCAGGTTGATATTTGCATAGTTTATAAATGTCATTCCACTCATATTATAGCTTAAAAGTATTTATTATTTAATTTTCGTTCTAAAGAGCTCGAAGGTCATTTTCGTTTTTCGATTTGCTGAAAATATTTATAGAAATCAGAAGTTCGTGTTATAATTTAAATACAAATTTCCTAAACCTGTGTGGAGACAAAAATAATATTATAAAGACTGACACAAATTAAAGCAGGATTTGGATTTGTATTAATTTACATATATAGTAAAGTTAGAAAAGTGTAAGCAACACCTAAACAATCCATTTGACAGATGATGGCTAGCCATTGCTAAAACTAAGGTAGCTTTCACTTTTGAAGATGTCATCTTTCGACATTTTAGAAGCAAAACATATGCCAAAAGTGTAAGCTACCCTAAACAATCCATTTGACAGATGACGGCTAGCAATTGCAAACACTAAGGTAGCTATCACTTTTGAAACTGTAATCTTTTGACATCTTACATGTAAAATTATGCCAAAAGTGTAAAACAATCCATTTGGTAGATGATGGCTAGCCATTGCAAAAACTTAGATAGCTGTCACTTTTGAAGCTGTCATATTGTTTGATATTTTAGAAGAAAAACCTGTGCTAAAAGTGTAAGCAACCCTTTAACAATCCACTTGATAGATGATGGCTAGCCATTTCAAAAACTAAGGTAGCTGTCACTTTTAAAGTTGTAATCTTTTGACATCTGACAAGTAAAAACTATGCCAAAACTATAGACACCTTGCAGTCACAGTTTTTTCCAAAAAGTACATGCTGGTGTTCATCTTTTGAAAATTCAAAATATGATTAAAAACATTTTTAAAAATGTGCCAATTTAAAACTTCACACTAAGGAGACACTCTTCATTCTATACTAAGCCACTTGCAAACCAGTTTTTCGAAACATTGTTGAAAGTCCAGAAAGATCATATTCTTTCGAGAAATGTCCTTGCATTCTTTCACTGTTTTTGAATAACTTTGAACTATTATTATGCTTCACAGTTTGAATTTCCAAAACCATAATCTGTCAGCTGTCAAATTTTAGATTGCTTTACTGCTACTACAACTTTAATGCCAGCTTGCAAAGTGTAAGACTGAATTTTTGTAAGGGTTTCCAAAAATTAAGTTAATTAATGGCAAAAAATTCGTAGTTTTTGGAACATCCTTTAAGAGTTATTTGTTGGAAATACGAGCGTACGGCTGCCATGACAGTTAAAATATTTGATCTATTCAAATTAGGTTAATGATATGAGTTGTCATCATATATGTATGTACGTATAATTGTCAAACCTTGATATGTATCTTGTTCTAAAAATACAAACAAAACACTCAATCATTGATGGGTTGATCACATGTTCGAACTAAATATTATCGAACTGAACAAAAATATCAAACGGCTTTTAACACAAATTTTATCAAAGCTTTTGCCGCTTGATCATCCTACGCAAACTGAAACTGAAACAACATTGGGTGTTCTTGAAGTTGATTTAAAAGCCTATAAAAATGTACACATTATGTATTCCAATTAGTTCTTTTCCTTTGAGTTTTTATGACCTACTGATCATACCGCCACCGCTATTGACACCTCAACCCGCAGCATACTAACGAGCCCCTTTCTGACATAGATCCAACCGTCTTGTCTTGAGTGGAGAGAAGCCTTGTCAAATATATGTACATAAACCCACTTATGTGTAGCTGCTGGCCATGGTAAATACACTCATGAATGTAAAAACGGCGCTAACTCAAGCGAATCGAAATTACACCTAAAGTCCATTGAAATAAAACTAAATGCCATAAGATATAAATTTCCAAGCTCGGCAGCACACCCGCAGCAAACCATTATAAGCTCTATCTCCGCATCCGTCAGCCTTCACCAAACTCCACACGTTTTTTTTCCCGATGCTGCTTAGCTCACTTCAGACGCAGTAAGCGTGAAAATCCCTTCCACACAAAAACATACAAACGTTACTAACGTAACCACATTAAAATCAGACCATTTTTCTGAGTCATTCAGACTGTTTGTAGATCTGTGTGTCAAGCCATGCCATAGCATGCCATACCATACCAATTTACCAGCAGAGCAGAAGAAACAATAAAAGCAAACAAATTGGTTGCTGCTGTCGTTTTAGTTTGTTGATTTGTTGACGTTATTTGAGCCAACAAGTTTTTGGCCATCGCCACCGTCAACCGCCACCACCATCACCAGCGATTTACCTTACCTGACGCTTTACAGACTAAGACTGCTGTTGTTTTTGCTGTCACTAGAGCGCAAAGATTCATTGTGTGTATCTTGAGATAAGATTTCGGAATCAAGATAAATCGTCTAATTACTGCACCTGCGCTATGCGCTATGTTTGACAGCACTCATGATTATTGTCACAGAGATTTCTGCTTGCTTAGCGTCTCGTCGTCGTCGTCGTTGAGCATAAAAAATTACTTAACGTTCAAAAACATTTGTAACGATCAACGCCACCAACTCAACCGATACTCGACACCACCGTAACAGCGCAGCACTACAACAAAACAACACAAATGACTCAAATCCATTTCCGGTAAGGTGTCATTTAAAACAACATTAGTGCTGACTACTGCTGAATTATCAAAAATTACTTTGCAAAAGTCTGTGTACATTTGTACAACCTTCAATTTCAGTAGGAGTAGCAGTAAAGTAATCATTAAATGAAGATTATAGAGGGCTCTCTGAGCTGTGCACAATATTTAATTTTTTATTGTTAGGGGCTTAACAACCTTTTAGTGTGTTGTCATCTTTTTTTGTGACATCATTTTTATGGTTGAAAATATTAAGTCATATCTATGACACATGAGATCATAACATCCAAATGATTTATAACTATGTACATCCACATCTAGACTCACCATAATTGTAGTTGTTGTTGAAGAAAATAACATTTTTTGGACACATTTTGGGTCTCAATAATACCGTAAGTAGTTATTGTAGGTATATATAGAGAATAGACGGGGTAACGAACCTTGCATTCATAAAGTTTGTATTATCTTAGGACTTATTGCGATGCTAAGCTCATTAATCAAAAGAAACTCAAACTAGTTTCGAGGTTAAAAGAGTGTAGAGATATTCCCACGTGTTTTATTTTTATTTTTTTTTCGTTGATGTGTCATTTTTAAGTATTTTTTGACGAAAGGATTTATTTATACTGTGAATAATTATTTCCCACGGCTTTGTGAATGAAATTTTTATAATCTTTAGTTTTTGTCGATTCTTATGAATGGAAAATAAATGTGATCTTGAGCCTGTTATATGATGTAATGGGAAATTCCAAACTTTGACAATTAATAGTGACCATATTGTTAAAGCGACATCTATTGAACGAGCTATCATTTATTCAGTTCGGTTTTATCAAAAATGTAATGAAATTTTTTTTAGGAGCTGTTTTTTTTTTAAATACTGTTTCATAATAAATACGTTGTTCTGGCTATTCTGTTTCAATTTGTATTATGTATCTCTTAACTGTCATCTGTCAAATTATAAATTTCAAAACTGTAACTGTCAATTGTATTATTTAAGGGTTGTAATAAAATTGTATTTGTATTTAATAATTTAAAAATCGTTTAAAAAGTAGGAAATGAGTCTTAAAAGGTTTTGCAGTCTTTAAATTTATTAATTTACAGATTGAATAATTGAAAACTATGTATGTACGAGGTGTGTTCAAAAAGTACCCGGAATTTTTAAATTCCGCGGGTCCGAGAGCCCGAAGATCAAAATTATTTTTTTATTGTGTTGGGATTCATGCCCCTAAAGTATGATGCAATTTTCAGCTATGTTCACTGTTTACTTTGTCTGTGGTAGTTGCTAAGGTTTGACGTGTTTTTATGAGCTCGGCGATTTTTGCTGAAACTGCTGAATTTTCACCAAAAAAACAATCGCATGAACATCGCTCAAGAGCTGTTAAATGACGTCAACGACGATCCAAGTTTGCTTGAAAGGGTCATAACTGGTTATGAAACATGGGTGTACGGTTATGATGTCGAAACCAAAGCACTATCGTCCACCTGGAAGCATCTAACGTCAAGAACGAATAAAGCACGTCAAGTTCGATCAAATGTGAAGGTTTTGCTTACTGTTTTCTTCGATTATAATGGTATAGTGCATCAAGAGTTCTTACCACAAGGTCGTACGGTTAATAAGGAGTATTACCTTGAAGTTATGCGACGTTTGCCTGAAGCAATCCGAAAAAAACACTCAGATTTATGGAAAAACAGTTCATGGCTTTTGCACCACGATAACGCACCTGCTCACTCGTCGTTGCTTGTTCGTAATTTTTTGGCCAAAAACAATACCGTAGTCATGCCCCAACCTCCATATTCACCAGATATGGCTCCGTGTGACTTTTTCCTGTTTCCAAAGTTGAAGAGACCCATGAAAGGACGGCGTTTTTCCTCGATTGAAAAAATAAAGGCAAAATCGCTGAGAAAGCTCAAGGACATATCAAAAAGTGAATATCAAGAGTCCTTCCAAGATTGGAAAAACTGCTGACATACATAAGTGTATTATATCTGGGGGGACTACTTTGAAGGGGACCACATTGATGTAAACGAATAAATAAATATTTTTTTGAAAAAACGAAAATTCCGGGTAATTTTTGAACACACCTCGTATGTATATTCCTAAATCTTTTCTTGATTCTTTTACTTCTCATCGCATTTGGTGGGAAGTTCCGAAGGCGTGTAACATGGACAACAAATTAACGCTTAGTAGTTGAAATGAGGTTTTATGAGCATAAAGGTCCTTGTTGAACTGGGTAAGTTCAGCCCGCAGTGTAGATAATCCGGTTGTCGGCTTTGAATGATTTCATGCAAGTAATTTACCGATCGGAAGTTAAGTAAGATTTCTAGACTACAGCCAGAAAAAAAGTGGCAACTTATTGGATACAAGTTCATACTGTCACAGATTAAAAACATAGCGGGTAAAATTGTGATGCGCAACATTTAGTTTTCTGCTATTCTATTAGCAGATTTCAAATTACAGAAAACTTTCAATGAATATAGCAATTTAGTCTTTGTTGGGGGTGAAACTTCTAATTACCTGAAGAGCGTGAACACTACAATAGACTTTTCCAATAACACTGTTAAGGTGGCCATGTAGGGATGTGTTTGAAAATAAGACCTAGATTCCTAGATTCCTTGCTGTGTTGACATAATTATTTTGTCTCCCAACTTTAAGTGGCTTTGAATCGAAAGACCAAATATTTTACCATGGTTCATTTTACCATGGTTCCTTTTTGACCATTGTAGAATAAGGTGTTATTCCTTATTCATTTAAGCTACATCATCATTTTTCTCAGCAAAGGGTCAACTTTAATGAGCTGCACATCATCAGAATATAAATAAATCATACAGTGTTTAACAACAGCTCATTCATATTTAGTGAAAAAAAGTATGTGTCCGAGGATAGATCCCTGAGGCACTCCAGCAGTGACATTTAGAAAGGTGGAAAACTTTTAATTTGCATTGTTGTCTACCATTAAGGCACGAATTAACTAGTTGACAAGACTCTACGGAGAAGCCAAAATTGTTTCTTAGCTTATTACTGATTATTGGATGACTTACAGTGTTAAAGACCTTAGAAAAGTCCAATTTTCTTAACAGTGTCATTTAAAAATTGTCATTATTGCGATTCTAATTTCATCAGTCACTTGAAGTAAGGCTGCGTTTTGCTCGAAAATAAGACTGACAGGGTAAGTCCCTGATCGATAAGAAATTTGGTAACTGCTACAAAAATAATTCCAACACCTTTGAGAGAAACGGAAGAATGGCAATGAGCCGGAACTCTGTAGAAATATCAGAGACAATCTAAAGGAAACTTCGGTGTGGTTAATATGCTGGTAAATATATATGAGTAATGAAGAGATGTAAACATGGAAGCAACAGTTTAACAAACTTAGGTTCCATTAAATCTAAACCTGTGAAATTTTGCTTGATTGATAGTATAGCTTCTGCAATATTTTCCCCTTGTATCATTACAAAGTTAAAAGAACTGTTTATACCAATTGATTCCTTCAATTCGAGAACCAGAAGTTTGGGATTAAGTTTAGGGACAAAGGTAAACTTTTCATTGAGATCATTACAATCGATGACGTAAGTTGATCTCTTACATGCTTTCCCTAAACCGATAATGCGCAAGTTTTAAATAATTTTTTTACAGGTGTTAATTGACAAAGTTTTTTCCGTTCTTATCATTATGACGACTTGATTGAAGCTATAGGAAAGTTTTTCAAAAAAAAAAAACACATAAAATTCACAAAAATGCATGAAAGCTTTATTTGAATCGAAAATACAGTCCATATAATTTAATGTTTGAAGACTATTTTATGCAAATGTTGACCTTGTCTACGTCTCAAATGGTCCATTCGCTTAGTCCAATTTCGGCATACTCTTTCCAACATTTCGGCCGATATCTCACAAATAAATGCTTCAATGTTGTCTTCCAATACGTCAATTGAAGCGGACTTGTCTGTATAGATATGAACTTTAACATAGCCCCACAAAAAACAGCCTAAAGGCGTTAAATCGCACGATCTAGGCGGCCAATTAACGGGTCCCGAACGTGAAATAAAATATTCACCGAACTCGCCTTTTAATAAGTCCATTTTTGCGCGTGCTGTGTGGCATGTGGCAGGCACCTTCTTGTTGAAACCACATGTAATGCAAGTCAAGCTCTTGCATTTTGGGCAAAAAAAAGTTGGATATCATCTCACGGTAGTGCTTACCATTCACAGTTACGTTACGATTCACATCATCTTTGAAGAAGTACGGTCCAATGATGCCACCAAACTGTGACTTTTTCTGGATTAATTGGTAGCTCTTGCAATGCTTCTGGCTGATATTCACTCCAAAATCGACAATTCTGCTTATTTACGTACCCATTGAGTGAAAAATGAGCTTCGTCGCTCGCTGGATGAAGCGCGCGATGAACTTTCTTAACAGAGCACGCATTTTGATAATAAAATTCAGTAATTTGTAAGCTTTGTTCGTTTGTAAGACGATTCATGGTTAAATTATAGACCATACTGAAGATGTTTGACAGTGAAACAAAACACGGAACGTTCGTCAGCTGCTTAAACCAGTGTTACCAAAAAGATAATAGCTAAGAAATCACCCTTTATTTTAGTCAATAAATAACGGCTAATTCGAATTTTGCGTCAATTTTTAGAAATCCTTGAATAGTTCCTTGAAAAAATGAAATTACTTTTTCTAATGATTGGATATATGATAACACACTGTGTCATGAATGATATAATGGGTGATTTTTTTGAGGTTAGGATTTTCATGCATTAGTATTTGACAGATCACGCGGGATTTCAGACATGGTGTCAAAGAGAAAGATGCTCAGTATGCTTTGACATTTCATCATGAATAGACTTACTAACGAGCAACGCTTGCAAATCATTGAATTTCTGCCACAGAAAAGTTGGCAGAAAATCCGCTTTTTTATCGACAAATTTTGTTCAGCGATGAGGCTCATTTCTGGTTGAATGGCTACGTAAATAAGCAAAATTGCCGCATTTGGAGTGAAGAGCAACCAGAAGCCGTTCAAGAACTGCCCATGCATCCCGAAAAATGCACTGTTTGGTGTGGTTTGTACGCTGGTGGAATCATTGGACCGTATTTTTTCAAAGATGCTGTTGGACGCAACGTTACGGTGAATGGCGATCGCTATCGTTCAATGCTTACAAACTTTTTGTTGCCAAAAATGGAAGAACTGAACTTGGTTGACATGTGGTTTCAACAAGATGGCGCTACATGCCACACAGCTCGCGATTCTATGGCCATTTTGAGGGAAAACTTCGGAGAACAATTCATCTCAAGGAATGGACCGGTAAGTTGGCCACCAAGATCATGCGATTTGACGCCTTTAGACTATTTTTTGTGGGGCTACGTCAAGTCTAAAGTCTACACAAATAAGCCAGCAACTATTCCAGCTTTGGAAGACAACATTTCCGAAGAAATTCGGGCTATTCCGGCCGAAATGCTCGAAAAAGTTACCCAAAATTGGACTTTCCGAATGGACCACCTAAGACGCAGCCGCGGTCAACATTTAAATGAAATTATCTTCAAAAAGTAAATGTCATGGACCAATCTAACGTTTCAAATAAAGAATCGATGAGATTTTGCAAATTTTATGCGTTTTTTAAAAAAAAAAAGTTTTCAAGCTCTTAAAAAATCACCCGATATTATTGAAATAAGCTCATCAAAGCATAGTTATCTAAATCTCTTACCATGAAAAGTTGATCAACGCCAATAATCAAAATTGTCAATTTTGGCTTAAGTTTGAGCCAATGCATCAAAAAAATGTCATTGTTTACTGTGTATTTTAAACTAAGGGCTGAAGGATTTTGTTAAATATTAATTTTAGTACTTAAAAGTTAAAGAAGACACCCAAAATTAGTGTTAAAATTCATAGCACGCACGAGACGCCTTACCTGTTTTATCCACTTCACTCATAGTTAAATTTCTCGCTTATTAAGCTAAACTTCGATTCGGTGAAATTATTTTCCACTCCGGCAGCTTTTTAACCTACCATGTGAATTTATTTTTCTTGAAAAAATATTTTCTTCAAAAAAATTAAACGAACAAGTCAACAACATAAATTAAAACATCAAAATTATACGCAATTTTATCAAAAACTTAATAAAAATATAAACAAATTAATATACGCCCAAGTGTACTTGTGTTAAATCTACTTTTTTTTTAAATAATGCACTAATGACTTACTGACAACATAATTAGCAATTAAAATAATTAAATTTATTTGAAAATTAATTCGTTAATTGGTGTACATTTTTGACATTCATCCACCGTACAAAATTCTGCTTTATAACAGAAAATGTTTCAATAAATCGAAATACTTTTGAACACTTCAGTTTGTTTCCAATTTTGTTTTTGTCAACAAACTAGTTTCATTGAATTCTATACATGAGTCATTTTAATCTATCAAATAAATTACCTGTTTCCTGGATAAAAAAGAAATGAAATTGGCCAATATTGATGTTTGTAAATGAACAAAAGAACGATTATAACTATTTTGCAAATAACTTTTTTTTTAAATACTACCTTTTATCCTATTTCCACAAATCCGCTTATTGTTTTAAGTTAGGATGCATAACATACATAAATTGGCCTTATAACTAATCAATCAAAATACTTAAATGTTCACGATACCTAGTTAATTTTTGTTTTATCTGCCAAAAGCTTATTTCGCAAATTCATCCAAACAATAAATCGATTAAAAGCCATTAAGTGCTTATTTTGATTATTTTTTTGTTGTTATATTTTACTGATAAATGTTCACAAAAAAGTTTATAACAAATTAAAAAAATTGAGGTTTTTTTTGCAATGCTCATATCGATCTATAGTACCTATGGCACTACATATTTTTATTTATATATTTAATTTTATTTAGCTTCGTATCGATAAAAAAAATATTGGAATGCGTTTTATTGCTCGACGGATTGGATGAAGTCATGCTGCCTATCAATCATTGATAAGCACGATAATCCCAGGCCCACTACTATACAACACAATACCAAACCAAACCAAACAGACAAAGCATATTGCAAATTATTATTAAGTACAGGGTGGGCCGAAAGTGACTTCTTATTTTAAAGTGATAATAACTTTTATAGATTCAAATTTAATTTAATCCTCTCAAAAGGTTTTTTAAGTGAACCTACCAAGTTTGCTCTATAAGCACCTTAAAAAAGAAAAGAACAAAAATACAAACGATATTGTTATGATTTTTTTAAAATTCAGGATAAAACTTTTGATCCACCCTGTATAAAAGTGTGTGTTGTAAAGAAATAGATATAGAAACCCACCATCCCTCATTTCGATTTCGTCTGTCAAGTGCCTATATCTGACTTTGACATTTCACTTGGCTTACAATGAATTTAGCACACACATTGCACCAAGGCATTAAGGCGTATACACAATAATTCCCGTGGGCATACATAACAAAAAAAAGTACGTATAAGCGTTAAATGGATACGTTATGCGTTATCAGTTATCCACTCTATAACTTGGTGTGGTGCGTTAACCAAATTGACAATCATTGTCGTTATAATAAAACAAACGTGTACAGCTCAGCTGTCAGATTTTTTAGTTTTGGTTGCATAAAATGCAAATTCGTAAAACGTTTTCGTTGGTATTCCATCAATCATGGTGATACGGATATAGCGTTTGTTTTATTTTTGTGTAAGCTTTTCAAAAAATATGTGTCCTCAATATGATCTCTCTCTCTCTCTCTCTCTCTGTTCACTGTCAAGGTGTGGTCTAATGCCAGGCGAGGTAAAGTCAAATTTTGTCTGTCTAAATACCTATCTTAGCCAAATGGAACTTGATTGATGTCCCCATATAAAGTCGGGACGGGAGTATGGTATTGTTTTCTGAACACATTTATCATACCTCATATAACTATACATTTAATAAGTCGTATTTATTTTTGTGTCACAATCAAATAATGTAGAAATTTCTAATGGGCTGCTAATTTGATCGATGCTCATGGAATCAAAAAACATATGCGAATAAATATTTTTAAATCACTTCGATTTTACCAAATAGCTTAACATAAATTGCTCAACTCTAAATAAATGTCTGATGTTTAATAGGCCCTGATTAGCATAAAAATAGTCTTACCTTACTGCTTGGAATATTTTTTAGAGATTGGAATTCTGGTGGAAACAGATGCTGATTAGTATGCAGTTTGACAATGGTAATTACCTAAAAGTGTAGGTCACACATGAATGAGTTAGACATCAAACACGCCCACCTGTCTGATGCCGTTCCAGAGTATTACTTTTAATCGACAAGTTATGATGATTAAAGTGCCATGTGCCGCCTGTGGCCCTATATTCCTTTTGGTATTCGTATTCAAGTCTTAGCTACGACGTGCTGAATGCTGATTGCTGAATGCTTTCACTCATGAACAAAAACTGTCATCATCATCAGTCAACTGTCATTTGACTTAAGGTAGTGTCAATTGGGAATATAATGGAAATTAGTTAGAAAATGTCAAAAATTAGCAAATTCTAAGAAGTGATAAATCAACGATGATTTCATTTTTACGGAAATCCGTGTTTATTTTTTTAATGCTACGAATAAGAACATTTTGTTTTGTGCTGCAATTTATTTTGAATTGAATATCTGCCAAATTGAACTGACTCACATACAGGTTGTCACGAGCGACGACGACGACACGTTACGTTGTCGACTAAACGCGAGTGGGATGTTCGTTTTCGTTTTGGTTTTAGTTCTGGTTCTGTATGACGCCATTAATATTAGAATTGAAATTGATTCTGAAAGTAGGTGGTTGCGGACAGGTAAACAGAGAGAAATGTTGGTATTTCTGTGTGTGAGACAGAATGACAAATCACTCTTCTAAAAGCAGACATAAAATACAAAAAACAACAATTTATTTTATTTTTGTTTCATAAGAAAAGGATTTGATTGTAAAGAACTCCTAAATTAATATTCGAGTGGTTTTGAAGTGGTTTTAAATGAAACAAAAAAAAACACAATTTTTTGATTTTCTTAAGTGGAATTATATATTTTTTTTTAAATTTTGTTCAATTTTATGGAACGATCAATTTCAAGTGATTAAAGAGCTCTAGACAGCAGACTTTAATACAGCGCAGTCTCAAAATTAAGTTATTTTCTCAAAACAAAAAGAACAACATTTGGCAAATTTTGTATTTGTTTTCGATTTTTGGTTTTTGAGAGAAAATTGTGGTTATGTTTGTTTTATTTCTGTCCATTAATAATTTGACAGATTTTACTTATCAAAACTAAATTTATCCCTAACGCAGACCAATGAAATTTGACTTGTCAATGTTAGTTTAGTTAATTTTGTTTTATATTTTAACAAGTTGAAAGTTCTCTTACGGATTTCATGAGTAATGTCCCATTTATGTAAGTGATTTATTGCCGTACATACATACATTTTGCTAAGAAAACTAGAAAAAATAATAGAAAACATCAATAATGGCTTATGGTTTTTTTTTTTGATATTGCTGCCAAAATGACACTTATTGTTCTGTAATGAAATAAAAATTAAATTATTTGTTATGAGTCAAGAAACCAGAGTTTTCCACGAGTATGACAAAAATCTATTCGTAGCGGAAAATTGCACAAACTCATAATGACAATCCGATAAATGAGCAAATTAAATATTTACTATACGAACTGTCATCTGCAATCGATTTCATTGGTTAGTTGAAAGATGGGTTACCATCTCTGACCGTATTAAGGTGACTCATTTTGATGTCTCGTCGTCGTTTTATCTCTTTCTCACTTGGTAGGTTAGACAAAATAGTAAGGTGCATTAGAGAGCATTCAGATTCACACAATACACAAATGTCATTTAATACAGTGCACTGGTTATCAAAACTAAAAGTGTTCGAAATTGAAAATGGCCGCTCAATGTATTTGACATCCAAAAGTTGAAATATGACTTATCCAAGGATTTTTTCGATTTAGTGGTGATTGAAGTTAGTTTACCTAGAATCGATGTTGAAATTGAATAACATAAGATGTTTTTGAAGTTTCAAGGACTTTAATTTATCATTAATATAAACCACAAATTTGACAGATGCCTCTAAAGCAGCATCGCTGTCAAGGATGACAGTATCGAAAAGTCGTTTTCTATCGTTTTCTATCGTATTTATTCAACTTTTGATTAAGTCACAACTTTTCAATAGTTCCATTCCAGATAATTAAACTCTTCTTTCATTTGTATAAAACAAATGTCTTACTTTCTGTCTTAAAGCATTTAATTAAAACACCTATAAATTGTGAGTTTACACTTTGAAAGTTTGATCAACTTATTATGACTGCTGTAAAATAAGACTAGAAGGAGTGCAAAAAGCCCCTAAGGCTTGTGCTCATTTGCGGTTTATTGAGAAAATCCATATGATCTCTTAACCACGTGTTTCATTAACACAAAATTGTTGCCTTTTTTGTCACACCTTCTTTATCTGAACCAATAAGATTCTCAAATCTTTACAAACAATCTCCATTTATTTTGTTATTTTTGCAAATACTTAACAAGGTTATCAGGCGGTAGGTAAATAGGCAAGGTACTAATTATAAAATTAGTCTTCCCGTTTGCTTAGTGACCGTTTCATAACCTATCTTTTTTGTTTGTGAGGAGAAAAAAAAAACATTCAAAAAAATCTTAAACGAAATATGATTCAACTTCCTCGACACAATTATATATTACGAAAAAATTATATTTACTCAAGTAATTCACGGGGTTGTCCAAACAAGACCAAACTAAAGTCTTCGAATGGGTTGGTTGCATTGAATCATTCTTTTATCACAGATTAATATCTGAAAAAATGTCTAAAATTTGTAAAAGTTCATCTGCAGTGAGAACAGAAATACAATTTTTGAACAAATTACATGATCGTTATTCAAAATTTGATCCAGTGAAACAGAGGTCCAACATAAGTTCAAGTACATATACATTGAATCTTTAGACGCTCATGAGCCTTGAACCATCGTTGAACCTCACTTAACTCGAAAAAATCAATGAATTAAAATAGCTGAACCAAGGTTAAAATATTGAAAATTGGTTGTACAACGAGTGAACAGGCCTATGTTTTAGGCCTTGCTTAGTGATGGTGCTTAGATTGGACACATTTCACGAGAATTCATTTTAAGTCTCATCATCTTGGTTAAAAAAGGAACTGAATTGAACACATTTTTATCATACCTCAAATGTCAAAAACCACGTAGCAGTCAATGTAAATAGCTCCAGAGTCATTTTATACTGTTATTTCATAATTAAACGTTACGTTACTTACATAAACCAAACAAAATTTCTAAACCACGGCTTATATATTGGACCGTGATTGTGCAAACAGACCCTAAGGTTTTCAGAAAACTGATTGTTTTTAGATTGAACTTGAGTTTACTCCAGTTTTATTTTATTTGACGTGATGAAAGCAACCTTACTTTGGTGCGTCCAAAATCTTAATAAATTTAAATTTTTCTTTGAAAGCACTAAAGTTGCCTTTAAGAACATATGTACATAAGTGTAAGCGTAGTATATCAAGAAGAATACTTACCGGTATCTTTGTATATCTCTGTTTACACTTCAAGGTTAGACCATTAACCGACTTGAGAAATACAAATCTATAGTACATGAACTGACGTCATTCATCGCGTGTTCTTATTTTGTTTTTTTTTTGCTCTATCTTATCTACTCTACATGAAAAGATATACTTAACTTAAGTTACATTCAACGAAAGTACAATAAGATGAGGTAAAACAAACTTTGCAATGCTCCGACGACGACAACGAAACAAAAAGAACGAAAACGGACACGACGACGGCGACGGACACACGCAGACGTTTCACATTCAGCGCAATAAAATTCTTAGTATTTTTTCTCAGAATTACGTTACGTATATTCAAACTGACTTTTCTTTACGTATACGAATGCTAATTGGTAAAGCAAAAAGAAAAAAGTTGTTACTTACATTCAAAGCCCGGTTTAGTTCAGCTCAGATCAATCGGCTTGGCTAACAGAGAGAGGGAGAGAGAAAAAGAGATATGAAGACCGGCTACTAAAAGAGAAACACCAGGAGAATAGAATGTAAAACGCATCATAAATTATGCAGGACAAGGCCACGCAAATATGAATATAACTACTTTAAACATACCTTCAAAGTATACAAACTGACAGCTACTTTATACACGCGCTTTATGCTAGATGCTAATTTATTTCTTTTTCTATCTTTTCAGATACGTCATAGAGTGGATAACATCGGCTTCATTCTCTAAGTGGATTTATTACCAACCATCACACAGGTAACGTGCATAATATATTTCCTATGACTTCTTGCAGTCCTACAGTGTGTATATTTTAACTTAAGAATCCGTCCTATATCAATTTGCCATTAATTAGCCTTTTTGAATAGGTAGTATATAGAGGTAGAGTAGTTAGAGGTAGAATATAAAAGAAAAATCTCAGAATAAGTATCTCATGAATTGCTTTAAGTATCTTTCTATAAAATTCATTAGCTGTATCACGCATTTGTACACTGCACTGCACTCTGCACACTGCACAGGTGCTCTTAATGCACATAAATGCAGATATATGAATATGTAAGTCATGTCGGAGATTAACTGGCAGTTGTTAGTTCGAGTACGAGTACGAGTATAGTAGCAACTTATATAATAATAAATATTTGTTTAATCGAAAGTTGGCAGCGCACACGTTACACGAGAACAACCCGCGTGACACGTTGTTCATATGGGGCTTTGGTAGCTCTCTGGTGACCATATACATATATATTTTTTATCGAGAACAAAGAATTTAGAATTATCTTCAAATTGAAATTTTGTTACATTCTTGGGGGTGACATTTCTAGTAAAACTGCTATAAAATTCAAATTTAAAGTTAGGAAATTCCACAAGCCCTATAAAGTCTTATAGCATCTTAAAACTTATTACGGACCGGTATTCGGTACTGCTAAAGTTCTTCATTTCATTCTTCGATGACTAGTGCACGTAAAGAGTTCTTTTATTACTCGTTTCTTTACAGAACCTTACACCGAAATCGAACAATGAGAGGAAGGCAAACAATTTAATCAATCAAAGTGGTATAAGAATTGTGAGGAGACTAAAGTAGAAATAATATTGAATGCATTCAGGAACAGAGAAAAACTAAGTGAGAAGAAGCATAATATATTGGAATATGTTTTCTATTTCTGATCGGCGTTTCCATGTGTTGATTCTATTTGATTGTATTTACTATTTTTGCTTCTCTCTAGGAAAATTGGTCCCTCAACCCGGATTGCAAATTCTGATTTCATTTTTCTTCGAAACTGCAACAATCACTCTATACATACTTTTAATTTCTATCTGCATCAATTAATAGACAGAGTCAGCTTTAGTGTCTCGGATATCATTTTGAGAGGCTGATCGAAGGATACATCGTTCGTGTATTTTAAAATAATAATATTCCATAATTTTTGGCACAAGTTTGGGTGCTGGAAAGCGTTATGTTGGCTTTGGGAACCGCTGAAGTTTGTCGCTTATGTATGACTTCAGCAAACTCCACAAGAAAAAGACAAGCGTTATTTAATTTAATTGCTTCAATTCAGCCTCGGTGAACACTTCTCAGTGCCCCAACGTGAGTTGACCATGCCTCGAAATACCTCTTATAGAATTTCTAAAATGCCCTAAGTTCTGCCATTATTTTCTAAAATTTGCTTTTGATGAACATCAGGTTTAAATTCAACAGCTTCAAAGTCCAATTGGCGAACACACGCCGTGATTTACGTTCATATTCCATGAGTTCCTGTAGTACCTTGGAGTACCCGTGGTTTGTTGGTTAGTGTGTAGGGCTGTTATGCCAGAGGACTTGGGTTTTCTGCCTGTGCCAGGGGGACTGCCTCTTGCGAAGAAATGACAAATCTTCCAAGAGTAATTCTTGTAATGCAAAGTGGTTGTTTAAATCAGCCATTCGACATAAGACTGAAAAGATTCGCATACAGGAATAGTTGGGAATGTAAGTTATTAGGCCCTGGTTCTCGCACTTTTGCGCCACCTAATTTTTATCTTAAGTTCATAAGTCATTTGAAATTTGTACATGTGCAGGTCCAAGTCACGACTCAAAATTTGCCAAGTTTTTTGAGCGACATTCTCTAAATCGAATACCATGGATATTAGTGATTATTTGCGTCAAACACAGCTATTGCGAAAAATACTCAGTATTAGACGTTTATGACGATTGTAAAGTAATAAAACTCTGATTGATCCAAACGTCCGTTTTGATATACAATTTTATTATTTACAAGTGTTGTGGAACTCTATGTCCGTCCATGGTGATATGACGTTTTCCCTAAATCGTTTATTCAACTAAGGCGACTGTCAACTGTCAAGGTTCGACATTTTCAACTGGCAGCCTTTTTACCCAAACTTAAGCTTTTCTTATGTGTATTAAACAACTGAAGGTGTGTCAACAAATCACATTTCACTAATGCTTATTGACCAAAGTTCTCCGTAAACGTCTTTAGCGCCAATCATTTTGTTCAACAGAGATTACCTACCCACGTTTTTGCTTAATCGAACTGTAAATTCGTCTTAAAAAAGAAATAAGAATTCTTGAACTAGGGATGCTTGTAAACAAGAAGTAGGAACATACATAATGTATGTATAATTTAAATAGAACAAAATGAATATGAACAGATGGTCACCACATGCCTACAAATAGTGCTGAGCTCTTGATGATCAAATGCGCGGGAACCGGCTCATATGAGTTGAACTGAGCTGATTTGTGCCATGCTGCGGCAGCGTCTGTCGTTGTTGTCGTAGCTGATCAACAGAGAATTGATCATGTAAATTGCTTGATCAATGGAATGTTGTCCAGCAGTGGAATGAACTAAAGCGGCAACAAGTGGAATTCCTTCCTTATAAAAAAAAACAACGAACCTAAGAGGTACTGTGCCAGGTCTGCTATCTTTAGCCAGCTTGAGAAATGATTTACTTTTTCCGATTGTGTTGGGCGAGGACGAGGACAGTAGGTAAGGTAAATATATACATATATAAAAAGATATTCCATATATACCGCACCCGAATAATAATAATTGTAGAAACCTGTTACAAGCGATAAAGTCACAAACATATCTACGTATATCTATTTAAAACACAACTTTTCAGTATAATTAAGTTCCGCAGGTTTTGAGATCTTTGTTTTGTTTTTGTTCACATATGATCGCCAGATCTCATCTGAAAGCGGGTGAGCGACAAGATTGTCGACATCAAAAGTAATTTGCACGCCGATTTTACTTCATGTTAATGCCAATCATTAGCTTATCTAGAGTCTTCATTCAACTTTGTGAGACTATCTCGAGTCTGTGTGAGTCTCTTGTGTGCGACTTATGGATAGATTTTTTATCTGAATCTGAACTCAACTGAAAATGAAAACAATGATTTCTTTGTTGATTTAGCTGGAAAAACTTGTTCATTTCTGCTATGGGTACATAATTTCGTGTATCTAGATACATTTATATGTGAATATCTGTTTTCTGCCAAATTCATACAAATAATATCTATGTAAGAAGCTTGCGGCTATTTGAGCGCCAAGCCGCTATACTCGTACGATCGTTCGTTGACGTTGTCTCTGTCGTTGTTCGATCTTGCCTTGCATACCTACATAATATTTGTCGATTAGAGTTGATTGAGCTGAAAACGTACTAATTTTCTTTATAGCGAAATACCACTGTTTGATAGATATAGATTGCTATAATTTTTCCTCATTTTTATAGATAGATAATTTTTTTGTTTTTGTTGTTATTGTTGAAGTCCATTGGTACCTAACTTAATATAATGACGGCTTTTTGTGGTTCACAGCAAATAACTTTTTTGTATCGTTTCGTCGAGTCGCGTCGTCGTCGCGTTTCGTTCATAAGTATAAGCTAAGATAGGAGAAACTTTATTATATTTTTCTAGGTACCTAATTTTGTATCTATCAGTTCGGTTCTCATAATATAACTTACGTGATTTCTGGGATAGTGATGGTGATTTAAAGAATTATTGAATGACTACTATTGTCCGTATTCATTAGTGTGGTGAAAGCATGTGTACCTTACCTCTCTAGATACCTAGACCAAAAATGTAGGTGATCATGATAATTTGAACTTCGGAGACTTTGGATCTGGAGTTGTTAAGCATAATTGGTATACCTTGAATATACCAGAGATTTTTATTTATGAAGAAAGTAAAGTCATTTTGTTTGAGGTTTGATTTGGGAATTAGAATTTTGCAATGAACGATTTCTATTTTCGTTTTGTTAAAAGTTTGCTCACTGTGAGAAATCATTATTATTGAGGCATTCTTTTATCGGTAGAAGATAGTTTATTATTTATAAGCCGTTCTTAAAGCAACAGAAGTTTTAATTCTTATCTATTCAAAATCTTACTTGTGTAATTCACACGAGAACTTTATGAATTCTGCGTCTTTCAGGAATCTTTTTAAATCGAATATGTTGAATTGACATAGACTTTATCTTTAACGTGGCCATAAGGTAAATCTTTTAATTTTTGTTTATATTGTGCGCGCACTAAAGGGGTTATGAATACCCTTATAATGATTAGACACAGTGCAAGCAATTAGAAAAGTAGAAGAAGATTAGAAAGGACAAAGCGATGCATATTGTTTTTGAATATCTGCACTTTGATGAGTGGGAAATATTGATCCTGGTAAAGCATTCCACATTCGTATAATGCGGCTAAAGAAAGAATCCATCCCTGTACTTAAAGTACGTCCGAAATTGGGCTCAAGGGTAAACTGATGGGCATTCCTAGAAACGGGTTCTACGGTTGCATTGTTTAAAGGAAGGAATGCAACTTTCTATTTCACTAGAGAACTGTTTATAGAAATAATGATGAAACAATGAAAGACATGAGACCTTGCGGCGGTGTTCAAGAGAACCAAATGACTCGATAAGGGACCGGCCTCCTATCATTTTTAGAGCTCTCTTTTCAATAATTCTATCCAAAAGACTCAAGCACGTTATTGGGACAACAGCCCAGATATGAGAATTAGATTCGAGTTTTGGACAAATGAAAGCTTTGTAAATTATAGCCAGATCAAATATGTGATTACTCCACAACAAGTGGCTTGTGATGTACATACATAGAACTGAAAGCTATTCAGTCTCCTCGATGCAATACCTACCACTCAAGGAAAGTGGCATTAGAGGAGGGCTACGCTTATGCGACGAAGACAGCGTTGAGTTTTCGAAGCATTAAATTCTAAACGGTTTTTGATTCCCCATTGGAAAATGCTGCCAAATTAAGAATTTAATGAGCTTATCATATGCTGCCGTTGGTAGTCCACATCCGAAGAACAAGGATGAGGATCAGCGTTGTTCCTGGGAAAAAAAATGTTGGGGCCATTTTTGGGGCCTTTTTGACTTTTTTGGGGCCGCTTATTTTTTCCGTATTTATAGTATCGCGTGTGGTCGAAATTCGACCATCTGAGCGACAAAATGTGATTTCAAATATGAATATTTTTACACCTACATAATAAGTATGTGTCGACCGATTCAAATACTCTCTTCTTATAGGACTTCTAATTAATATTGACTTTCAGATGGTATATTTTTTTATTGTAAGACGTTATGTATAAGTAGATACATTAAAAAAGAAATACAAGAAAATGAAATGAAAATAATCGAATAAAACATTAGGTTATATTTCATATTTTTGCATTTGTAGTTAGTATTTTTAATTATTTAATCAATTTTTATTTATAAAACGCAACATAACAACATTTTACGATTTTGGGGCCATTTCGTGATGGCCCGGGGCAGGGGGCCAAAATTAAAATCTTGGGGCCAAATGGCCCAATTGGGCACTTTAGCACAACGCTGATGAGGATCTAAAAACGAATATGAAAATCTGAGGGTACTGTCATCAGCAAAACAATTTAGTGGATTAGAAGTTTCAGACAAAAGATCATTTATAAAAATAAGTTAGAGCGTTGGAGACAAAACGGAGCCTTGGGGCACACCAGCGTTTATTTGTTGGATATCAAAATACTACTTAAATTGAACGGTCCAAAAGGTAATTTCTAACCCAACAAAGAAGAGATTCATCAATACCAAAAGCATGCATTTTCGGTAAGAGAGCTTAGTGTCAAACTCCATTCATACCTTATCCAAAACGATGTAAATAGTTCCACTGTTCGGTGAAATGAACCATGAGATCACCAGTGGACCTATTGCTTCGAAAGCCGTATTGCCGGTCATTAAGCTTTCGTTCTTCAAGATATTTTTTAAGCTGAAAATTAATCAGCGTTTCTATAATTTTGGAAAGAATGGGTGTTAGTGAAATTGGACGATAGTAAGAGGGGGAACAGGATTAACCTTTTAAGGGAAAGGCTGGACAAATGCAGTATTCCATACACTCGGAAAGAGACCTGTGAAATAGGACAGATGGAAAAGCTTATACGCAATGGATCTTTTAACGTTGAAAAACACCTCTTCAGAACAATAGAGGGGATAAAATCCGGGCCAGTGGGTTTGTGAATGTCAAGATATTTAAGTGCTCTTTTCTAAAGGTTTTAAATCACAGGATCTTGGTAGCCGATTCTGTTCGATTTTCAGGCTTTTTAAAAGGTGGAATGTTTTCTAATCAATTGATTGCAAATATTTAAGACTTCATGCATTCTTCGGAAGTTTTCATATTTTTTCCAAGTCTTTGCATTCTTTGGACATATTTTATTGCGCTTATTTTATCACACAAAAATCACTGCAGTATTGTATGAGCTCTGGGATAGCAATCGGAGGAATATACTTAATCCCAACACATGAATTTGAAGAATCCTCTAGAAGCTAAAAGTTTAAATAACAGTTGTCGCTAAATAACAATTTCAGGTTGCAGTGCCTTAAACCACTGTTAAATCCAATTAATTAACCAGATACTAAAATAACTGGATTTGTTTTGTTTATAGTTACGTTTAAAGTGGATGTGAATTATGAGATCACAAAAAACTTAAGTTACATTTCCCAATTTATCTTCTATGTTGCAGATTGGGATTGAGCGAGTATTGAAGAGCATTTATTTTGTGATCTTGTTTAGCGTTATAGCTTTATAGCATTCACTTGGATAGCTGTTTTCCAAATGCGATAGAAACGTGAGAAATGCCATAGAAACGTGAGAAATAACAAATCCAATTGTCGTTAAAAATTTAAATCGAACGCAAAATATAACTCACGTAAGTTGACCTTCAAATATCTTTGGGGTTTTTGAAAATAAAGCTTGTAAAACTAACATACAAGCTTTTACAAAGCTTTATTTTCAAAAACCTCAAAGATATTTGTAGGTCAACTTGCATGGGTTATATATTTCGGATTCGTTGTTTTGGAACATAATATTATGAGTGAAATTCCTTAAATCAACATTTTAAAAACTTCATTGGAAAGCTGTATTAAAGTGTTTCGTTAGCCAATATATTTTCCAAACTTTTCAATTTTATTTTTAATCTAAAAATCTAATTTGAAGATATATGTATTTATTATCTTTCAAAAAATATCCAATTTAAATTACATAATTACTCAAATATTTTTTCAATAAAGCCATATCAGCAGTTTTCTGAAAAATATAGAAGTACATTTTTACAAATATAATGCGCTATGTTTCGATTTCAAAATGAGTTAAAAATGTAGTTTGCTGACGAAGATTAAAATCACAAATTATTTCAGGAAATTGCAACCATACCACCATTTTGTAGTATTTTCTTTAAATATAGAGGAATACCTCAAAAACGTGGTAGAAACCACATAATTTTTGAAATTTTTGAATTTATAGTGAGGCAATATTACAACTCGGAATTATTTAATAAGTCGTCTTAAAATGAACCCTGTTTGTCGGATACATAAATCAACATAAACATAAGTAAATTTAAACGGGAAGTAACTCTTTTCTTCAAATAAGATAAAAATAAAACTTGCCATTTCTGGTTTCTTTAAATTTTTCAAATGTTATCTTATAAGATACTAATCTTTAAATTTATGAACACAAAAAGTTAATCGTTGTGAATTTGTCAAACATACAAATTCCCAGATGATATCCAATGATATTAATGTTAATTGGCCTGAGAAGATGATCTTTTGCTTTAAGAAATTTAATATCCGTTTAGTTCGTTTTTTCTTAGTTGTTCTTTTTATTACAAATTTATTTTTCGTTAGAACACATCCCAAAAATAAAAATAAAAGATAACAAACATTTAACTAATGAGATGTCATTTAAATATTCTGCTGCAACATTTGTTATGCGCGGGAAAATTACCTTCCATGTATTGTATAACAGTAAAGGTTAACTGATGCTCATAAGTTGTATGCGATATTTTTTGAATCTTAAAGACTTTTGACTTCCATGATCTCAGATGATTTTAATCATTTTTCTTATGGATGAAACAAGAATTCATTATTTTAAAGTTTTTTGAAATTTCAAATTTTTAAGGCTTGGTCATGGTGATGAACCCTTCCTGCTATTTTTTACTACCAAGAAAACACAATTTTTTTATTTCAAAAATTGATCGTGATAAAATGTTACTGTTCGTTAAAAGTTTTCTTACAAACAATTTGAGAATTTTTGGTAGTACCTATATTTAAAAACGAGATTTTCTTTTCTCTGAACTCTTAATAATATAAGATTTCTGCAACTGAATCAAAAATTCTATTTTTGCAGAATTTGGAGATGATTTTGCTGCTTCCATCTACAAATTGTGTTTCGAATACAAGTATCATGCTTCAAATATAAGGTTTTGAATCTTTTATTGATTATTAAAACTATGTCAAAGTACTTAAGTGAGTTCATTGATAACATGGGAAAGCAACTTAACAAAAATTATAAGTGAAAACGGTATTTCCGTAGTTTGGCATTTTTATTTCGATATTTTAACAACTTAAAATTAATAATGATCCGCTGAAAAGCTGCACCTAATAGCAACCAATATATGGTTATCTTAATTCATTAGATTATTTTGTATTAACTCTTGTAATACTCAGTGAGTTAACTCATCTTTGACAAACAGGTCTTAAGTATTTATTAACTTTAAATATTTTAGTATTCATTTAAAAGGGCAAATTGATTTGATCCGCAGATTAAGATTTTAATCTTCTAATACAGATGGATTAAGTGTTATTAAACCAGCTTGCTGGGTGACCATCAGACTACCTGTTTATTACAAACGTCTTAGAAGCTGTTAAAATTGAATAAATCTACATATAAATAAGTTCATGAAGGGTGTGTTTATGTAATAACTTCGATACAAAATTTAAGCACCGGAATTATTGGAAATTTATTAATGTTCCCATATTTGAAAATTATTTTTACAACTGCTATTTCCTTAATCATACCTTCCCGATATCATTTCGTCAATATTCCATCGAATGTTCAATCAATTATTTTTGGTTTATCAGAAAAAAAAACAAACAGATATTTGAGACACTCCCACAAAAAGTAGTCCAAATATGTAGACTCATTCAAACGATATAAAGGAGTCTCAAGAGTCTTGGGTTATCTCAGAAAATGACAATTCTACCGTCAAGTCGCTAATGAGCATCGTCGTTGAAGATAATTTTTTAGTGTAAGTCCGTGAAGTATAGTTAGTTTGACAGTTGTGCAGAACTTCCATTCTTAAAAAATACACCCGATAAATACAAAATAAAATAAAAGTTTCGCTTGTTTTTTCAAGCCACCAATTAAATACGAAACAGGGCTTTATCGACTTTAAGTTACTCGATATGTGTATCAGGAATCAGTTTTATAGAATTTTGATAAGTATTTAGGATTTCACCGTAGATGTAAGAAAATGTTCACTCCATCTGATCTCGAATCTACAAAGACCTCATCCGTGCAAAACTTGAGAACAACTCACATATTTGGGCTCGTGTAAATGTTAGGTTTTATAACTATAACCGAAACCTTTACATCACTTAAACCGCACTGTAATGTTTCATGTCTTTCGTTGTTCTATCAATATTTTTATCATTTTCAATCCAAACCTCAAAAAATTCTGCAGTAATAGAATTAGAATTAGAATTAGAATTAGAATTAGAATTAGAATTAGAACTTTATTCATTTCAATAACATTTTACTAAGAATACATACATATATTTAGATTGGATTGAATTGAATAATTATTAAGGCATGACATATTTATGTCGTCTGCCTGAGTAGAAATTGAAGTAGATATTTCTCAAATTTATTAATATATAAACAAAAAAAAATTAAATTAAAAAAATTAAATTAATTAATATAAAATTAGGAACATGTTTTATAAATTATAAGTTTACATTATCTTTTTTTATGCCAAGTGAAAATTTCTTTTGATACTTGTTATTTAAAAAGTTTTATAAAGCTTTTCATTTACTTTGAACAATTATCACATACATTTATATTTTTTTTTTTTTTTTTTTTGTAACTTTTAGTTTAGTTAAAACAAAATATGGGATCGATTGACTTTTAGTTTAGTTAAAACAAAATTATGATTCTAAGATTAATTAATAGAATTTAATAGGACTTTTAGATTAGTTAAATCGGAACTTCAAGAGAATTTTACTTTATTTATTATTTACAACTTAAATACACTCTCATCTGGCTAAAAACTTTCGTTGATGATTCTTGACCTATACGACAGCGCCTCTCTGCAATATTCATATAACAGCCTCCAATCTCGTCCATTTATATAGGTTACCAGTTCTTCCCATTGGAGGGTGTTTTTTCCAAAGTATACACGCCTTATTTCCTTCATAATTGGACATATCCCTATAAAATGTTTTAAGTCTTCCCTTTGTTGTAGATTGCAAAGCGTACATATGTCTATTACTTCGATTTGATGTGGTCTGTAGTTCAGTCTTAGCATTTCTCCTCTTATTTTAAATAATGTTGAGATCATGTTTCTACTGAAGGTACTGCTGAAATAATTTTTCTCGTTAAGATTCAGGTTACACTTTGAGTAGTATTGTCTTTCAGTAGATGATCGAGCTTTTTCAATAAACTCATATCTTTCATTTTCATCAGTGACAGCTATTACTACGTACATAGATTTTTTCCAATCAGTTGAAGTTATATCTGACAAGTTTAAAACAATTCCACAATTCGCTGCTAACAGATTCAAATCCTTAACGAAGAGTGGCTTTTGCCTCACTGCAAATTGCAATATCTTCTTCGGGAGTCTACTTTCATTCATATGCAACACTTTTATAATATAATCCGCATTGAGTTTTAGAGTTGAGATGAACATTGTTGATAGCCCTGTTTCCAAATAATACATATATTTAGGAGTGTTGATGGGCAAAAAGAAGATTTTTCTCAAAAAAAAGCGAAGCAGATATTCCACGAGCTCGAATTTTTGCGATCCCCACACTTGTGCTGCATAGAATAAAACTGATTTTGCAGTTGCATTAAATACTCTATGCTTTGTATTTAGAGCTATAAGATTGTTGTTGAAGATTTTTTTCCAGTTGGAACATATTGCTAATTTGGCTTTATTTAGTTTGTTTTTCAGATGCTTCTCCATCTTCATATTGAAAGTGAATTCAACTCCCAAATATATGTATGATTTCACTACCTCCAGAATCCTTCCTTCGTATTTCCAGCTTTCATCTCTTGCCGTTCAACCAGAACCATTTTTAAAAACAATTACTTTTGATTTTTCGGTGTTGACTTCCAGCTTCCACACTTTGCAATACTCCGCTAATCTGTTAATCATTAGCTGTAGGGCGTTAGGTGATTCTGCCAGCATAACAATATCATCTGCATACATTATTACTTTGATCTGCATATTACCGAATTCAACTCCACATGGCAGCCAATCCACTATATCATCTATAAAGAGTGAGAAGAGCAGTGGACTGAGATTGCATCCTTGTCTAACTCCTTGTTCAATATCTATCTTATCAGATCGTTCTGTTCCATTGTAAATAAATGCTGAAGTATGTTGGTACATTTTCTCAAGAATACGGACAAAATTCGTGGAGAGTCCTAAATTGTAAAGCTTGTAAAATAGGGAGTTTCTGTGAACAGTGTCGAAGGCAGCCTTGAAGTCTACAAAAAACGCATATAGTTTTTTATTTTGTCTAATCTTCCATTGAACTAGTGATTGCAGAGTAAATATGTTGTCTATCGTGGAGTATCCTTTACGAAATCCGCTTTGAAACTCGCTTAGCTTATTTTCCTCTAGAACCCAGCTGTTGAGTCTTTCATAAAGTATACCAGTAAATATTTTGAGACTTGCGTTCAGTAATGAGATTCCTCGGTAGTTACTCGGATCACCAGGATTTCCCTTCTTATAAATTGGCATAATTAGTGCTTCATAAAAATGTTCGGGAAATGTACCAAATTTGAATATAATATTTAGCGCTTCTGTCAATTTTTGCTTGAATACATCTGAGCTATGCTTATAAAACTCTGCCGGAATTCCAGATGTTCCTGCGGCTTTGCCTTCTTTAATATTTCTCAACGTAGACACTACTTCATCTTGCGTTATCGGCAAATCCAACTTATCGTTCCAAATAGATGGTTTAGCGAAACTCCAAGACAGTTCATTAGAGTTACCCAGCAACGAGTAAAAGTGCGACCTTAAAGATTCCAATGAAATAGAAGCTGTTTCTTTTTCATTGTGGGAACAGTTAATTTTCCTTGTCAGCTTCCAGAACTCCACCGAATCTCTACTTTGACTTAAGGCAATGGCCAATTTTTCCTCATATAACCTCTTCTTTTGTTTACACATATTTTTAAATAGTTTGTTTATTTTAAGGTAATCTTCTTTGATGCTAGGCGTATCATATTTTCGCGTAAGAATCAACATTGAAAATGACTTTTTTCTTAATTTTTCGCAAGCACAATCATACCACTCATTTTTTTTTACCAAATTGTTTACTTTTTTAACTGTGTTTGCAGCATCATATATAGCCTTTTCTAGTTCACAAATTGGAATGTATTTTGCGGCAGATTGACTCTCCAACTTCATTATTTTATTATTTAGTTTCGAATTAAAAGAGTTTTTTGAGGTAATTTTCCATTTTAGGACAACATTTTCAGGTTGTACGCTTGTGGGAGTTTCTGGATGTTCATTTCTTCCTATCGTTATACAAATCGGAAGATGATCAGAGTAAATGATTTCTCCAACCTCAAAGTCCTTAAAAATGGAACACCAGTCTCCACCAATAAGACCATAATCAATCAAACGTATGCTCGCCATTTCTATCTTCGTACATCCATTCAATATGCATAGTCCGAAATCATTACATAGTTCAATAATTTTTTTCCCTTCTATATTAACTTTATTATCTTTGCTGTTGCGTTTTTCGAATTCCATGACGTTCTCTGTCTCCAATTCACCTGTTCTAGCATTCAAATCTCCCATTATCATGATATTATGAGTTTTAAGAGAACACAATAAATCATAAAATGCATCATAGTAATACTTGGACTTCTCAGAAGTTTACCGTTTGTCGGTGGTCACGTTTTGACCGAAACGTCTGTGTTGTAGGTCCTTTCTTAATGACAACATGTACTTTGTTTTGCCTTCACTAAACCCATTTTCGGCGTTTCTGCCGCAATACTCACAAAAGCCCCACGCTGAGTTCTTCTGATTATATCAATATCATCAGCATAAGACAGTAATTGGACCGATTTTTGAAAGATAGTGCTTCTAGTTAAGTGGGAGTTCTATACTATTCTTTTAAGGACGATGGTAAAGAAATCGCACGACGACATCACATTACTTTGGCTTAAGCCTTTTTTGACATCGTAAGGTTCGGTTAAGTTGTTTGCAACCTTTATGGAGCAGCGATGGATGGTCAGCCTGCACAAACGGACGAGTTCGGCAGGGACTGTTGACGATAGGCTTTAGACGTTCACTGGTTCACATATTACGGCATAGAAGATTTTGTAAGCGATATTAAGTAGACTGATTCCTCTTTAGTTGATAAAGTTTAGAAGGTCTCTTTTTTTCTTTATCGGGCAAACAGTACTGAAGTTCCATTCATCGGGCATGCTTTCTTTTGACCATATCCTACAGATAAGTTGGTGCATGCTCCTAACCAAACTATCTCGAGCAATTTGAAGAGCTCAGCGTCCAAGCCATCTGCTTCGTTAGACTTCAGTATAGATGTGAAAATCTTTATTTCGTCTAAAACGGGATAACGGAATTGTTGGCTCTCCGTCCTCTATTGAATGGATCATCCTGCTGACTGCTGAATTCATTTAGTCGTCGCAGTTATAGAGTCTGCAGAAGTGGTTCTTCCATATCCTCAGCATTGACTGTGATCTCACTATGATGATTCCACTTTCGTCTTTGCAGCAGCGTTGCCGTTTGTCCCCTAAAGGGGCCATTTGGCCCCTTTTTTGCGTTCGGTCCCCGTGGCCCCGACTTTTTTAGAAATTGCCCAATTGGCCCCTTTTTACGATTTTACTACTAATAAAATAATTTTCAAGGATAAATTAAGATATTTTTTATCTTATCCACTCTTTAAGTAAATTAATTAAAAATCGGTAACGAAGTTTCATACTGAACTTGAACTGAACTCTGTCGGTTTATACTCCGAAAAAATTCGTACTGGACGCTGTCTTTTTATACTTCGAAAAAATTGTATTTGTTGTTATTAACAACTGACTTGTTGTTACTGTTTTGTTTTTTAAATGAATTTAACTTTTTATTTTAATGTTTTTGAAATAAAATTGTTTTTTTAAGTTTTTGAATACAGTTTTGTTTTATTTGTACTTATTTCTATAGTATCCAATTTTCGTATGTTGGCCCCTTTTTTTGTGTCGGGCCCCTTTTTTGTACCCTTTTTGATTTTTTTCAGCGGCAACACTGCTTTGCAGTCTTCGGTTCGAGGTTTATATGCTTCTGAATTTCGTTTCATCTGCTCATGCTATCTCTTTTTCCTTTTGAGAAGTCGGTGTTCTTCTCTCCTCTTCTACTCATAAAGCTCACATCAAGAATGTGAAATGCTCTACTAAACTTTTTTTCCTTCCCATTTTGAAATCTAAAGCCTTTAAACCAATGTGCATCAGTATCTTTTCATATGTTTTAAACATGTTGTGGGTAGTTATAACCTCTTTAAGGTGTGAAATGGTCATTCTAAAAATTCCAAAATTTACAGTCATCAGTCATTTTTCCTTTACTGAAACTGAACAAGATTTGAACGATAAATAAAATCTTTACTCACTTTATTTATTTTTTAACATTCAAAAAAGAATTAAAATTCATCAAAAAGCTCTATAGAGACTTCTTTAATAACATTTTTCAGTACCATGATCGAAAATGAAGCATTAAAATGTTTTTTTTATTTTTCAAAAATGTTTACAAAAAAAAATCACTTAACTTCGAAGCTGTTCTACTTTTTAAAACAATAAAATATTTATTTTTAAGCTTAATTTATACAACATGTGATTATTTAAACAATTATTATTATCATCATACCAATAAGAGCAATTTTTGTTTCAAAAACAAATTGGTTTGTATAGGAATATAATTCCACTGAAAAACCATCAAATTGAAATCGTAAAAAAGCAGTAGCTTTTCAGATGTCAGATATTGACTTTCAAAAAATATGTATAGAAGTACCTACATACATTAACCAAACACTTCCTTGAATATTTACATGTACTACTTTATTTTTTAATGTTTCAGTTAATGTTTAATTTTGTTTTTATATTTTCTTGTTAACACCATAAACTTTAACTTTGTTTATACTGCAGAATATTGATAAAATGACAAAAAACAAGAGAAACGAAACCAGGCTGTGCATTACAACTTGATTGGATCATTTGACAGCCTCTCGACTTCATCATCGGCAGCTTCTTGTTTTGGGTTACATCTCTTGAATAATAATAAAAATACGTAGAAATAAAAGCGCGTTCAGTAAACTTTGCTTTGACCTTGACTTAAATGTCACGAGTGTATCTACCATATATGCGATACGTACATTCAGGTAAACATGCATATTTTTATGACTTAAGCAAATACATAAACACTAAAAGTATCTGTGATGTGTGTTTAATATCAGTCAATTTACATAAATCAACGAACGAACAAAAATATGTGCAATAACCTCTTCATCTCTTAACTTTTATATAAAAATATGTAATGTTTACATTTTTCGCTGGAATATGAACGGAGACCGACCGATGTAGAATCGATATCAACGTCGCGTCGACACATGGCAATTCGAGTTTATTAGCAAATATATTTTTCACCGATTTGAGGCTATCTGATTAATTTATCAAAAATATCTTTAAAAAATATGGAAAACACTACAACAACAGCAACAAATAAAAACACAAATCTTTTTTGTAAAATCAACTTCATAAAAATGTATTAAAGCAAAATGTGTTTTTTATTAATGTATGTACTGTCCATACCTATACTTTATAGATGCTACTCTATAGTTTAAACGTACTGAATGTAGATAGGTTCAAGGTTTTCAAGATACTAGTTTTTTTTTTTTGTGTAATTTAATATAAGTTCACAACACTACACTACACTACAGAACATCACATCACGCCATACGCATCTAGAAAATTATGGATAGATGAGAGAAAATTAATATCGACTTTATTTTTAGGAGCGAATGTTGATTATTATTAATTTAATATAATAAAGATGTTGTAGCCGATAATGAACTTGTACATGGGTCGCAATAAATCATTAAGCCTTATTTGTTCTCAAATGACCATACATAAAGCCTAAAGACGTTCAAAACAAAAACAACACTGAATGACAATATTTTTTTAGAGGAAATATTTAAGTTATAGACGAAATCTGGAAATGATAATACGTCCTAAGTTTGTGGGAAAACCTTGCCTTTTGTACATATTGAGTATATACTGTTTTTGAACTTTGTAAAAGTAGGGACTTTCAGCAATTTCATTTCTATCCAGCAGTTTTTTCTTTTCGTAAAGTTGTAAGGTACTTTAGAGAACTTTTGTTTTTATTTACAAGTATCCAGAACCATGTGTTTGGAATAAAAAAATAAGTTAAAGGTGCTTATTATAGTTTAAAATTGGGGTCCTCTTCCAAACGATTCGAAGCCCAGTCAGCGACCAAACGGCATTGTCTATGGCCATGAACTTTGAGCTACTGGGTCAGTTGGATCTTGTTCGGTCGTAGGCCCAAGTCCCGACACAAAATTCGCCAAGTTTAAGTCTGTGAAAGGTCGAGTTCTTGTGCACGGCGAGGAATAGACTGCCCCGGGTTCTGCTGTAGACTTTCACGGACCGCGGCGATGTTCTCGGCCGATCTTGCGTGCCTTGAACGTACGGGTGTTAGCTGATTGTTTACTGAAGCGGTCGTCTTAAATTTGGCCACCTAACGTTGAAGAGTCGACTGTGAAGGCCCGCCACGAATAATAAACAAAAGATTTGACAGATGACACCAAAATAAAATGGCCGCCTCGGGGCGCCAAAATCTACCCGCGCCAATTGAAAAACCCTTAAACTGAAAGCAAAAAATTGGGGAAGTACTTGTACTTAGTCTTAAGTTCAAGTAAATGTTATTGGTACTTCTTTAGTATTGGTACCAGTGTTGCCAAGTCGAAATTCTAAATAAAGTCAATTCTGACTTGTTGACTTTATTTGTCTCTTCCAAATCAAGTCAAAAAAGTCAAATATTTGAAAATTTGGTTTCTAGTAAAAAAAAAGTCAAATATCAAAACACCAAATATTAATGATAACATAAATACATTTGATTAATTATGAACAAAACAAAAAACCAAAAAAAAATTTTTCAACTTCAATTCAACGAGTTAATTTAAACAAATAATATTTCATAAATTATTATTATATAAAAATAGGTACATAGGTACTTAAGTTAAGGTACATATAGTTAAAGATCTTCAAAATCTGAGCTATCACTTTCAATTTCATTGGCTATATCTATATTTTTGTATATAGCATAAGTTCCAACTTTTTTTGTTACTTCTGCAGGAATTGCAAAGTTATTGCAACAGTTTTTATTGCGCAAATGATTGAATTTTTAAATAAAGTCAAAAAACAAGTCAAACACTTTTGACAAGATTTGTATTTCATTTCATGTCAACAGCGATGAAATCTTGTCAAATTTGACATGAAACAGGTCAACTTGGCAACACTGATTGGTACTTGCTTCATACCGGCACTTTTTGGTACTAGTGATTGATTGTTAACAGTTCTGTTCAGTACAGTGAATTGAGGTTATGTCTCACTTAAAATAGTCTTTTCTTTAAGTTCGAAATAGTTACGATCTTATGAATGAAACTCAAGTTAATTTTCATGCTTCTCTTGAATGTTTATTCTTCGATTCGAACAGGGGCTGCATGTCCCTAAATTTTGTTTGTACAAATTGTTTTAATTCTTAGAAAATTGCAGTTTTGAAACAAAAATGTCATTGCAGTTAATGTAGATGATCTGAAATAGACTCATTGAAAGCTATTTCTTTCGTTTTAGGTTAATATCTTTTTGTCCGATGTAGCAAGATTTCCAGCACTTTTGGGATTGTATTCAATAAAAACACGTAGTCAGAAACTTCAACAAAATCGTAACGTTGGTGATTAAGATTTTGTCTTCAATAAAATTTAAGAACCAGCTGCAAAATCTTGTTTGGTCCGTGGTTTAGAAATTTGAATTCTCTGATTCACTGAGTTTCAAAGACTTTTAAAACGTGGATACTAATACGATATTTTAATTACAGTTAAATTTCAGGAAATCCATTGAAACTTATGAACACAAATTTCCAAGTTTTTTTTAAGCTTAAAAAAAAAAACGTCAAAAAATAAACTGAAACAATAATTTCAGCGTCTAAAAGAATAAGTGTTGTTTGTTAAATCAGCTTTTGACGTTTACTTTTCTGTCATTATAGACTAAGCATCCAAAATCTTTTTCAATTTGTCAATTTCATTTCCTTTTCTTGTACCAAATTTCGAATTTTGTATTGCTTTTTGACAGGACTCTGGATCAAAACTGTCAGTTTGAAAAGTCATTTAATACCAAAATTAAAAGTATTATTATAAACACACGGTTCTTGCAAACTCCTCCTATTTATATGTTTTGCCAAAATTTTGCCATTAGATTAACATTTGATGTCGGTTTCGAAGATGTAATCGGTAGGTCTTAACTATATTCGACTAAATTAAGTTTAAATCAGCAAAAAGCAACCGAGCAAGTACATAATCTTAGGTGTCAATAATCAAATTAATTATTCCGTTCAATTTCCGCAAACAAATTAAAAATAGCGTCAAAAATTATCGCAAAGCAATTTAATTTTGTTTTATATTTGACAGTTGCTTAAGTCAACAAAAGTAATTTCAACAAAATGTGCAATGATTCTAAAAAATTTCTTATTCAAATGTATGCTTCTTTTACCGATCTTATAGCATCTAACTATCGCTTCACATTTTATGAAAGTTAAAATCACAAAATGGCTGCCAACTTATAGTAATTCCCTTGATCAATATGGCTTCTCAGAATAACGTTCGTTTGTTTTGTTATTGCTCACGAGCTGTCAGTGTAAGTGTTTAGACGTATTTAGGTGCACCGAATTAGTATTTACTAATTAGGAAAGGAAAAACATGTTGGAATAGCTAGTAAAATTGCTAACATTTAAAAAGTTGATTCGTTAATAGTAGATTAGTTCAATTTTGTGTCGCAATATTCTAACTGTTTGTTTCAACGATAAGTATAAATGACTTTTCGTAATTTTGACATTGGTTTGGATTCGGTTTTAAATATTTTATTATGTATGTATTTCACATTTACAAAACATGTTAACCCTAATCGATGGATTGAAATCAATGAAAGAACAAATGCCCCCTTTAAAATAATCAAACTATTGACAATTTAAGAGTCCGTTTCATGTTTTTCTTTACGCTGTCAATTGATTCCACTTGGCTTCCCGAGCTGACAAAAGCATAACTCAAAATTAACTTGATATCTTGATACTTCGAATTAGTTAAGTATTGTTTTATTGTCTTTATTTCATTTTAGTTCCTTGTATCATATTGTTTATTGAATTGGAACAATCAATTTACAATATCAAATACATAATCAAATTCAATTGAATCATTTGACAACAAAAAGAAAACTACAAAAAAAATGACAATACCAAATTTGACATGGACTCCAGTTGTTGTCATATTATTATGTTGATCCGTTTACAAACGAGGGAATCGGAGTAAATAAATACAAAAAATATATTATATTGGGCGGTAGATCGTGATTAAATGACGTTCTATTCAGCCAAATGGGGTTTCGAATGACATTTTGTTTGTCAAAAGTTGTTGTTGTTTCTCTTATATTCCTTTCTTTTAATTTATTTAATTTATTCAAAGCAATGGTTCAACGCCATATTTGTTTTTAATCCGTCAAAATTCTTTTTATTTTTTTAACTTCGTTATTTTGTTCATTCTGATCTTTTTCGCAAATCATACAAAACACAGAAAAAAATGAAAACATTTTATTTGAAAATGCGGTGTTGGTTAGGAGTGGTTTATTTTTTGGCTGACACTACAATCGATGTTTCCATATGTGACGTTTGTTTAGACGATATAACATATTTGATGTGTTGTTTTTGTTTCGTTTTATGGGAATGTCACGTAGAGATTCTTTAGAAAAATATTTGTTTGATCAATTTATTGATATGGACGTGGGAATGCAATATGCAACTTTATTATGATTGTGACAGGCTTACGAATAGGGTGGGCCATCAGACAGAAAGACATTTAATACTTAGAAGCTATGAGAGGATTGGCAAAAAAATGTAAATTATTATTGAATTTGGTTAATGCGAAGTTATGTGAAATGTGATGGCCTTGGAATTAATGAGATATAGTCGTAAATTCTTCAGTTTTTTTTTTCTAGCTAAATGTATAAAGAATGTTGTTGAGTTTTTATGTGGTTATTACGATTCAGATGTTAATCAATGTTTATAACATAAATTGTGCTTGTTAAATGAAATTCTTTTGCAGTTTTTTAATTAATTAAGGGACTTTTAAAATAAGTTTTACAACATGTGTCAGTAGACATTTCATCATTTAATTTTCATGGGAATGTAAACGAATTACAATATTTTGTTGTTAAACATTTGGTGCAGTGAAATATAATTGAATTAACTCGAAACATGTTTTTAAGTAAAACTAATTATAAGGCAATTAAATTCAAATTAAATTTGAAAAAAAAATGTTTTTTTTTTCAATTTTAATTTTGATTTTTAATTCTCAAATTCCGAATTCAACAACTGAAAATCTTAAAGAAATGATGACGACATTTGACATTTTATTCACATGAAGGAGTTATTGACAGCTTTAAATTGTCAAAAACTGTAATATTTGGGAAATAGGTACTTCAAAGTTATTGTATGGTGAGTGTGTTTAGTTCCTAATAAAAATTTGACAGCTATCAGAAAATAGTTTTTTTAAGCTTATAAAAAATTACTAAAGATCAGAAGATTTTATTATATTCAGATTATTTAAAGTATAAAATTACAGATTGGAATATAACTAAACCTCTGTTCTTTATTTTATAAATAAGAAGTAGATTCATGTAAATTCACCATAATGATTTATACAGTATTCAATAGTAGCTTTGAAAACTGTCACATTAGCCGCGTTTTATTATCACCATGATCTGATCCGGATCTTGAATTTACATGCATTACAACAACAACACAAGATCCTGCTTTGTGTTTGGATCTCAATTTGAGATCCAAAATTTAATTCTTTTTTTCACAACAAGGAGCGCTCTATCATTGTGACTTCACATGTAAATGTTGGTATCATTGCAAACAAATTAAATAAAACCTGTATTGCCATATAACCATTTCCATTTGACTGAAATAAAATACATATTTGTTTAAATAGAAAGCGAGAAGCTTTATATTTATTTATTTGGTATATAATCCATGAAATAATTAGATATTTTAACAAAACTAGATATTAATTGGTGAAATTCAAATAATTTAGTCCAAAAAAATGTATATTTGACTTAATTCATTGGTATTTTGTTCATCATTGAGCAAAATTTTCTTATGGAAACACTGCTTTAAATGTCAAAAAATATAGTCACTGATAAAGCATCGGTTCCCATCAATCACCGAAATCAAGCATCTGTGAGCGCGGTTAGTAGTCAGATGGGGGACCGTCTCGAAACCTACCGCAGCACAGCACAAATGGGAGAAAATACAAATAAATTATAATAAATTGTTTTTTGAAGTCTACATCGGAATAGCTTTGAATTATTTCAAAAAAGTTTTTAATTCTTTGGTGATTTGCAGGAACATTTTCAAAAGTTGTGGAGCTAGAACTGGAACTTGAATCATCATCATCGATAAATGTGTTTGTATTTTTTTGTTTTGCTTCGAAATGTCACTTTTGAAAGAACGAATTTGACACTGCTACCAAACTTTAAATAATACAAAATATGATGATCCAATGCTGTTTTATTATCATGATCTGATCCGGATCAGATCATGGTGATAATAAAACGCGGCTATTGTCACGCTTGCCGGTTTGCACGGTAAGCTTTTAAAAAAAGTTTTAATTTCCTTTTGTAATTCCTGCATTGTTTTGTATACATTGTTTGGAACAGTTTCCAACTTAACACCAATTATAATTGTTGCGTCACATCCCTAACGGTCCTAGCATTTAAGGACTTCAAAATTCTAATTTCATTCTTGTTAGGTTAGCTTATATGTGAGTTATACTTATTTACTTAAAATAGTAAGTTATATCTTAACCAAAGTATTACTGGTTGTGTCATCAACGTAACAGAACTAGAATTGCATACACTTAACTTTCTGAACTACACACATATGTACACTTTACTTAAACTAAATAGCATAAGTTTTGTCATTAACGTAACAGGTCTAAAGTTTCACAAATCTAGTTTTCTGAATTGAATTTGGTCAATTCAAGACGTGTTTACACTCAAATTTTCTATGACTATAATGATAATATGTCACACTTGTAACTGGCCTAGAATTTCACAAAATACATCCTAGCTTATTACAAAACTATATTATAACACAATCTTTAAGGGATTTATTTAAAACTTTGTAGTTGTAGATTTAGGTTATACTTCAAGATAGTATTTTCTTATCGACGTAGACTAGCGAATTTACATATCCCCCCAGAAAATAGTCAAGAGGCTTTAATTGTACAATCTTGAAGGTCGATTCACGGGTCCGTAACATAAAATTATGGTGTTACTAACCTTTTCTTTCAATAAAGCAATTGTATCACTGTGTTGTGTGACATGTGGCGCCGCACCACCCTATTTTTGAAACCACAGTTCCTGCACATCATGGTTGTTAAAGAGTCAGTAATCATGGATCTATAGCGGTCACCATTGAGTGGAACGCTCTAGCACCGTTTTTAAGGAAGCAAGGAGTTATCATTTCACCAAATCATAAAGCACACCAAACAGTCAGTGACAGTGACAGTGTTTCAACACAAACTTAAAGATTATCATTTCTAATTCAAATTGAAATGTCAAACCAAACTAAAAATAAATCACTTGACAGCTGACAAAATGGCCGCCAGTTAAAAAAGTTTTTCCAACATAGTGTTATATAGCTCGAAAAAATCAGAATTTTGTGTCAAATTCGTCACATATATAGATACTATTTTTATGACATTTCTTGTTGGTGTCAATTTATTTTGATCGCTTAAACTGTCAAACGTCTTCTATTCCAGTTGTTTTATTAATATTTTACTTTTATAAATTTTACGCGCTTACATGTTACGGGCTACAAGTGCCTATTTTTATTCGTATATTTATATAAAAACAAACGATCGATGTTGGATTTTTTTTTAGTTTATTCTATACTTCAAACCCTTTATTTATAATCCCCTCCCCTTGACTTGAAATTCGTCTAAGACTTATACAGTTCGATCATTTAGTTTCAAAATAAGAAAAACGCCAAAGAAATAAAAACAGTCAAGTAACACGTATCATCCACGGTCGATGGTCCTATTGCCCGTATAGTCTACGTCGTACACGTAATAGCTGCGTACTATGTACACAAGTGTCTCATTGTTTACTTGACGCTATAAATGTTACGCCCATGCTTCAAAAATTTAATTATGTCGTAATAATCTCAAGTAACATATCATCGTATTGTAATGAAAATGTTCATTTCATTTTATTTAATTTGCCTTCTTTTCCTCGAAGATGTGCAGTGAATAAAATGTGATGTATGTAATTCGTTGTGTATAGGTCTTCTAGTTCGTGCCTGTAGCTGTCAAAACGAGTTTGTTACTTCTTTCGAATCTTCTTGCATTGTTCGGAATGTCAAGTTAAAGAAGAATTTGTATCTTAAACCCTTGTCACTCATAACAGACAAAAATCGGACCTATCATACTTGTTACACACCCTAAGCATCTCTCCTTCATCACTTCAGAGAAGACTTTAATTAGTTCAAAAAATCAATGGACCAATATCATATGTAGGTACTTTTATAAGTTTTACATCTTGGTCTTTTTGGAATCTATAAGAGCACATAAAATAACAATCAAATAATTTTGTATCAATAATCTTTATTCTGAACAAATAGTTGTTTAAACAGAGGTTTCATCTAAAGTGCGGTATGACAGCCCACATTTCAACAACAACGGTTCAGAATTCATATAGATAGACGCCCGGGTATAAACTTCTATAAACAAATTGTTTTTGGTTACAGAAAATCAATTAGACGGACGACTTTGTCGTCGTATATTTAATTGCTTATGGCGTTACATATATCGTACAACCTAAAAGTTGTATCGATCTATATATAGTAGATTTTCAACAAATCGAATTCAATTTATAGTTTACTTCTTCCTCATCACACCACATCACATCATTCAGCACAGCACTCATCATCATCATCCATCAGGCGAATATGGTTGATGCATATATGCTTTTGTTTCTATAAACTGATACTGAACTGTACACTGTACAGTGTACACTTGTACAATGTACATACATATATGTGAACAGTATATGTACTGATGAGTTTTTTGTTTTGTTGATTAAATAATAACACAACATACATATATAAACTTTACTCAGCAGGGTAAAGGGATGCATCACAATGAACTTTTGTTTGAAATATATATTTATTTCTGTTTAATAATACTAGAGTGCTTATTTAACTGTCACTCAGTTTTATTTTTGCAAACCTTGCCAACGAAACTGTTCTTGCACACTGCTTAATATTCACCATTTTTGTGGTGAATTTTAAAAATTCCAATGCGTTGTTGAAATAGTGTATGTATCTAATTTTTAGTAATGAGGTAATTTTTACCTGTCCAACGTCAAAAGATGACAGCTTCTAAGGTGGCAGCTGCACAAACAGTGGGTTATTAAAAATGAAAGTTTGAACGTTGACATTATGTGTGAAACACTACATCATTTAAATGACCACCACGCAAATTGTTACAAGCATCGATTCTTTTGAGGTAATTTTCGACCACTTTTTGACACATATTGGGCGGTATCTCAGCCATAACTTAACGAATGTTGGTTTTTAAGTGCTCAAGAGTTAATCTACATAAACACGGTCTTCGGAATAGCCCAACAAAAAGCTGTGTCAAATCACATGATCTTTATGGCCAGTTGATATCACCACAACGGCCAGGACATGTCACTTGCAATAAAGCCATATTCGCTCGAATTCTGTGGCACATGGCACCGTCTTGTTGAAACCACATATTTTCCAATTAGTATTCTTCAATAGCAGGCAAAAAAGTCAGTTATCATATGACCATAACACTCCGAATTGACGGTGACAGTCGTTCCACCGTGCGTCGTTTTCGAAGGAGTAAGGTCCAATCACACCTTCGGACCAACGAGCGCACCAAACAGTGACTTTTGGTGAATGTAATAGCCTCTCTTCAATTACTTGAGGATTCTCAGAACCCCCGATTACTACAAATTTGTTTATTAACATACCCAGAAGAAATTTTTTTTTGAAAAATCGCCGTCCACCGCCTGTTGTTTAATTACCCATTCGACGTATCTACGACGTTGTGAATGGTCAGCTGGCTTAATTTGTTGTGTGAGCTGGATTTTATATACATAGATGAAGGTGTGTAGATCCAAATGCAAAATATACGCCATAATGTGCCGTAAGACAGTTCTAATTCCATTCGGGTCTTAGGCAACACTTTCACTTAAAGCAACGATATTTTTAGTGTTACGAGCGAAACGATGATGCACAGGCCTTACAATATTTGTAACCAACCCAGTTTCTTCAAACTTCTTCAAATTTTGCCAATTACTTGCGTAGTTGGACGATTATGTAAACCATAATCTGCTCTTAAAGCACAATATGTGGCTGTGACAGAATCACCATTTTTGTAGTAGGTTTAAACAATTTGTATGCGTTGCTACGGTTATAATAATCTGGTGACCTAAGAGCCTTACTTGGCATGCTCGCATACGCACGGCTAGGTGACGTCGGATTGGGGAGTGGTTCTTGCTCCTAGGTAGCCAGTCGCACCAAAGGAAAACTTTCTTCATGCCAAGGTTTACGGAAACTTCATGACTGCGGACGGACATCTTCTTTTATCTTACCAATTTACCAGGCGACAGGTGTTGGAGTCGCTCAAGGTCTCAGTCTCCCTCCCTACCTGCTTTCGCAGACGCCTTGACAGCTCATGTACATTTGTGAAATTCTATTGAACCGTCCCTCAACTTGCTCCTAGATTGCTCTACACAACTCTTAATTTGGCACCATAATCTCCCTCACTCACCCACATAATTTCTTTAATTTAAAACATTATGATTCAAAACATACCAATTTTATTCAATATTTAAACATTTTGTAGGTTTTTATGAACATTCTAATCTCATAGATGAACGTGAGTGCATGTAAATATAGTATGGTAGATTTTTGCAAAATTTCGTAGTTCAATTTTTGTTTTAAGTAGACTTAGCATAATATGTAGTTTTAGGTAGGTAGTTCAAATTTAAATTAGTTAATTTATAAAGTAGTTTAGGTTAAATAGAAAAATAAATCAATGTAAATAGTAAACACAATATATAAAGATAACCTGTCAAAAATATAGTGGTAGTTTGGCCTGTGGAAAAGAGAAAATCAACTGTTTTATTGGTGGGAGACTTACCGCTTACGGGGATCCTGTGCACAGATTCCAATGGATTCCAATAGAGAGAAGAAATCAAGTGGGTAAATTCCAGCTCACCGCCAAACCACAACTATCACAATCACTTTCCTTTTAGAATATTTTAACTTTTTTTTGTATTGGAAATTTTAAATCAAAAAAAATGCTAATAAAAAAAAATTATATATTTTTTTTTTTTTTAACACAATTATCTAGCTTACTTCTTTTTTTTGTTGTTATTATTATGCACTCACTCTCTATTCTTATTTTTTTTTCTTATTCTAACTTTTATATTTTTTTTTTTTTTATTTTTTTTTTCTTATCCCAATTTTGATTAAATTTTTGTTGGGTTTTTGAATTCCCTTTTATAATTTTTTGTCCATCTGACAGCTAATCCACATTCGGGTTATATAAATTCGACGCTTCCCCCTCCTTTTCACCGCACTTCACCGCACCACGCCGCCGCCGCCCTAGCTCGATCGGGGCTTCAGCCAGCCGATTGGTTTCGCGACTTTCACTTGACTGAGCTGTAGAATGAATCTTAGCTTTCTTGTTCGGGTGTCTATGCCTTCCATTCAGTGATTCGTTCAGGGAAGGAAGCCGTTACTGAGCTAGAAGCTGAGAGGAAAACGGCAAGTGCTCCAGTTATCGGATTTAAAGCGAAGAGCTTGGCCTTGGCCTTGAACTTGAAATTGATTTTTTTGTTCGCTTTCTCTCCTACGATTCCTTTTTGCACTTGACAAAAAAATGACCACGAGACAGGTGCTCGTGGTGCAAATGTCAATAGGCGGATAATTCGGTGTTCTGCACAGAGGCGTCCTAATAATCAAACATAATTCGTGTTTTAGCCCTTTTGGTTTTCTTTAGAGATCATTTATTGTAAATATGTTTGGTTTTAAACTAAAGATATGATTTGAAATAATTTACCTCGTGAGGTTCGCAGTCTCGATTTGGTTGTGATATGCCAGTAAAGGCGTTTTGCGATTTAAAGATAATTGCTTTTTTTGTATGACCAGTTGATTTTATATATTTTTTTTTTTTTTAGTGATTTAAAGAATTCCACAATTCTATTAGAACTTATTCTAAAATGAACTTGTTCAGAAAATAATACATATTTTTTTGTAACACGATATAATACCTGAGGAGGAGATCCTACTCGCTTGGTGGTCAAAATGAAAAGACCTATACTCAGAATTTTGGCGGGAAGCAACCTTATTCAATGCAGTTGGTACCCACTGTTTCCAATGTGAACTGAGCAACTTAAGCGCGCTAGTTCGAACTTCGAATTCCATAGGTAATTTCCAGAAAACAGAGTGCAACAAAATATTTCCTTTTTTTTTTTTTGGAGTTTAGGAAGATAGTATAGATTCGTAACAGCGTTGTGCGATAGTTAAGCGATCCATTTCCGTAAATGTTAGACTTTCAAATAAAAAAAAAAATTGGTTTAACAACTTAATTTGACAGATGTCGAATTTCAGTAGAATAAGTCTAACTCTCGTTGACAGTGATGACGTGGCCAACTTCGCTGTAAAGGAATTATTCTCCCGGTCATCATTTGAATTTAGTTGAAATTAATTTCAAGCTCTTGGATCACATGTTTATTGGTTTCGTCTTGAACTTGACAACCTCGTTTAATTGCCGTGCCTGTTCCTCCAGAAATCCCTGGAGAGGATTTTTCGTTCAAAAATTGTCACTTTCTGTCACTTTACAACAGTCCTAGAACAAATTCAGCGAGCACACGTCATTCTTATGAGGATATGCCTTCATAACATGTGTCACTTGAATTTTGAATGATGCATGCCCAAATCAAGACGCAAAACTCGCCAAGTTGTGGTCTGCGAAAGGCCCAGTTCATGTGAGCGAGACCAACACCAAATCGACTGCTTCGGATTCCCTTGTTCTTGCATATCTTTAACGTGCGTTGATTGTTGATAATTTGCTAACCGAACTAGTGAAAACTCAAATTTATCGACTACACTACGAATAGTCCTTTCAGTAGGATGATTATGGGCATCGTGTAATAGGTGATCATTTCCTTAACAAAACACCCATTGATTGCATGTGTTTTTGAACTTTGTAATTTGTAAAACAAACATAATAAATGACAGCTCATTTGACAGATGTAGCTTCAACAATATGTCAAAGTTTTAAGGTTTCAATTAAAAAACTTTAAACTGAACAAAGAATAGTTTGACAATAGAATATAAACGCAGAGACAGAAATAAAGATAAAAAGTCGTTCGTAACACAAAATTTCATGTTAGTTGTCAAATTCGAAGTCAACTCATGAAATTTGATGAAAGAACTTAACTTTAATATAAATATGACTGATTCGAGACTTAAAACTAGACCTAGAAAAAGCTGCGTTTCGATTAAAACAAAATTTTTTCCGATACTTAAAAACACTTTGCATCTAATTCTAAGCTAATTGGTTAACGTCTTTACACCATAGCTCAATTTACACAAACAAAACTCAAATGCAGAGGTTCTCTCTGGAGTACGTACTCATTTTACTATATTTTGTATTTCTCCTTAAAAACGAGCTTGAAAAAATCCTTGTTCATTACTCAAAAACCTTATTTTAAAAAAAAGCATTTTAAGTTATCTAACTTTTTTGCACTTTAGTGTTAACATTTCATTCCGAGTGATATAAGATAGGTAATCAGATATCAGGGCAAGTTAAAATAAAAAGTGTTTGTTTACCTTTCGGAATGAGAAAAAGCATCTCTTTTCCCAGTAAATTAACTTCAAAACTAGATACAAAAAATCACACAACAACTGGATTACATCATAAAGAGGTTTTGGTCTTGTTTCTGAAGCTATAGAGTATGGGACTGATATAGTGATGGGCGCTCTTTCGCTGCACTGAATTTTGTGAATGGGATGTGTTGCGCATGCATATCGCACTGTTGAACAACATTGCAGACCTTTTTGTTTTACAACACTAAAACAACAACAATGAACACACTATATTCCTATAGTATAAGAGCAACTGAAGAATTATGTAAATTCTAATTTGGTCGCCATATGTACGACCCCAGCAGCGTGAGATTGAAATGTAAAAATTAAATAAGAAAAAGAACTGGTTTTCTGGAAAATACCACCGTATTTTCTACTCTACTCCACCATAAGATCTTAACGAAGACGATGAAAGAAAAGATACTGGATTAAAGCAAAAATAAGAAAAAACTGACATTGCTCAAAGTAAAAAGGAGTTTCATAGAAGATAGATTGATGATGATGATGGAATCATCACTTCTTACACCATCCAATCCCCCAGACCAGCCAACATCACTTCTAAGAAGTATCACTAGCGCACTATAGCAACCAACAGACACGCGGAAATAGTTTTGAGTTAATTGAAATTTGTTGAGATATGCTAAGACGTATAGCTGAGTGCGTTGAAATTATTTTTGATTGATTTGAGACAAGGTTACATTTTTTTGATAGACTTTTAGAAAAATAAAAAATAAAATCAAGTTCTAGAAGCACGCACGAAACCTGACGAAAGCATTAGGTGAACATTAGGTAATTCTATGGGTACCTAGTTTTGGTTTAAAACAAGTTCCCAAATTAAGTTTAAATTAATTTTTTAAGTTGTTAAGTGTGTTTTTTTGAAAAATTGTAATTGCTAAGTGTTGGTAGGTAAATTATTTTGAAAAAGTGAGAATAATAATGTAATTAAGCTAATTGTTCAAGTTTGGGCATATTAGGTGACTGTTACTTTTACTTTTATAAGCACTTTATCAAGTCATACTTGAGTTGTCAGTAGCTTACCTGGTTGCATTGTCATCATTAATAGACTTAGCTTCATGCTATTTTTAATATTTATTAGAATAGCTTTTCTATGAAATTAAGAAATAGAGTATCGAAGTTCATAAATCTCTTTCGACTAAGAAATTTTGCATTTTTTAGTACCTTACTCAAAGATGTTATGCATTGGTAGACCCGTACAAGGGTCTTAATGCATAAGCTGTCCCTGCTTCCAGTTTGTTATTTTGAACTAACTCAAATGTTGTTAAAGTCTTCTTCTAATTATAGCTTAAGCGAGACCATCTTCAATTAGGTTCTGTCAAAGACCTTACGAGTAGGAGCATTATTGTTCATTTGTTGTATTGAAGATGTTACGCATTACCTTGTATACAAGAGTTTCAATAAATAAGGTGTCAATGCTTCTAATTTGTAATTATTTATTCACTCAAAATTTATTAAAGTCTTCTTCCAAAAGCTTAAGCGAGATCATCTTCAATTGGGTTCTGTCAAAGACTTTACAATTTGGAGCATTAATCTTCACTTGTTGTATTGAAGATCAAGCAAAAAATGCTTTTAAAAATATTTTGGTAAAAATTAGACAATTCGAGAGGATTATTAATTCGCCTTAGTTTTTAGCAGAAACCATAGGGCCGTACTACTCAACTGGTTTCCAAGAAAACAATGGTTTGCAATTCTCCACTTTTATTGAAAAAGGTCCCTAAGAAGATATTTCAGCGTATCGCTTAGTTGTCAAAGTGTCCCATATTCCAAAAATATTTTAAAGCATTTATTGCTCGTGCCTCATTTTTCCAGAAAACAAGGTTTCCAGAAATGTTAGTATTCACTCTCTGTTTGAGAGAGCGGAAACCATAGGTTTCAGCAAAATCTTTGACAAATTATCACTTAGACTTATGCTCATTGAACCTTTGAATGGATTACATCTACCTTGGGGATTTACCAAAGGTAGCCACTTAGGCCCGCTTCTTTTTATTCTTTCCATAAACGATATGGTAATTGTAATGGGTGATTTTTTTGAGGTTAGGATTTTCATGCATTAGTATTTGACAGATCACGCGGGATTTCAGACATGGTGTCAAAGAGAAAGATGCTCAGTATGCTTTGACATTTCATCATGAATAGACTTACTAACGAGCAACGCTTGCAAATCATTGAATTTTATTACCAAAATCAGTGTTCGGTTCGAAATGTGTTTATCGACAAATTTTGTTCAGCGATGAGGCTCATTTCTGGTTGAATGGCTACGTAAATAAGCAAAATTGCCGCATTTGGAGTGAAGAGCAACCAGAAGCCGTTCAAGAACTGCCCATGCATCCCGAAAAATGCACTGTTTGGTGTGGTTTGTACGCTGGTGGAATCATTGGACCGTATTTTTTCAAAGATGCTGTTGGACGCAACGTTACGGTGAATGGCGATCGCTATCGTTCAATGCTAACAAACTTTTTGTTGCCAAAAATGGAAGAACTGAACTTGGTTGACATGTGGTTTCAACAAGATGGCGCTACATGCCACACAGCTCGCGATTCTATGGCCATTTTGAGGGAAAACTTCGGAGAACAATTCATCTCAAGGAATGGACCGGTAAGTTGGCCACCAAGATCATGCGATTTGACGCCTTTAGACTATTTTTTGTGGAGCTACGTCAAGTCTAAAGTCTACACAAATAAGCCAGCAACTATTCCAGCTTTGGAAGACAACATTTCCGAAGAAATTCGGGCTATTCCGGCCGAAATGCTCGAAAAAGTTACCCAAAATTGGACTTTCCGAATGGACCACCTAAGACGCAGCCGCGGTCAACATTTAAATGAAATTATCTTCAAAAAGGAAATGTCATGGACCAATCTAACGTTTCAAATAAAGAATCGATGAGATTTTGCAAATTTTATGCGTTTTTTTTTTAAAAAAAGTTCTCAAGCTCTTAAAAAATCACCGTTATATTTTCAGTAGTACGAGCGAAACGATGATGCACAGGTCCTACAATATCTGTAACCAATCCAGTCTCTTCAAATTTCTTCACAATTTTGCCAATTGCTTTAGTAGTTGGACGATTATGTAAACCATAATCTCCTTTTGAAGCACAATATGTGGCTATGGCAGAATCACAATTTTTGTAGTCGGTTTTAAAAATTTGTATGCGTTAGGCGATAGTTGAGCGATCCATTTTCGTAAATGTCAGATTTTCAACTCCAAACAAAATTGGTGTAACAACTTAGTTTGACAGATGTCGAATTCCAGCCATATTCTTTTAAAACCGCAAAGTGGATAACCCGTAACTTCTAAGCTAATTGGTCGTCAAAAAGTAAGCTGTTGAAATGTCAACCTAAGGCAATGTGGCAGACTATTAGTGAAATTCGAAGAACTTCAGATATGTTTTAAATTTTAGTTACCAGTTTGTAATCATTTTAGAAATGTTGCTCATTTTTACTATTTATTTTACCAATTTATCAGCTGTCAAATTGGGATTTGTTTATAAATTATAATCTTTCTTTAGATTTGGGACACCCTATGAATGTAAGGTTCTAGTGAGAGCCTTCTGAATTCTAACTATGCAAGGTTTTTTGAATAAAACAACCTTATACTTTATTTCGTCTATTATGTAAGGTATCAGTAATTTAAACAAAAACTTCTGTGTAACTATGTGCACATTACAAAAAACCAACAACTGTTTCATCCATTCACTTTATTTCTCTTCATTACAACAAAACGTTTTGATTAATTGACTCATTATTTTATTTTCGCCTTTATCATAACAAAACATTCAAATGAAATATTTGAATAATTTATGTAAAATTTCCAAAGGTCATTTAATATCTGTCACAGTTCGTTACATCTTTGTTATATCAAATGATGTCTGTTATGTGTACCTAAAACAATAACTTACATAACGTTTCGTTTTTCTTTAATTTTCACAGTTTCCCGCCTAAATTAAGTGAGTCCCAATTAGTGATGGTTGCGTTCAACAATCACATCCGGCAGCATTTTGTAAAATAGTTCAAGTTATCATTGTCATCACTACACCAAAGCTTTTGAAAAATGCAAACCAAAAACTGAAAATGCAACAATTGAATATCTACACTATCTTGGTTGTATCATGTTCAGTTCAAGTGAAAGGTAATGAACACGAATGCTATATGTACATCTTTTGTGTGTTTTCGAATAGATTGTCCAAGCCAACATCACACAAAAATGAATAAAATAGAAAAATAAAATACAATTCATCGATTTACCACGCATATGTGGGTTTTTGTAAGCCAAATGGAACTCATTTGATAAAACAAGAACGATATTGCCAACGAAAGTTAATTTAACCTCACTTTTACAATATTTATCTTCTTGTGATATTTTAGATCAAAATATTTCAACAAAGGATTCATTTCGACTCAAAACTAGCTAAAATCTTGTTTTTAATACATTTTATAATGTCTTCTAAATACATAAACAGAAGTGACTTTTAGTTAGAAAACAAATCAATTATAGGCCTGAAACAGCCACCATTTGTATCCTAAGTTGTCAAAAACTCAAAAAAAAATAAAAAAAAAGGGGTTTGACAGCTGTCATTAGTGAAATCCTAAAATAAATGCAGGATATGAATTTGCTGCCATTTTTGCTCAATTGACAGTTTAGCTGAAAGTTCAACTGACTACAAAATTTGTAGTTTGTCTAGCTACAGTTCAAAAATTAAAAGTAAGCTAGTAATGGAGGAGTTTTTATGCCGATTTCAAACGATTGATTTGAGAAGCATAATTTATGACATAATTTACTCTTGTAGTCAAATCCTTGCAAAAGGCAATAATAGTAATTAAACTCTTAGGTATCGCAGACAATGATTGAACCCTGTACTTTGGACTACTGACAGTCCTGATACTTAAGATACTCCACCATGAATCCTTAATTGGCAGCACTTGTCAAACTATTCCTTTTTAAGGTTGTCAACACCCTTTTCTAGATTTTATAGTGACAAATTCAAATCTTGCGTTATTTGAGACACCCTTTATAAAAAAATATTAAGTCTAACTGACATTTACGGCATGTGGGATACGTTTTTAAACTTAACATTCAGCACCTGTCAAACTATTTATTTAAGGGTGCCAACACACTTTACTGGACTTTATAGCAGCGAATTGAGATGTTGCGTTATTTTTGGGGGCACCTTTTATAAGTAAAAATTGCAGCTAATTTAAGCTAACCAAATGTGAAGTAGGAAAGTGATTCGGAATTTTGGATATAAAAATACTTTTTTGAGGTTTTCTAAGTTGGCAACATTGAACTCAATCAAACTAAACACCGCCAATATTTCGAGTACATAATACACCAAACGAATCATCATCATCATCATCAGATGATCATGGCTTGATAGACCAATTTATAACAACATGTGGGTGGGTGGCCTCTATCGCCATCACCACAGTCACCGCCCGCTGCCGCCGCGTTGCCGTCACATCCAACCCAACAACATATCGCCAGCGCCATTGCCACTGCCGTCAGTGTGCCGTCATCATGGGATTATCTGATTTTTCAGCAAATTGCATTGGCCTATTGTGTAACAATCACAAAAGAGTTCCAAGTTCCAACATCTCTCCGATGGGAGTCTGGAGATGTAGTGAGTTCGGTGTGGCATCGAGTTTTCGATGTAGACCGCGGCCTTTATTGTTTGCTGGATGTGAGGTAACCCCTACCACACACGTTAAATCTTCAATGTTTGGACTTACTATGCCATCAGAGCAATCGAATTGAATCGAATCGAATTGAATTGAAAAAAGAGTGAATATGCGTTAACGTTTGAATACCGTATCCAGGTTAAGCTGATTTCTGAAGCTCCGGTTTGTCTTCTTCTTTTATCTTTTTTGATATTCTGTTTTGGCGTTTGTATCTCTTCGTGTCGCCATCGCCATCGCCATCACCACCGCCACCGACCGCGACGTTAAAGCTGGTATGGGATGAATTTCCTGAGCTGTGATTCTTTTCCTGCTTGCTATGCCTATGCTATCTGCCATCCAACCTACCTTACCTACCTACCTACTTCAGGCGCATGTAATCCTATTATTATTACATCAAAACCTTATCCCCATGTGTCAAGACAGAACTGTGTTTGCTTTTACTCTTAATGGGTTTTGAGTGACGCGTGGAAGTGGCGGTATCTTCGGTCTTCTTATATGCTATTGAGAATACCTACAGGTACCTAAGCTACAAATGCGCGCACGCGAAAGCAACGTATGAAGTATAGGATGATGAAGCGACGCGACGCAACGTATTCTTTTCTTCTTCAAGAAGATGAAATGTTGAAGCATTTCTTCAAGTCTGGTTTTTTATTCGAGTGCAAAAATAAAACAAAATTTAAAAAACCAAGTGAATAAGTAGTAATGATAAATCCCGGTGAGTAAAGAAGAAGAATAAAACAAGGAAATAACATAGATTGCCTGAGGTATTCTCTATTAAGAAATGAAAAAACCAACTTCATGAATAAAGGGGCTACGACCTTGTAGAAATATACACGAACTTAATAATAATATTATAATAGTTTTTAGTTGTGTTCTGGGGTCAATTGAGTTTATTGTGAGTGAGTTCCGTTTTGTTTGTTTTGAATTGATTTAGAAATTTACTGCATTAGAAATTTTGAATACATTTTAATATGATTATAAATATATTTTGTATCTTAAGAGGATACTTGAGATTTGTAATGTAGATCGATTTTGAGATGATTTATTTATGTCTTTTTTAGAATAAATTTACTAAAGTCTTATAATTTAAATGCTTCAAATATTTTTAAATTCAAAAGTTTGGAAAAAGAATAAAACCTGAAAATTTTAACAATAAATTGATATGAAAGGTTATTTAATTGTATCTTGCTTACTTTGAAGTTTCATTGTGAATACAGCTTAAGAACTGTCAATGTCAAAATATTCAATAGAATCCATCATTTCCGTCAAATGGAAACGTCATGAAGAAAAAAATTTTACAGAAAGTTCAAATTTGCAACTGGAAATTCAAGTTGGTGACCATAAATTTTAGACTAATTTTATCGCAAAACGTCTTCATCAACAACTTAATATGAGGCATGTTTTATTGGAAAAGTGATAAGGTTACATCGCAAACAAACAAATATAAGCCAGAAATCAGTAAAATATTTTACTAGAAATAAAATTTCGGATTCTGAAATGTAGGAGGCGATGTGAACAAATAAATACAAGTTGACAGACTTGCGGGTGTGTTCGATGATATTTCCGCTTATGATCGTTTCCCAAATTTCTTTTAATTTTTACAAACAATATGAAGTACAGAAGAGATTGAACGAAACATTTTTGTAGAAAAGATATATTAACCCCCAGTTTCACAGTAGAAGTTTAAGCTTCGGTTTTGGTTTAAACTTCAGTTCAACAATTTATTCGGTTTCACACTTTCGTTTAAACCTTGAACTGAGTTCATTCTGTAGTTTAAGTTAAACGCCAGTTCAACGTTTAGGCACTACAACAGTTGTGAGAATAGCTGCCATTTTCATATTAAATATTGAATTAATTTATGATGGTGATTTATCCTATTTTCAACAAATATTAATAAAAAGTATATTGATATTTTAAAATGTCGAGTTCGGAAAGTTATATTGAAGATATTAGTGATGAGGAAAACTTCATTTTAGTTGCGAATGTGAGAAGAGAAATCACTACTCACAACGGTACTTTAAAACAATACAAATTTTCCCCTATTGTTAACAAAACACAAAATATCTGTTGCTGTTTCACGTGTTCCTCGCTTCAGAGAGAGAAAGAAAAAACGATGAACAGCTACGTATTGCTTACATTACGTCATATGACTTACAATGCTACCAAACTCTTTTCATACAATTTAATTAAACTACGTTCAATTGAACTGAAGTTCAGAGCACACTGTGAAACTAGAGGAGTTGAACTTCAAATTTAAACTTAAGTTCAGGTTCACCTGATCTTAAGTTTAAACTTCCACTGTGAAATTGGGCATAAGAGAAGGAAAAATCAGTCTAATCATCAGTCCTTCCTTTAACACATTTCTTTTTATAAGTCTAAGGTCAGGCTCAAGAGAGTAAACTTCGATTAGATACTCTTTATAGCGATTTTAAAAACGCACCAACGACATTGAGCATCAAATTTCTGGCAAATTGACATTTTCTCTTCACTTTGATTGTTAAATAAATAAATTAGGTGGTATGCAACAATTCGTTGTGAACTAGGGCCTATTAACTTAAACCTCTCAACCATTCCTGTGTGTGTGTGTAATGTTGTCAGGAATGAAGCTGACCTACAGTTTCAAGCCGAATCAGAACGGCTAATATGAGAAAGCACTTTTTATGACAAGAATTACTCTTGGATGATTTGTCAATTCCTCGCAAGAGGAAAAAAACTTTAAATGGCACAGACAGGGTTTGAACCCAAAACCTCTAGCATGACAGTTCAAGGCACTACCCATCACGCCACGGGTACTAAGCTTTCATTGTTGTAGACTTTTAATTGGAGTTTTTTTTATACTAAAATTGTACTGTTTAAACCTTTTGGATTAAATAAATGTTGAAAATACCATTTGAACACTTGCAAAGAATCAGTAAAATTGATTAATCACTTACTATTGTAAGGAATTACACATAATTAAATTGGAATCGTTAGTCTTATCGCTCAAGAATCTCCTAAGTACAAATTCGATAATAGAAAAAACATTGAACCTGACGAAATTCAAAAATTATATATCAAATGAATTTTTTAATCGAGAGAAAAACGAAACTTCTTAACACACCCTTGCCAAATAAATTCAAGAAGTGAAAATAGAGAAATCATAATGCTTTGTTGAAAACGTAACTTATATGTACCATCTTTACAAATTAATTTGAAACAATGTTTTAAAACATATAATATTTCTAAGCACAATCAAATTTTTATAATAATATTCAAAAACTTTTGATGGTATCGCTGTCAATACAGCAGACATTTGAAAAGAAACTGTCAAAATCATGACAGTTAGGCATGAGAAGTCAATCTTTAATGTTCAAATTTTTCAAATTTACAATCGAGACCAGAAGGCTTTTATTTTTAATTTCAAGATTGTAAGATCCAAAAAGAGTCTATTGTTTATTCTTAGGTATAGCTTCAACTGCTGGATTTACATGCATTTGACAGCCTTGACTTGGACTAGATAAAGCTCGTTGTAAGTCAAATCGTGTTGTAAACATTAAACATCACAAAAGCATTTCCAACATTTTAAGTAAAAATTAACATATCGAAACGGAAGAAGGTTTGAGTTGAGTTGATTAAGTTTTGAATCCATCAACTGTCATTAAGACACATAAGAAATACCACAAATTGCGGAATATGATTTCTATGATCTCATCCACAATTAATATCTGTCACTTAGATCGTGCATTCTTTTTTAAGTCGAGATTTGTTACCCATCTACAAGCAACATGATTTTGTTAGTTTGTTGCGTAAATCTCTTACGGAAATCAAATTAAAGGTTTTGTTTCTCTAGTTTTGTTCCCACAACTTCTCAAGCTAATTTCAAACCTTTCGGCAATTTATTAGCTAGAGCCTATTTTACATAAGTCTTTTACATTATTCATTCGAATTCGAAATTTAACCAAAGTTTCCTATCTAAACTATTTCTTAGCTCTAGTTTGCTTGTTAAGCAATTACTATGCCACTGCCACTGCCACAACAAAGAGCGCATTTTCGACGAGTTCCAATTTGAGTTTCCCCTTTGCTTATGGTATACCAAACGAATGTAATTATTTTCCTATGTTATGTTGCATGCAACCTAATGAGTTTAATGAGCCAATTACAATGTTTCAAGTGCCTTGGTACATAAATGAATATACCATATAGCATAGATAGTCACAGTGGATATGTAAGCCAGCAGTTGTGGTCGTTCCAATATCCTAGAATTTGTTCAAGTAATCGAAGTTGAGGTTAGGTCGTCGGTCGGTCGTATAGAGAATAACCGCATGAGCAATTTCGACTTGAAAATAGCTTGAGAAAAATCAAAATCCTATAATACAAAACCACGAGTTCGAGAATGTAATAAAAGAGTAGGTACTCGTATAATAGGCGTTAGAAATGAGGAGGAAAACGATCGAAATGTAAAAATGCCCTCAAGTATTTTGAGATTGTGTAATATCCATACTTAATGGGCTAAACCGTCAAGAGATTGAGTTTGAGTTTGAGTGAATGACTTCGAACACGCTTTTTTTTTTTGTTGTTGTTGGTTTTATTTATTTATGCTTGTTGTTGGCGTCTTATGCCGCCACGCCACGCCGCCGAGGGCAATCGGTAAAGGTCAAGGATTAACATGCTTAGTGTATATTTATGTCTTTTTTCTTGTGCATATATTTTTGAGTCTTTATAGTAATGGTGTTTTATTATTTGCTTTTCAATTCACACGGTGAGAGAAAGAGTGAGATAAAAAACAAGAAGCAGACAAATATGATCGACAGAAACTGGTTGCAATCGACTTAATCTGACAGCAATATCAGCACGAGAGTGCATTTAAGTGTCAGATTTATATTATACTCCAAAAAGGGCTAACTACGTAACGTAGCATATGTGAAGTATAAAGACACGGGTGGACCCAGTTAGTGAATGTTAATAATTAGGGGTTTGGCACATAATATAATGATGTGAAGTTTATAATGGAGGAATAAATTCAAGTTAAGGGGATTAATCTACATTTATACATATGTGCCAAAAATGGTTTGACCCAATGGTCGTATATTGTTTTGTTTTTTGCTTTAACTGTCAGTTGAAATCTGATTGCGGATTGAATAAAAAATCAACTTTCTCGATTGTTCTTTGAAAATTCTAAAGAAAAATCCAAAGTACTGGAGATAAATAATGAAAATTTTATAAATATAGTGCGATTATGGGTTCAAAAAAGTCACAAAACATTGTATTATGTTTGTTTAGAACTACAGGGTCTTAATATCTTAATTAATAGCGTGATTTAAATATTTCCTATTTGTTTGAAGTCACTTTCAAAATGTGCGTGCCACCTGATCCGCAGTCTTCCTCTTCTGCGTTGTATTGTTCGAAGACTCTCCGGGCCGGTGCATTGGTTTCCATGCGCCTTACGTGACCCAGCCATCTTAGTCGTTGGACTTTTATCCTTCTGGCTAAGTTTATGTCGCTGTAAAGCCCGAACAGCTCGTCGTTCCATCTTCTCCTCCACTCACCTTCTAGGCAAACCTTCTCTCGAAGCCGCCCAAGGTGCTTTAAACCACTTTTGTCATAGTTCATGCTTCTGCACCCTAAAGATGATGAAGGTCTTATACAGCGACACTTTGGTCGCTCTAGGGGGGGCTTTACTACTTAATTGCTTTCTTAGCCCACAGAAACAGCGGTTAGCAAGAGTAATTCTACGTTTGATCTCATCGCACGTGTTGTTTTCTGTGTTCATAGCGGAGCCTAGGTAGACAAAGTCCTTAACTACCTAAAAGTTACGTTTGTCGTAGGCATTTTCTTGATGACAGCATGTACTTTATTTTGCCCTCGCTAAACCATTTTTTGCCGCTTCCGTCCCAATTCTCACAAAAGACCCATTGAAATTAACATTGAAATCACGCTGAGTTCTTCCGATTATGTCAATGCCATCAGCATATGCCAGTAATTATTCAGACTTTTAAAAGATAGTGCTTCTAGTGTTGACGTGGGAGCTCTGCACTATTCTTTCAAGGACGATGTTAAAGAAATCGCACGACAGCGCACTACCTTCTCTAAATATTTTTTTGACATCGAAAGGTTCGGTTAAGTTGTTTTCAACCTTTATGGAGCAGCGCGAATTCTCCATGGTCATCCTGCACAAACAGACCAGTTCGGTGGGTGTCGATTTGATGTTCTTGTTTTTTTTCCAGGATCTACCGTATTGCGAATATCTGATCGACTGTGGTACATTCCTAGTCTAAAACCACACTGATAAGGACCTATCAAGTTGTTGACGATTGGCTATAGAAGTTCACATATTACGGCAGAGAAGATTTTATAAGCTATGTTGAGTAGGATGATTCCTCTATAAATGGTGAGAGGGTCTCCGTTTTTCAGAATTGGGCAAACAATACTGAGGTAGTGAGGTTCCATTCATCGGGCATGTTTTCTTACGACAATATCTTACAGAGCAGTTGGATTATGCTCCTAACCAAATTATCTCCAGTTGCTTTGAAGAGTTCGGCATTTAAGCCATCTGCTCCAGCGGCTTTATATATGTATATACACCAATCTAATAACTATTCGATTGTGTAATTTTTAGAAAAACCCATTAGAAATTGAGTGTAGCACACATGGCGTGATGGTTAGTGCGTAGGACTGTCATGCCTGAAGTCTTGCCTCTTGCGAGGAATTGACAAATCCTTTAATTATTGTCATGAAAAGTTCTTTCTCAAATTAGCCTTGAGGATTTGGCTTAAAACTTAAGGTCCCCTCTATCCCTGACAACGTAACTCGCACACAGGAATAGTTGCGAGTAGTAAGTAACTTAGCCCTAGATTTCTAACGACGAATTTCTCCTGCTTGAGCCTGAGCTATGTGACACGCAGCTTTTATCTGCTAAATCCACAAATCGACCTGTCCAGTTTGTTATTATCAATAAATAGTGTTTACCGTTGACGGTAATGGGATGGCTAAAGAACATCTTACTTAATGAAATATAGAACATTGACGCTAAAAGTCCAAAATTTCACACTAATCTATGAATTATTTTATTTTTATTCGAAATTTGACACATAGTGGACTGGGAAATTTTAATATCATATGAGTATTTTCGTTATCGACTGTCCCGTATTATGATATCAGCGTTGAACGATTGATCGTAAAATGATGAAAGATTGATTCAAAGTATACAAAAATAATGACAGCTAATTTGACATATGTAACTTTAACAAAATGACGTAAACAACTGTCAGAGTAGTATCCGTGGCGTGAAGGTTATTGCGTAGGACTGTAATGCTAAAAGTCTTGGATTCAATCCCTGCCTGGATTTGACAAATCATCTAGGATTTCAAATAAGCCGTTCGGATTCGGCATAAAAACTGTAGGTCCCTTCCATTCTTAAGGGGGTCATCCCATGTGAAGGCCTGTATTTTAAGGAATTTTTAGGATTTTTTTTTTACGACCAGTAAATAGATACAACTTTATTAAGTTTATTATCATTTGTTTACATAGTTCGACAGCATAAATATAAAATTTGAATTAAAAATATTGTAAAGAACACGAGTTACACCGGTTTGAACAACACCACCTCGAAAAAATGGGCTCGCACTGCCTCCACGATTCCGGCTGAATGGCTTATCTAAAACAAAAAAAGTAAACGGTATTTTAATCTGTGAGCCTAAATGCATGGAATGAACTATCATCGAATGAATATACCAAAAATTGGACTTTTGGGAGACATTTGAAAAAAAAAGTCGCGAATTTTGCGGTTTTTTTTTTTGTTTTTTGCTATAAAAAAATCGAAATATTTGGAATTTTTGCTTGTCGATAGTTCATTCCATGCGTTTAAATGTGCTGAATCCAACGCATCAAATTTCAAGTCATTCGGTCAAGCCGTTTTTGAGATACGATGGAGGAAAGTTTGAAAAACACAGTTTTGAGAAAAACTCGTTTAAAGTTTCAAGTACTCTTAACTATGAAAATATCAAGTTACCTTTCAATCGGCGATGCCTGGTCCATAGAGTATTCCTTCTTCTTCTTCTTGAAACTTTTTCAAAGCAGATTGTTCAGCTCTTGAATCAATTCTGGCTTGTTTAACGGCATCACTTACGCGCCGCTAAGAACGTGAGATTCGCTTTTCATCACGTTTCTCAACATAAGTATGGGCTTCGCGGCCTATATGGCATCCCATAACCGACATTACTTTCAAATTACGTTCAAAATCTTCATTAAAGATGATAATTAGAATCCCTTTGTAAGTTTTACTGTCACCATCGCCGATGGATGTAAGATACTTTACCCCATATTTTTTTTTTACACTTTAGAATTTTCAGAAAGTAGTTAGCTTATAGCAAGCTTCAAACTACGATCAGAGGCTCATCATAAGTGCATGTGTTAGTTGTTAGTAAGATAATAATACAATTAAAGCCTAACACACGCACAAAATACAAAATATAATTAACATTTAACATGAATTATTACAGAACAACAAAAAATAAAATAAAGACGTTTACGATAGTGGAGCACTGGTTCTAAACATGGACCTGCTGTATCTTTAAAACGACTTCGAATTTTGAAAAATCCCTTTACTACCGTATTCTAGACATATTAAACTAGCAATTTATGAAAAAAAAAAAAAATTGGATTTTTTGAACTCATCACATGGGATGACCCCCTTAAAATGACTTGTACACAGGAATAGTTGAGAGTTTTAAAGCACTAGACCCTGGTCTAAAGCACTAGACCCTGGTTCTCTATGGACTGTTGTGCGACCTAGCTTATTTTTAACTATCAGAGTTTGGAATTTCCCAAACCTTTAATATTCATTGAATTTTCTTTACGTTTTTTGATGTCTTGAATTGCAGTAAGTCCTCTTACAACATATTTTAGACCGGTTTTAAATCTTTTGATTTAATATTTTTCATGGCAATATTCTTCTCAGCACATTTAAGTCTGAAAGGTTCATCAGAATCAGCCTTGAAAAGCACTCTACTTTTACCGATGAACCTACATTCTACATATTACCTAGCGTGACGTTTAAAGGTCTACAACATAATAATAGAAAATAAGCTAACAAATAGAAGCAAAGTTTTTTGTTCAACAAACAATACAACCATTCACAACAACTGCTTCTAAAATTTGTTTTACTACTCAATTTGACTCATATATGAAAAGCATTTCGAAAAACCATTAAAAAGTTTTTCCGTTCGAGCGAACGGCTTTGAAAATCTCGTAATACAATCGAACCCAATTATTCACTTGTCCATCAAAAAACAAAGACCACCGATTTAAAGTTTTTGTTATCTTAATTTGTTTTGAAAGTTGCAGTTTCTATTCATTGTAGAAAATTAAAAGGTTTTCTTTTTATTGTTATTATTTTTCTTTTATTAATAGAATGCTTTAAAAAAGTTATCAAACTGTGCGAGAATAATTATTAGTGTGCTATAAATTTTTGGAAAACAAAATCAAAATAGTGAGATAACAAAAATGGAATTCATTTCATATTAAAATAATTTCCTCAATCAAAAGACTCAAAAACTAGTTGGTGAATTAATCTTTTTTGGAATTTCATTTGTTGTTCGTTGTTCGTTGTTGTTGTTTTTGTTTACCAATAACAACAGCTGTCAAACATTTATATCGGTTAAACTTATAACAAGGTGCTTTAGCCCTCTTGAAGGTTAAGTTTGTTAACTTTTTTGAACTCAGTCATTCAAAAAATTTAAATGATTAATTCGATACAAGTTTATGATGATGATCAAATTGTATTATGATATGATGATGATGACGGTATACACATAGGTATGCATGTTATAATATTTTATGAACTTCGAAGATATGTTGCTATTGATAAGTATACGACACAAAGTCAAGGTTTTGTCACCTTTTTAATTTCATCATCAACTTTTCGCGTGGTTGGTTAGCCAATGAAAAGAAAACAAAACGAAAAATTGTCATTCCTATAATTTTTTGTTTTAACGTAGGTAAAAATCTTCAATCGGATTAAGATTGAATAAAAATATAATTCACATTCAAGGGCATCGTTTACACGGCAGTTAAGATGGAACAAAAACAAAAATATGCTAGCCGGTGTCGAAATGGTGTTGTTGGATGTTGGGGGATTTAATTCACTTTGAGATGATTAAGTGTGGTGATATTTATCTTAAATAAGTTGTAGGATTGCTAAACGGTGAGAAGAGATTAAACAATTATGATGGTGAGACATTTTTGATTTAAGTTTCGCACAACACCACAAGCAGACAGAAACAGACCCACGCATCTTGGATTGATGGTATTTTAACGATAGGGTGTTATTGTCCTTGAAAAACAAAATTGTAAAATTTAAATTGAAATGGGAATTATTGAAAGAGATCTTATAGGAATAATTCATTCCAACATATTTTAATTTTATGAATAATCGTTCAAGCTGTCGTCACTGCATTTATTAGGATTAATTTATAATTAACTGTGAACAGATTACAATGTATGAATATTTCAGTTCCAAAATATGTCTCATTGTCAGTCTGGAGAAGATATATACTGATCCAACCCATCACGAACCCACAACCTGACCCAAATGCTTACATGGGCCTCAGTATCAGCCCAGCAGTAGTCTGTTTTCTGTCCCTAACATGGATTAATCCGGCTCGAAGGACCAATGTAAAGTTGATAATTCGCAAATTAAAGATTCCTTACCACTGCAACTGGTGGGGGAAGTAGAAAATAACAAACTGGTAGGTTGACACACTTAGGCCATTTTAATGGCATATTGTGATGCCACATGAGTCTTGAGGCTTTCTTCTAAGCTCAATGAAACCAGTTACGAAACGTGAGAGGCTGATTATGTTAATATGATTTATATCGTTATAGAAGAATTCTTTTAGGTAATTTTTGCGTTTTTGAGCTAGAGCAGGGCATGTACAGAGAAGACGAAGAACTGTTTCCTCCTCATCCATAAAGCTTCTGCAAAAGTCATTTGAGAATGCTTCTAGCCGCTTGGCGTGCTTTTCTAATTAGTCAGTTCCCGGTTATGACACCGATTATCGAGCTTATATGCGATCTGCCTAGAGATAGCAAGCACTTTAATCGCTTTAAATCTAGTGTAGGACAGATGTTATTCCGCCTGGTGTTTGTCTTCGTCATAGCGTCCTACATTAGCCAGCATTTGCTGTGGTGGTATGGATTATATTGTACCATTTCTGGCAAGTTCATCTGCCTTACAGTTTCCTGGAATGTCTCTATGGTCCGGCGCACCCAGAAAAGGTAAATATTAAACTGTTGTGCCATCTCCATTAGAGTTGATCAACAATTATGGGCTGTTATAATAGAGTTTGTAGAGACAGAGTCCAGAGATTAGATAGTGGCCTGACTATCTGAGAAAATATGGATATCAGATATTGACGCTTCACGTTTTCTTTAAGCCAGGAAAAGACTTCTTTTATCCCAAAATTTCCGCCTCACACATCTCCACTAAAAATACTTAAATACTTAAGAATTACGCAGTGGCCAATGTTGGTTGTTAACCCACAGCAATGAAACTTTAAGGCGAATAGCAGAGCTTGCAGCTTTTTGTTTGCTAAATATATCAAGAGGTGTTAGGTAGAGTAGGGTGTCCAGTCCAGTGCCGCATATGGGGTCGTGCGAAGCGATCCTCTTATAAAAATAGGGAAGCTGAGCGTTGGATTTTATTCAGTTTGTTGCGGTTTAAAGTTTTTTCTAAAGCAGTCCACCATACTGCCTTACCGTACATTAAAATCGGTTTGATTATCGATTGGTATAACCAATTCGTGATTTGGGGTTGTAAGCTCCATTCATTATCGACAGCTTTTTTGCAAGAAAAGAGACCTACAGTAGCTTTAGTGACTCTATCTTGTATCTTAATAAGACCCAGGTATACTTAGCCTCGTCTGAGAACTTTTATTCAATTCTTTTAATAAAGGGAGAGTTAAAAAATGGAATTTTTTATTTCCTCAAAAAAGGGACTAATTCGGTTTTATGTAGGTTAAACAGTCCACACTAATTAGTCTTAAGTATTAGTTTATCTAATGCAATTTGTAAGAGTTTTGTTTAGGGTGTTAAGGTGCTTTCCTGAAACCGCTATAGCAACGTCATCCGCATAGGCAAACACTCTGAAACCCTCCGTATTTCATCTACCACCAGGTTCCATAGGAGAACCACCTTGCTGTGTATCTCTGCTAACGAATCTTCTAGCAGAAAAGTGTGACACTTAGTTATACAAAATTAAATTGAAAAAACATAGAAAACATAAAACTGATAATATTCTTGAATATTTTCAAGTAGCGAAAAATAGAACAAATTGCGTTGTAACATTTTAAATATCATAACAAATTAATGTCTACTTTGGATGCAGTGTCACTAATTAAGAGAAAATTAACAAAACATAGAAATTCGAAATAATTTTGATTTTAATGACTCATCACTTGTTAATGAACAACTTTCAGCCAAATATTGTTAAATACATCAGGAAAATTAACTTTTCAAAAAAAAACATAGAAAATATTGAACGAAAAACTTCAAATGTCAGCTAACTGACCGTACGTTTTTAAACTTTCATCATGTCATTTGTTTTCACTTACTTTTCTCTCAATATGTTGATAATTAGTTTGCAATTCATCAACAAAACATAGAACACATTGCACACATTTTTAACAAGGTGGATTTTGAAACCAAACAAACTTAGAAAACATTGCAATATACAAATTTCGTAGCTGGTTACTCAAATATATAAAACATAGAACACACTGCACACATTTTTAACAAATTGGATTTTGAAAGCAAACAAACATAGAAAACATTGCATTATTCAAATTTCCTAGCTGGTTAATCAAATACTCAATTCATGCACTATTTAAGAAAATATTAAACCTTTTTAGAAGTAATGCATCGCTAAGTTGACACTTAGTAAGAAAAACTTAAAAAAACATAGAAAAATTTAGAAAACATTAATGGCAAATTATGTTTCTTCCATAAATTGGCACTCATGAGAAACTTCTCTAGAATTTCTAACAACCTTCGAATTTCTAAATTTTTTTACTGACAATTTCTATCAATACTAAATAATAGTTTGACAATAGAAGATATTTCTTTTATTTAAATTTTTTCGTTAACTGAGGTCAGAACAAACTTTCTTGAATGACAATAATTATATTCGAAATTAGAAAGAAAAAAATATCTTTAACCTACAATTTGTTAAAGGTAAGGCTTAGAATAAACTATGAATAATTTATAAGAATTTCAAAATACTAAAAATCTAAGCCAAAACAGAACAAAAAAATTAAATAAAATTAGAAAAACAAAATAAATAAACAAAAACTAAAAGTAAAAAACTATTACCAAGCTTTATACTTCGTCATGCGCGGTTTGGCTAGTTCAACACACTTCACACTCATATTAGCTATTCCCTCATGCAAACGACTTTATACTCGAACATGGCCTTAAAAAGCCTTGAGCAAAATACAATTTTGTTAATAGCTATTCGTTTGATAGGTATGTACTTACTTACCTTTCTGAAAAAGTAATAATAAAGGTTTACCCATTAAGCTTTCAAAAAATTGTTGTTTTTATTTTTTTTGTACAAATTTGTATGAATAAATTGTTACTCGTAAGAACGGAATAAACAATGATATGTGTTATAAGATTATTGGCATAAGAAAATAAATAATAACTTTTACATTTTTAAAGCAGCATTTAAGTCGCATTGATCTCTGAATCTCTGGTGACTCTTTATATGACGATAGATTTCTTACAATATATTTTGGTTTATAAATTTGGCAATAAATTGACAATAAAATTAACACAAGAAAATTATATGGCTTCGCACTAAAATTTAACCTACCATGGAATTGGTGTTAGATGGTTAGTTTTATTTTTCGATGTTTTATTTAACCAGTTTTGGTTGGATTTTATTTGCGTATTAAATTTAACGCATTTGATTTTTGGCTTTAGAGCCAAATCAAGTTTGTATAAATATCTGATGAGGTTAGTTGTAGAAATTAGTCATTTTTATATACGATGTAACTTGTTTCTTCAACTTGTTAAATTTGAACACCTATTATATTTTAAAATTATATTTAAGTAGCACTTAATATAATTCAATGCTTGAAGGCATCTTTAATGATGTATAACCCTACAAGTTTTAAAGGAAGTTGCCTTTGTTGTATTATTTTAGGAAAAATCAACAGGCTTATTATTTTGTATTAACTAGAAAATTATTGTAATTAGTCCGATTGTGGAATTGTAAAAATTTGACATTTCGCTACGTTTCAAGGTCCGTAGAATCTTAAACAAAGGTTTTTAGAGAGATGTCTACGTGTGCGTGAGTACGTGTCGGCCATATATCAAGAACGAGAAGAGATATCGACTTCAAAAGATGCAGAAAGGACTTTCAAAAAAATTAGTGTTTTTTTTTTTAACTAAAGCAATGAAAACAGTGAAACACTTGGTTGGCATCCAACGTCTATCCAATAGCGCGGCTTCAATAACGTTGTTGAAGTGATACCAAATTGATATACATTTGGAAAAATTGATTAAATAACTCTTAACGTTTCCGTAATCTGATAAAATTTTTAGAAAAATAGAAGTCATAGTTTTCATGCAAAGAATAGAAATCTAAAAACAAATTACTAAACATTTGGTTAAAAATGTTTTTTGAGATATAATATTTTGGCCAATTTTTATTTTAAGGATCTTAGAGATTTCTATATTTTTTTTAAATACAAACGAAATTTTTCATATACAGATTTCTGACAGTAAAAGTGAGAGTAGAACATTTATCATTCGATTTCTTAAAAATTCTCTATTGCAGACTTCAAAACGGAAGAAAAAAAATGCAAAGCTGTTAGCTGTTTTGATTACTAGGTGAGAATGAAAAGGGAATTCTGTTTGTATATCATCCTCCTAGTTTTTCAATCCGTCTGAGAAAATTCTCAGAAATCTTGGAAATATACAAAAATAATGTTTTAAAAACTTCAATTGAGAGTTTTGTTTTATAAAAAAACTAAAATTTACAAAAATATATGATTTTCAAAAAAGTAATTGACAAATAGAAAAACGTACGTATAAAACAAGATTCATACGCAAAACACGCCATAATGTGGTCTGAGCTATGCCCAATACTTGAAAACGCCGCTGCCGAACCGTGGAATTGACTCAATTGGATCGTTTGAATGGCGCTGAATACAGCTGTGGTACATCCTCTCCCGAAAAAGGGAAAGGACAAATCCAATTCGGAGAATCTCCGGTCGATAAGTCTTCTTCCTAGTATCGGTAAGGTATTCGAGAAAGTTATAAATAGAGCTCTGTACAAGCTGGGGACAACCAAGATCATCCGAGAACATCAGTTTGGCTTTAGGGCGGCACATGACACTATTCATGCTTATTTCTAATATCCAGTGAAACAAATCTAAAAGACAATTTACTGGTGCTTGTCTGGCTTGGAGAAGGCATTCGATACCTTATGGTTAGAGGGCCTGCTGAACAGACTTGGAATAAGTAAACCTATGTTGTTGTACCAAAATCTTTGGTATTTAAAATGGTCTTCAGCAGGGAGCGGTTAACTCGCCTATCTTGTTCACCATTTACACCAGCTATCTGATAGGCAGCCTAACTCAGGAAATTGTGTACGCCGACTACCTAATTGCGTACAGGACGGCCTCAAAAATTGAGGTTATCAGGACACTTTTGCAGCGTAACTTCGACAAGATTCAGCAATATTGCGATGACTAGAAGTTAAAAATCAACTTTCAGAAATGCGAAATTATTCTATTCAGGACTCCGTTGTGTGGAGCTTCAAGAGATACTAGAAAGAACTGGAAAAATCTATTGATCGTGGGACCAAATCGACGGTCACTTGCGAATAAAAGTGTAGTAATGTAACTCGGCATCTAGTTAGATCAGTATTTGTATTTCGACAGACATATGAGTGTTGCTCTGGCCAGAGCTAGGAGACCTTTCGTCCTAACAAAACGGTTGTTTTTTAGCAGCCATCTTGACAGCAGGATGAAGGTGATTTGCTACATGGCCCTCATTCGGTCGATGATTGCCTATGGCCCCTTTCACACCAAAAGAATCCGAATCAATCAGAATCACTCCGAATCAAGTTGACCAAGATTCGGCTTCGAGCGCTCCGTTTAAATGTGAAGGGATTCTTTTCCCGTCTTCAGACCGGACGAATCTGGTTCAATCAGGTTTGATTCGACTATGCACTTGATTCAACCTGTCAGATTCAGATTCCTCGTCCGGTCAGTCTTGAATCAACAACCATACGAGAGAGAGAGCAACTAAAAGAAGGAAAACAAAAAGAAGATGAAAGGATTTTTATAGATTCAGGTTGATTCAGCTGGTGTGAAAGAGTGGAGATGACGAATCAGATTCAACTTGATTCGGAGTGATCCAGATTGATTCGGATTCGTTTGGTGTGAAAGGGGCCTTAGGGTGCCCGGTATTTTTCAACATTGCCTTGGATTATACAGAACACCAGATTCTGAGTACAAACATTACTATTCTAACAAGGCTCTATACAACCAAAGCCAACATAAACAGAATTTTTTGCTGAAGCTTGATCGGATGCAAGTTGGAAGAGCAATGTCCTCGGCTAACAGCTTAATTTTTGGGGCTTACCCCAATAACGAATACTATGAAAAGTGTGCGTTATAGCGGTTCTATCCCACCAGATGCTTTCTTCTATTTAGACAATCGAGGACTGATACAGGATAGGGAGGCGGTTCCGGTAATCTACCACGTCAGCCGTAAAACTGTCGATAAGCGACTCCTTTACAGTCAAGACGTCCTCGCACTGGACGGAGCTGAACGCCTTCGGTTCAGTAGGACTGTGTCCGATAGAGACCGAAGAGATAGGGTGGCTGCAAACGGAAAACGTTATTTAGAATTGTCTTAGGCGTAGTGTCTTGGCCGACTTACATAGGTTTAATGTTTAAGTTAGGGTCAGTCGAGGTGGCAACAAAGTAGTTTAATAATTGTTAAGCACCATGATTGATTTGGGTTAGTTCTAAGTAGTATAATTGGTTTGGGTAGTTTATAGCTTGAAGTTTCAAATAAACATCAAGTCAAAGATACCAAATTTTCTAGGTTTTAGAATAAGTTATTGTTAGTTAGTGTTAAGATTTTTGTTAGGCCAAAAGGCATTACCTACATATAAGATTTTTTGGATAAACCTAGAGCGCCCTCATATGTATTTAAAATTTTTTTGAAAATATGATAGTTCTTAAGAATTTTTGTCTAGCTTTCAGAATTAATAAATTTCCAATACTTTGAACAAGCCCTTTGTCTCACTGACTCGACAACATTACACGACAAATATACGTGCGTTTTGATCGCATTCCATATATAGTAAAGTGAGAAATTGCCAACAAAACGATCCGCAGTGGTCCGGTTTTTATATTTGAAAGTTGATACAACTGAATATTTGCCAGAATAATTTATCAAAAAATTACAAAAAAAAAATAGCGAAATTCAGACCAGGGGTGAAATCGTGTAAGCTGATTTTTGATAGTTGAGTATCAAAATAATGAAAATACGTCTGTGTAATGTGAAAGTCGATTTAAAAGTTTTACCCAAACAATTTGACATAAAATAAAAACTTCAAGAAAGGGGTTTGTTCGTAGACTACTACATTAACAGGTGGTGTTGAAGCGAGCTTCAAGCTCGCCTAAATTCTTTATATACATGAATCGAGTTGAAATGAGCTTGATTCGCCTCGATTCCTGTCGGGGATCGGAAAGTTGTTTAGAAAAACTTGTGTGAAGGAGTTGGTTTTACAGATAATGCGTTATGGTCTGTTTATTTGCATGTTTGTGTACAAAATTATAGTTTTGTTTTAATCAAATTCCTATATGGTGCTGAACTTTTCATTGTTTAACACGAATCAAACTATCTCACTTGCACTTCATAAGAAATATCGAAACACCATTTGCATTTTAGAAAGTGCTGTCAAACTTAACCATTTTTAAATCTTCTTGTGCGTTGGAAACACCAAAAGAAACTGAGATAAACCTTTGGTGGAAACATAGCAAAACATAAATATCTTTTCTATTGTTTTCTCTTGCAAAATAAGCCCAGTTAGTCCATTTTCACTAACAAAACTAAATAATATCAACAGTAATAGATTGGTTTTTTCCCCAATGGAAAACACACATGATTGCAAATGCACAACTACTCAACGAACACAGCCATCGAGATACAAATGCAATATCAATCGTACCAACATTTGAGAACAAAATCACATAAGATCCATTCGAGACTCGTATAAATGTCAAAAACCTATCCATAGTGAGATTCTACTCTAACTTTTATCGGTGTTATTCTCATTATGGATATTGTTTTTGTTATTCGTGTAAAATCCTACTTTACTATGGATAGATTTCCCAACAAAACACGGGTTATGTAGACTCAAGTTTTTATTCTAAACTTTTTCTGGCTTGAATAACGACCGAAAATTGGAATTGACGCTTAATTCGCGGTCACCGAATCCCTATTTCGGTAGAAAATTTTTATAATTTTAATTTGAAAAAGATGTTGAAAATTAATTGACAATGACAGTTCGATTATTACAGAAAAGGTGCGTTCACAAATTAAATCCAAAGATTAGAAAATCCATTACAAAGTTTATATTGCAATTGTGGACTTATAAACCCGCTACCATTACTAACTGTTTTTGATGAGCTTAGAGTCGTAAAACCCAAGTAGAAAATTTTATAAAAGCTGAATATAACTATCGGAACTTATTATCTTTTTTGAATCTACGAGTAAAGTATCAGTTTAATTCATTTAATTTTATTTATTTATAACCATAGAGTCGATTTTCATTATGTGACTTTTTTTATTAACTTTTCACGTTAAAATTCTTAGAAGGTGTGCATAGCTAAGCTATTAAAAAGATAGCATTCAATTTTCTTATGGAAATAAAATGCAACTTAATACTAATTACTATTGACTCCACATTTTTGTATATTATAAAGTTAAGAAATTTATTTAATTGGTTAACGATAATTATACAAATAGAATTCGATACGTTCATAATCTATATTGGATATCTATATTTTTTGTATACGACTTTATGTATATTTAAAAATAAATACCAAAACAAGCAGTTAACATTTTTATTTTTAAATATTTTTGTCAAAAAACAAAAACATAACCAACAACAAGAAATATCAAAACAATATCACATAACCATATTACAATATCGAGAAAGTATATCTGATCAGGTCATCTGCATAAATTAAATATCGATTTTGAGTGCAACGACGACGATACGCGTGGACCGATCGGTTACGACTTTATTAAAAATGTTGGTTATTTTTCTTACAACTTTTTCATTGACAGAGTAATCAATTATCTCGGTGAGAAAAAAACAGAGATGATGCCCATTGAAGATCAACATTAAACATCTTGGAAGCGGTCGGCGGCATCGGCGCGGCGGCGTCATCGGCTGGGGAGGGATTTGATTCGATTGCATTCGATTTTTCGATTCGATATTCAGACAGACGACGCGGTTTGAACATAATTTTGGAATTATGCAATTTCGAAGATGCTATTTAATAGTAGAGGAAGTGGTGTTGTATTTCATTTTTGTAACCCTATTCACATTTTGATTAAAGATGCTATCAAATTTTGAGACATGAAGAGAGGGGGGATTAACTCACAATAGATCAAGGGAATACATAAAGGTAAATCGAAGAATGATTTCTATACAAAAATTTCAAATTGAAAAATAGTGTTAATGACAGTACATTTCTTGGGAGTCTTTTTTATTCCCCCTAAAAGAGTTAGTGTCATGTTTCTTACTACTGACAATGAGTAGAAAATCATTCTGGCATAAGAGATATCACTTCAAAGATCCTTAAATATGCTCATTGGGACACCTGGAAGTCTGTATTCTCAAATTACTTCGATTGAGAACCAGAAGGCAATGTGGATAGCGCCAAGGTGTCAACTTTTCAAATTGAAATGAAGATGAAAGAAAGTCCTAAAGAGTAATACATAAACAACACTACTTCTCGAACTACTCGATTATAATTTGACGTTGAATCATCTTCTCTAGACTTTTACAATATTTTTCGATGTCCAGTTATATGCCCAATGACTTAATGTCTCTGGATTTGAGGAAGAATAAATTCGAAAGTGCTGAAAGTAACATCGACGACGCGACGGACGAGTTGGTAACGATCTGTTACAAGATGCGCGCGAGACATAAAACGGATATTATGTGCGCCGAGGATAAGAGGATATCATTTTATTTTGATTATCGTCTTTAAATTGACTTTTTCTTTTATCCATCATTAAATAATAAAAACAATATATGTATATGTATGAATTTATATGAACAAATGAATGAAATAAATGAATGAATAGTGTGGATATTGTGATACACGTTTTGTATCGCATTAATCTGTTGTCAGATGCGTGTTCAATGTTCGCTTTAGGTGGCTTAAGATAAACGCTTCCGAAAAAGAAAAAGTAATCGATGGCATCGCTGAGCTGTGTAGCGTTGCATTGCGTTGCGCTTTTGAGAAATGAATCAGCTTTTGATGAATTAATGCAAACAAAAATCTTATGTTTGTTTTATTGGAATGTTTTTTGTTTTATATATACTTTTCTTTTTGATTAAAATACATAAATATTAATAATACAAAAAAAAAATAATTTAACGAGAGGTAATAAATTGACAATTTACGGATATATAATAATGATATAAATGGGCGTGGATGTTAAGCATTTAATAAATGTCAGTCAGTATGCATTCAATTTTTCAAAAATGAAAATGATTAAGTTGCATCAATTGCAAAATATTGGTTTTTGAGAGAAATTTTTTGTTTTGGGTGTGCATATTTTTATTTGTTTTTAAGGGAAAGTTTTAAACTTGAAAAATGAGTACCTAGCTATTTGTTTATATTTATAATTAATTATTCAATATTTATAAAAGGTGGGAAAAATGCTGTGAACTTCAATGAAAAGAAGTGTTTAGAAATGTATTTGCTTCTCTTGGGATATTCAATGAATTTGTAAGTTTTTGAGAAAAAAGATCAGGCAATATAATTAGTTATAAACAAGCTAGATTGAAACGAAATGGTACTTCGTGGCCGATACGTAACTTTTTTTAAGTCGATAATTTTGAATTTTGAATTTTAAAGTTAAAGTATTATTTAGTTCCTTATAACAATAGGTTATTCTAGTAATGAACTTATCACTAAGAAATGTTGCAAAAATGTATATTTCATGACAGTTTCATCACTGAATTTCCCCTTGCGGGTCATAGGGCATCCACTACTCCTAGGCGCCGTCATGTACGGTTTCTGAAAATATGCTTCAGCTTTCTCCAAATCTTCCCCAGTTGTGCTGATTCCTGTTTGAACGTTCTTAGCCAAGAATTACTAAGCTGCTGTGCTAGCGGGTTCCACTTAATCGTTTGGCCAACTTTGCAACTGTCACCTTTACGAAGCATACAGTGCCGTTCGAAGAATGTTGGTCAAACTTTTTTTTCGATTTTTTTTTCGAATTTTGTCAAATGTGTTGAAATAACAACATTTTTTTTATGAGGTTTTGTTTTATAATGCGGTTCAAATCTTTTTTGTGATACAATAAGAATTTTGAGATTTTTTTAAAATGGTTACGGGAAATACTTTACTGGTGCAGTTTTTGGTTTTTTATTTTGTATTGCTTCTCAGTAACATGTTGTATCTAATTAGTACTTTGTTTGACCTCCTATTGCTTTTATTACGGCTGCACATCGGCGAGTCATTGTATGGGGTAATTTTTTCCATGTGAATGCAGGTATCGTGTTCCAGGTCCGGGTGATTTATTAATTTATCAACTGACTCTGGGCCCTTTTTCGCAACCTCAAGTTTCATTACTGACCAAATATTCTCAATTGGATTGAGATCTGGACTGTAGGGAGGCCAACTTAGTACATCGATATTATTTTCTTCGAATTACTTTTTAACCTTAGAAATAAAAAAAAATTAAAAATATTATTTTTAGTCATAAAAGTTTTAGTTTTTTTTTCAGTCATGGTTTAATATTAGTCAGTCATGAAACAAGTTCATACTTACAATTTTAACTGCATGGCAAGGAGCATTGTCCTGTTAAAAAATGAAACTCCAAGTGCCCCCAAAAAGCTCTAGCACCGTGGGCTTTAATACGTTTTTCCAGGACTCGAAGGTAAACTTTTGCATTGACTCTAGAAAGATCATTCTACCTTTTTCATCTCCATAGAAGCATCTAGACACTATCACACCTTCAGTTTTAGGGCGCATCTGTAAAATGCAAACAGAGCTTATAGTCTTTCTTTCGGTTCTCTTCCCGCAAGGATCCTCCTATCTCCAACATGGGGCTGGAATTTTGATTCGTCTAAAGAGATGACATTGTTCCACATGTCTTGAGTCCAATTTAGGTGCTCCTGAGCCTAGAGCAATCGTTTTTCTTTGACTCTTTTTGGAAAATCCGGCTTCAGTACCGGCTTGAGTGCTCTAAGTCCAACTTTCAGGGGCTTTTTTCTCACTGAGCTTGATGAAATTAGTTTTCCTGTAGATCGTTTCGACACAGGTCATTTTTAAGGTCCACTGAAGTCCTGAACCGATGTCGATGACTGTACATTGTACAACACCAAAAAACGAGCTTCCACTGGGGTCGTCTTTTTTGGCCTCCCTGAATCTTTTTTCCTGCTAGTAGTCCCGGTCTCCCGATATTTTTTTCAAATTCCATGCCACAGTTTGTTGAGCAATATTCAGTCTCTTAGAAATTTCACGTGTTGTCAAATTGAAACGTGGCAAACAAAATATTGGCCTTATGTTCCGAACTGATTTTTCATTCCCATTTCCATTTTTTTCCACAAAATCACTTCGGTTGGCATTGGACTACTATCACGAGCCAATAGCAGCTCTTATTGATAATAACATCAACTTTTATTCAGTGTTTGAATGACATGTTGCTACCTAGTGCAAAAAAAACCCGTAGCGTTCCTAAATTCCAAGAACTGATCTGGAAAAGGGTAAAAAAAAATTTTGACTAACATTTTTCGAACAGCACTGTATGTCCAATCCAGTGCCACTTTTGTCTTCCTATAATAGAGACTATGGGTTCCTGGCCCTTTCTCACATACAAATGAGGATAAGATGTTTAGAAGACATCTATAAACGAACTTTTGCAGCTTTCTTGTGACAGAGCCTGTGGCTTTTCAAGTGCTGCATCCAGAAAGCAGCATCGATTCAACATTGAGGTGGAATAGTCGTAGCTTAGTCTTTAAGCTAATAGAGTTGTTTCCCCATATTTTGGACATCATGTCCAAAACATCGCCTTGGATTTATGAGGAAGTTCTATTGCTAATCCTTTTAGTTTTTTCAGAGTTGATTTTGATTCCCAAGATTTCTGCTTCTCTCTTCACTCTTGTTATCATTTGATGGAGATCCATGATACTATGCAAGAGTTAGCATGCACCTTTCAAATAATCTGAATTTTTAAGGCGAGATTAAAAAGTAAATTGAATTCTCCCATTGCCACATGACAAAGGTGCTTGCAGTACGTCACATATTACCAAAATAAACAGTATTGGTGATAGAATACAGCCTTGCCTAACTCCACTTTGAATCATATGGAGCCTTGATAATAGCAATCAATTGGGATGAGTTCTAATAACTCTTTGGACAAGGTTGTGCACAAAATTTAATTAATTGACCTGATAATATGTAGTGATGGTTAGTGTGTTGGACTGTCATGCCAAAGGTCTTGGGTTCAATCCCTGCCTGAGCCATCAAAGAAGTTTTTTTTCACGGGTACTGCCTCTTGCGAGGAATTGACAAATCCTCCAATAGTAATTCTAAGTGCTATCTCAAATTAGCCGTTTGGATTCGGCTTAAAATTGTAGGTCTTCTACATCCCTGACATGAACCAAGCACAGAAATGGTTAAGAGTTGTATGTCACTAGACCCTAGTTTATAACGAACTTAAGCACCACCTAATATATTTAGTATTTTAAAGTAAACAATGTTAGGGCAATTTTGAATGAAATGGCTTTCAAATGTAATTCATCGATATTTTGTTATTAAAACGGGACAAAATCGGTTTAATTTCCTTTAAAATTCATTTGAGCATAAATTAAATAAGCTGAATTGAAAATTATAAGAAATTTACCCTTTTCAAAAAATAAATTCTCATCTAAAATGTTATTCCCATACACAAAATTTAGATTCTTAAAATTCTTATTTGAATACTTTTTAAGTTCAAAAAGTACCTAAATAAATCCCATCTTTGTTTGCTTCTTCACGAAATTGCACGTACATCACCTATTTCACCAAATGCCATAACACTAAAGAATAATACAAAATTCAAATACTACAAATAACGAGTCTTTAAGTCTTCACACCATCGTTTTAAACCTATTGTTGTCTTTCCTTCAACTCGACTCGACTCGAATACAAAAAAATCGTTCATTCTCTTTCGTCTTTGCCTTGTGTTTGTGCCTTAACAAAACATCTCACATAATTTAGAACCTAACAATTTATTTTTCTTCTCAACATTATTTTCTTCAATCGCCACAATGGAGCTGGAGTTAGAAGTTGGAGCAACTCACAAACTACAAGTATTTCAGCTTCAATGAAAATTCTAACCACACCTCATCCATTAGCGTATAGTTTTGAAGAACATTAAAACTATTCTGTTAGAACATAATAAACGCGAGGGAACTTCAAGTTTTCAGATGTCTAAGTAAATTGCAAGAATAAACCAATTCCGCGTAGCAAGCACTTAAACTTCACTAAACTCCGCCACGGTCTGGGGACCGCCTTAGTCTTGTTTTGTAACACCAGTCATAGTATATTCTACTTATATGGATACACATGGTGAGGTGAGTCGCCTTAGAGGCTAACAAAACCTACATAACAACAAATGTATAGTTTAAAAAATATTTATTACCGTTTGGTGAACAAAAAACTGAATTGTTTATTCCACATGTTGCTGTTGCAGTTGCAGTTGCAGCATCAACTGCAAGGAAAAGAGCAACAGCAACAGCACAGCGCAGAAAATTGCAGTGCAGTGCAGTTATAGCAGAAGCACTGCTCCACTCTTAAGCTGGGCAGCTGCGCTGAGCCGCCGCCAAATTGTGCAATCGACAAAATGTAACTACAACGTGAAACACGACTTGAAGCTATTCCGTTCGAACTCCGAATCAAGCCATGTGATCCAGAGCCAGGCCGTTGATGGTGGTCTTCAGCACGTCATGATGCATCCTAATGGTGGTTATACCCTTTCCTCTGTTTCATGTGTGTCTGCGATATGCCCGATGATGATGATGATGATGGGAAACACAAATCTGGATATGATGGGAATCCTCGGTTTATGCATGGGCCAACCATAAAAAAGGGACAGCATCATCATCATTCCATGCAGATATACACTTCATTCCGTAACTCTATGACGGAAGAAGGTGCATTAGCATAACTGGGACGAAGAGCGACGACAAACGACGACAACGACGCGACGGTATGCAATGCGGACATTGTTGACTCATCTCTAACAGTGATTTTACTCTTTCGCATACTTAATTACATGATGGAGGAAGAGATCAAGATAATGTTGTTTTGCCCTCCAGTCCAGAGCATATGTGATGAGAAAATCTGGGGGAACCCCTGTTTTTTGTAGTGTAATTTGTTGTAAGTTAATGTACTTAGTTATATCCACAGGAAAAAAGACGTAAGTCGTGAGTAATAAAATCAAAAAGCGGTGAATATCGTGATACTTGTATATCTATCTTCAAAAAGCAAAGTGAGTCTGTCCAATTAGGAGGATGTAAATGTAAATATTAAATAAAAAACAACAACAACCATTGATGGGTTATTGCCCTAGATATAGTTTAGATTGATCCAATCATTCACAAAAACCTTAACTTGAAGGTTTAAATCAAAGTCAGTTAAGAAAAAATTCACCTAACCCATCGAACTGTCTGGAAATGGAAACGTCAACTTAACCACTAAGCACCAAACATATTTCTGGATGCTTTACCAGAGCTGTAGTCATATATGTAAGTTGTCAAAAATTGTTCTACACACACATCTAATTTGTTCGTATCCATAAAGAAGCTACACAGCTTTCCATCATAAAGAACACTGACCAAAGTCTTTTTAAATGTTGACAGCGTTTGTAGCGGCCATATTGTTTTAAAGACAATTGTCAAATTAGTGGTAATTTCATAAGAGTGTTTTTCTTAATCACCCTGAACAAAAAAATGGATCCTCAGTTTTTAATAACCGTTATTTCAAAAGTTGAGTAATCCAGTTTAGTCGACTTACCAACAACGTGAAGATGTCCGCTTTCCTGAATCCGAAACATTCTATTTCGTATTGCTTATAAGACCTTGAGTTTTCACGGAACAAAACTTAGTGAATATTGCGTCGTGCATTAGGACTACTTTTGTACAAAATTTGTTTAATCCAGGAGCTGAAGGTAAGCGATCAAATCCAGTGAACGTGTGTTCGGTGAACGGACTGTAGCAAATAAAAATAATCAAAATTTCCATCGAAAAATCATAAAATCATGAATACGTCAAAGAACAAATCTATCGGATTTGAGACTTTATCATCCAAATAAAATGCATATACCGGAAATATAACGGCATATTGCAGATTTTAGGAATTTGAGACATCTTGTTAGGTCTTCAAGTATCATCAAATTGTAATTTTTACAGTATGGTGGTGCTGCACGGCAGCTTAAGGCAATTCGAGGGCATGTTCATTTCATGTGAAAGTGATGTGAACTTACCTCTGAAATCGAGTAATTTGACACATTCACTCCATCACTTTATTTTCTCAACTTGATGAGTGTTTGTTTGGTCCCCGCGGACTTCAAACGACTTGATTGATTTTGTGACAATATTTTGTAAAAAAACGTTGCAAAAATTACTATCAGCAAGCACCTAGTTGAAAATAGGGGATTTAATGCTCAGTCAAACAGATTTAATTCGATGCAAAATAATCTCAGATAAGCAAACTAAATAAATTTCAGTTTCCACAAAGTGAAGTGTTTGACGTTATCTGTTAGGTTAGGTTAGGTAATAAGGGGTGTGCTTATCATGAAGCTGTTGCGTACACGGGGGTCCATTGTGATCCCCTGTAAAAGTAAAATTAAGCATCGATGCTCCTCAATCTTGCCGATTATATGACGCTCTGATGTTGAGAGATTGGCAAAACACTCCAGCGCCTGTTCCTGATTCCATTTTTGAACCGTCAGTGTAGAAAGGGATACCCTGTTTACTTATAAGTGAATTAGGATCCCAACCCTGCTTTCCTGGTATGAAAATAGAAAATTTCCTATCGAAATCTAGTAAAGGGGAGATGTAATCGGTGGACTCCCTCAGTCCCGGAATCGTGTCATATCTTTGTAAGATTGACCCGTGTCCATAAGTGCTGTGCTTCCAATAACTCAGTTCTCTTAAACAAATTGCAGTTTTGGCTGCCGTGCACATGAACTCATCCAGAGCCGGGAGGTCCAAGATCATTTCCAACCCAGCTTGTGGTGTGGATCTTAGAGCCCCTGTTATTCCTATACAGGCTAGTCTCTGTACCTTGTTCAGGTTCTTGAGATAGCTTGATTTTTCCACCGCCTTCCACCATACAATAGAGCCATAGGTAAAAATGGGTCTGACAATCGCTGTGTACATCCATTGGATGACTTGCGGGCGCATACCCCAACGTACACCGAAGGTCTTTTTGCATGTGTAGAATGCACATAGTGCTTTTTTCATTCTCTCCTCAGTATTACGCTTCCATGTAAGCTTGGAGTCAAGGATTACTCCTAGAAATTTAGCTTCCTTTGAAAGTTTTAGAGGAGTACCATTTAGTTTGGGAGGGTTGAAGCTATCCAGTTTCCGTTTTTCGTGAACAAAACTAGCTCTGTCTTGGTGGGGTTGACCCCGAGACCGTTCTTAGTTGCCCAAGAAGATAAATCCTGTAATGCATTTTCCATAATGTTTTCGATGATGGTAAGAAACTTGCCTGATACCAAAACCACTATGTCATCTGCATATGCTACTATTTTAATGCCCTGATCTTTGAACTTTGTGAGAATTTTGTTGACTACGAGGATCCAGAGCAGGGGTGAGATGACTCCTCCCTGTGGTGTGCCTCTAATAACTGTTTTCTCGATAGTGCTAACTCCTAATTGAGAGTTGATAATTCTGCCATTTGACATGGTGAAGATCCAATCGACAATGACAGATTCAGCTCCAACCTCAACTAAGGCAGTTTTGATTGATTCCGTTTTAACGTTATTAAACGCACCCTCGATATCAAGAAATGCTGCCAGGGTATATTCTCTATGTTCAAGACTTTTCTCAATATGTGAAACTACTTCATGCAGAAAAGTCTTCACTGATTTACCTTTAAGGTAAACGTGTTGGTAGGTGCACAAATTGTTTTCGTTGAGAAGTTCTCTAACATGTAGATCAATTATCCTCTCTAGTGTCTTAAGGAGAAACGAAGAGAGACTTATTGGTCTATAATCCAGAGCGGTCGAGTGAGTCGGTTTCCCTGCTTTTGGGATAAAGACTTCCTTGACCTTTTTCCAGCTATTAGGGACGTATCTAAGTTTGATACAACTTATGAAGATTACCCTAAGCCACGGAGTTATTACTTTGAGAGCATTTTGAAGAAGAGCTGGAAAAATCTCGTCTGCTCCCGCTGATTTATAGGGTTTGAACGAGTTTATTGCCCAGATAATCTTCTGCTCAGTAATAACCTGATTAAGTTCTAAATTCTATTCCGTGTGAGTAAAATCCAGCGTGTTCGATTGCAAGCAATCAGAACTTTCTGGGTTTTTACAACCGGGGAAATGAGTTTCCATGACGTTATCTGTAAAAAACCAAAGAGGGAGTTAGTGCCATTAGGCTTTCATTACTTAAGCCTAGTACATACTTCCTCGTGAAGTGAACGTTCGCCAGTGGAGAAAGTGAACTTTTGAAATTGCTCACTGGTACACACTTGTGAATACACGTTGTGAACATTTGTATTCTATTTCATATAAATGCATTTTAACTTTTTTTTTAAAACCACACGCAAAGCGGCCACAAACTTTAAATGAGGAATCAGTATCAGTATTCAGTACAAATTGAAAACTGTCCTTTTTTTTGTAACCAAATGTCAAAGCTTCACCAACAGTTCCCGTACATTTTGCACGTGAATTGCCCGTGAACGAAAACTCTCCACTTTGTTCTCCACTCAGCTTCACGAGCACGTTCACGGGTGAACCAAAAACCGAAATTTGTATGGGTTCACGAGATGGTTCACAAGTATGTACTAGGCTTTATTTTGAAGAAGAAAGTCTAACCTTGATCTAGTAAAATCCCATTTTTACAATAAACAATTATGACCCAACCCACTAACTTCTTTGAAAGTTTGTTGTTTAAATGTTACAAGTTCGTTAGCTGTGTGCCAAATTGCTATTGGCAATATTGTATTACTTAAGAAGTCAATGTCGAAGTTCACGAAAGAAAAGTAGATCATCAGGAAAAATAAGACTACAAGAGCAAACACATTGAAGCCAATGCCCTTTTGTCTTCATTGTGTTTATACCTTTATTTTTCGTAGCTCACGGTACCGTTTCTTTTCTTTCTTTTATTTTTGTAATCTATACACAATTGCCTTGCGTCTTTGTATAAAACTTATCCTCTTTTTGTTTTCAATGTTTCTTTTTATTTGTTTCGCGTGTTGGATCCAATTTCGTTACCGTTTCTCATTCATTCAAAAAATCTTAAATTCAAAGACAAGCCTTTGATTTTGCACTGAATAGGGTTGCCAACATCAAAAATTTGTATATTGATCAAGTTATTTGAAATATTTCATTAAGTTTAGAAGGACTTTTCTTGGAATTGAAAGTTGATCTGGCAACTCTTTGTCTTTGAGTAAACACATCAACAACAAAAATATACACAATCTACAAAGCGGTAATCGTGTAACGATAATCGCTCGATCAAAATCCATCGAAGAGGATCGATCATTCACGGATTCGTTTGTGGTCTGGTCTGCCGTCACGTCGCGTCATTTTGCGTCGTTGTCGATGGATGCTGATGGTATAATTGGTGCGGCTTGCAGGGAACGGAGGATACAGGATAGATTTTTATATTTAACCAGTCTTGCAACAGATTAAGCCACCAAGCTTCTATAGGTATGGGTAAAGGTAAACAATTTTCTGTCCGCGTCTATTGGGAATTGGGCAACAGTTTACAGTAGTGGCGCGCGCGCGCTCTTAAGTCCATATATGGCCCACCAGCAGCTATTAGGAAGGGTTTACGAATCGACATGGACGGCGGGTATGGGATCCGATGACGAAGTCGTCGTCGATGTCGATGTTGATTTCGACGATGCTGATGTCGCGCCACGCCGGCCGCGCCGATCTTTTCTCGCGATGATGCAACATTATTGGCTATACAATTTGCGGCACCACTCAAACTAAGCTCCAAACGTATACATATATTCCCAGTTCCCATAGTTTTATTTTATGAATCGATTAATGGCCAATTAGTTGTCGAATATTCAATAGACTTTGGCGCTGTTTATTAGCTGACAAATTGTCGCGCTTGCCTAGGCTTTTGTCGCGCGCGTATAGCCGCCATATTCATATACTCTTATAGAGATGCAAATGTAATTCGATAATCCGATCCGACGAAGACAACGTCTCCAACGTCGAGCAATGGAGCGACGCGACTTTGTGGTCTTTGAAGTATGTAAACAAACTAAAAAAAGAAGCAAATTAATTGGCTTTCGATTGCATTCGATTTCATTAAGTTTTGTGCATTTTGACAATTAAGAAAACAAACAATCAAAGTCCAGGAATTATTATCATCATTACTAACTTCCCGATGTCGAATTTTTCATATGGCATAAGATTAGTATAGGCTAAAGCTGGGTTAGGTACATTTGAATGCATAATTTCATGGCAACAAGGAAGAGAAGATACAAACATTAGATAGGTACCAAGAGTATATCTTAAATGAAAAATGTGTGCGCTGACACTGAGCTGAACGAGCATGCGCAAGCGGCGCAACACCTTTATTTTTGTTTATTATTTTCTATACATCAAACGCCATCTGATGGCGATTTGCACTAAAGTTTTTCACACTTTTCTGTTATTTATACAAACATATATTTCTTCTTCTGTCGTTAAATAATAGTTAGCATAGGTATTGGGCTTCGTCTCTATATAAAAAGATATCCGCCGACACCTTTTATGCGGCGGCGGAGAGGTCCGACGACGCGATGTTGATAAAAAATATTGCAATTGCAAACGAAATTCAAACGTGTAAACGTAAAGCTATCCCTTTTTAGCAGAGGAGAAAGTAAGATTTTGAATTTGGATTTAGGTACAAATGTACAAGGTAAGATATTACAGAGTTCAGTGCGCCTGCGCGCATTGTCTATAAACAGCAAGTTGCAACTTAGTTGCATTATTGTTTCACATGAGTTGAAATTTTGCACTTTCGGGAACGACCCACAATGCGACACAGTAGAGAAGATAGAATTCAAATTCGAAAAAAAATCAATGTCAAAAATATAGCAGTCATTACTTTTTTGAAACTGACGCAAGTCAATTAGTTTCAGATCGAAAAATTAAGCAAATTTACAGTAAATTCATGTCTATTCTTGGATTTTTAACTGATTTGAAAAAATATATGACATGTATAGAAAACGTCACTCAAAAACTGTCAAAGTGAAACTTTTAGGTTGAGCTCCCAAGCAAGGTTGTTGTTATTTTAACGAAAAGCTGTTAAAATATTCGATATATGATTGTAAGAGCTTTTCGAAACCTTGATGTTTTTGAACCTTTCTGGTAGTTTTTGGTTGACATTTATAGAATGACAGTTGTCATTCTAAATGTCAAAATAAAAAATAAAACTTCTTTACTTTAAAAATCTTTTCACTGTATTCAGATACATTTGTTTTTTTATTCAGCTGACACTACTTTCAGGTGTCAAAATAATTTAATGGTATTTATATTGGACTTTTTTGAGTTGACTGACTCAAGACTTATCACTTCAAAGAGATTGCAAATTGAAGTAGACATTTTCAATTTTCTTATGAATCAAATTTGACAAGCCATCGAAACTATTTGCTCGAACAAAATTTCTACAATGAAAGCACTGTTTTATGATTTAATTGAAGAAATCTATGACATGTATGAAAAACGTCACTCAAGAAATGTCAATTTCAACAAAGTGAAATACATATGTAAGTTGAGTTCTTAAGAAGGGTTGTTGTTATTGTGATATTACGTATTGAAATATTGTAAAAATGTTTGGAAATCGTGGTGTTCTTAAACCTTTCTGGTAGTTTTTGGTTGATATTTAGAAAATGACAGTTATCATTCTAAATGTCAAAATAAAAAATAAAATTTCTTTACTTTAAATACCACTTCACTTCACTCAGATAAATTTGGTTTTTATTCAGCTGACACTATTTTCAGGTGACAAAAATAGTTGACTGCATTCATATGGGACTTTTTTGAGGTGACTGACTCAAGACTTATCACTTCAAAGAGATTGCAAATTAAAGTGATATGTTTAGTTGTCTTATGAATTAAATATGACAAGACATCAAAACGATTTGCTTGAAAAAAATATCAGCAACAAAAACACTGCTTTATGATTTAATTGAGGAAATCTATGACATGTATGAAGAATGTCATTTAAGAAATGTCAATTTCAACAAAATGAAATTTTCAGGTTGAGTTTCCAAGCAATGTTTTTATAGTAACAAAAAGCTTTTAAAATTTTCGAGATATGATTGTAAGAGCGTTTGGATACCGTGATGTTTTTGAATCTTTCTTGTAGTTTTTGGTTGACATTTAGAAAATGACAGTTGTCATTCTAAATGTCAAAATAAAAATTAAAGCTACTTCACTTTGAAAACTACTTCACGTTACTCAGTTAAATTTGGTTTTTATTCAAGTGAAAAAAATGTTTGGACTTTTTTTGAGGTGTTTATCAATTCAACGAGATTGCTAATAGAAGTCGACATTTTTAGTTTTTTTTAACGAATGAAATATGACAAGACGTCAAATCGATTTCCTTTAAAAAAGTATCTACAATGAAAACACTCCTTTTTTTATGTAAGTTTTTCAAATAATATCTTAAGTTTGCATAAGTTGTAATAATTCATTTAATTTTAGCTATAAATCTATTTCATTTGTTCCACTGTACTCAATTGAATATTTTTGTTTTTTTTCTGTTAAAGTTTATTATTTCAAATTCATAAAATAAAATCGAAAATGGAAATCCTATATATTTGATTGTCCAAATATGGTTTGTACGGATGTAAAAGGTGCAATTGTGCAATTTGTTTCATAAGTGATATGACTATCGGTGTTACACGAATATGAGCAAATCGATATGCAATTTTCATAGAGGTATACACATCAGGGCTTATTTTATGGAAACAGATGTACTTATACATACGTTTGGCTAATATGTTGAATCACTATATTGTAAAAAAAAGGGTTTTAAATGAAAATTAGTTAAGTATTTGTTATAAGAGAAAGTGATAAGTATGTAAATAAGTAATTCTTTGTTTGAAATTGTCTCAGAAGTTAATTTATTCTTTCCTGATGTCGTAATTGTTGCGAAACATGATATCGTTATCTATGACCTGGAAATTCGAACAAAACATTCTACAAGAATCCCGGGATGGAATTCAAGGACCTTCCAGACTGGAGCGTTGATGTCCATTTGCTCTACATGACCTAGTCTTCTAAGTCGTTGGACTTTTATTCTTTTAACCAGGTCGGTGTCACTGTACAGCCCGTACAGTTCGTTGTTGTATGTTCTCCTCAACTCTCCATCTATACATATACGGGACCAAAAATTCCCCGAAGAATATTGTCTCTCAAAGCATCCTTAGACGCTTTTATCTTTCTTTGACAGTGTCCAGGCCTAAGTGCCATTTAATAAGAACCGGGATGATGAGTAACTTATAGATAGTGACTTCAGATGCTCGAGCGAGGACCTTACTACTCAATTGCTTTCAAAGTTTAAAGAAGCAGCAATTTGCAAGAGTTATTTTGTGTGTTATTTCAGCACTGGTGTGGTTGTCTGAATTTAAATCGGTGTCTAGGTAGAAAAAGTCCTTAATTACCTCAAAGTTATAGCTGTCCATGGTGACGTTTTGTCCAAGACTTCTTCGTTCAATATCCTTTCTTGATGACAGCATATATTTGGTCTTGCCCTCATTGACCACTTAACCCATTTTCTCCGCTTCCGTCGCAAAGCTCACGCATTGATATTCGCATTATGTCAATATCATCGACGCATCCGAGCAATTGGATGGACTGTTGAAAGATTTTACCTCTAGTGTTAACGGTTGAGTTTTGCAAAATTCTTTCCAAAACGATGTTAAAAAACAAATCAAATGCATCGATGAGATCTTTTCCGACCTTGATAGAGTAGCGTGTATTCTCCATCGTCATTCTGAACAAACGGATAAGTTTGACAGGGATGCCAAAACTAGACATTGCTCTGTAAGGCTCTACTATTGTTGTACATATTATATACCTAATGTTTTAAAATAATCCTAATTTTGTATTTTGTTAAATAACTTTGTTTTTAATTGCATAGTTTTTGATTAATTAATTTTATATTTTCTTTCTTTTCAGGTAAGCTTAACATTCTTCAAGAAGTCAAATTATAACAAGGTACCAACAAGGCAAATTTCTTTAGCTTTTTTTTATTTGGTCAATACGTTCAATTAAGAAATTCCATCAACCAAATTGAACTTAATCGTTTGTTTGAGTTTAAAAAAGTATTTCATTTAATATTTATCGAAAACCAATACCAAATATTGTCTACACTCTGCATCTTGCAATTAAAGTCCCAATTATTATATTTATAAATTTATTTTATCATAATTTCATTCTTCACCATAAAATAAATACTTTTTTATTTTAACAATTTTGTCCTACTTTTGTATACCTTTCTGTCTGCTCCCAGCTCCAACCAAGTATCAATTAAAAAAGAAATTCCTTTTGAAAAGA